>JAMBLF010000111.1:0-418498 GCA_030578115.1 Leucoptera coffeella | reverse complement strand
TACAGTATCGCGTTACACTATTGAAGCACGCACTTCACTAGAACATGCATGTGCAACAAGGCATACTGCCAATACTAAAGGTTGATGAACTAACAGACTATAAAACTAAACATTAAAAATAAAACATCCCATCATAATGGAGTTTATCTTTCTTTAACTTCACGAAATACTTTCTTGGCCCACGCATTACGATTTGGGAGATCTGACTCAATTTTTAAATCCAGTAGTACCTACGTACACAACGAAACTGCTTTGAGTTTGATAAACATACGATGTACGGACATAATAATTAATAACTACCTCTTTTGGCAACGATTCACAGTTTTGCTTTCTTTTTGTTGGGAAGATTACCGATGTTATTTTTAACTGTTAATTTTTAGTCATCATTTTCATGGTGTATATAAATAAGATTTAGAAATCATAGCATGTTATTTCAAGATTGCATCACACTAAACAATATTTTATAATTTTCCTTTTAAATAAATACATGGTTATGGACATTCTCAAATTATAGGTGGTTACTATTTCGGTAACTTTATGCTTTTGTTTCTGAGGGGAAATATCCTGAATACTATTTGTGAAGCGCGATTGATTCATCACCTGTCACGTTAATGATTATTATGTGTTGAAAAATGGGCTTCGAGTGGTCAAAGACCTTCTCATTGAGGACGGTGTCACGTCATAAAATTTATTTAATTTATTTTATAAAATTTATTTAAAGGTTATATTTAATACTAAACATGTAAATAATTCAACAAGGTAACCTTTAGTGACACCCCTTGAATTGTCTTTCTTTAACTCCCCAAGAATAATAACTTAAATCTCTAAATATTTTACTTTTTTACAAACGCATCACATCTCTTGAGTGATCAATATGACCAATGCTAGTGTTAAGGGTATTGTTCGCGGAAATGAGCGAAACGAGTGTTTTCATTTTTCAGTTTAAACCTATTTAGAACTTACTGACACCTATCATACTTTCAAGGTAGCATAATGAAAGACTGAAATTGATGACTGAAGTAGTTTCAAGAGTTAAATATCAATAATTACGTAAATATAAACGCATAAAGTTGATAAAAAATCAGAAAAATGGCGCAAACAGGGTTTTGTATTTTTTCGTTTATTTCGTCACGGAGTTAGATCTGAAATCAAAATATACAATAATGGGTTCTCTAAATACTAAATAATTTGACTAAAAACATATTAGGTCCTGTTTTATTCATAATACTGCAGTTTTCGTAAGTATAAAACGCCCAATTTTGGGCCGCCATCTGTTTCATACATTTTTATATGGACAGCTTACGCGTCCGCCGCGAGTCGCTAGTTTCAATAGATCGCGTTCAGAATTTGGCGAATGCCAGCGTGGGGAGCACGTCCATTTTGTTGGCGATCACAGCTAAACCGCTAGATAATCACACGAGATCAGTTATTTCTTAGTTCAATAAGTGAAATTTGGAAAACAAAGTGTAATCACTTTGGTGTTTGAGGTTATTGCTTATTATATTACAAGCGATTTTTTTCTTTCGAAGTGAACTGCTAAAGTTGATTTATTCTACGTGTATATTTTAAAAAGTATTTTAGAGATCGCGCCACATAAGGTGGCAGTTGGAGGCGTCGCCACAGTCGCGTAATTCAGTGCTACCAGTAAACACGCCAAAACTAGCACTCACTGTGCCATACGGCTCGATACATTATAGGTTTCATTTGTAACCGTCTTTGGTTGCAGAGCTATAAACTCAAATAAAACAAATTAATATATCAAAGTCAAAATATGTTTATTTAAAATAGGCCCTATCACAAGCTCTCATTGAATGTTATCTTACGATCTAAGTATAAATTAAAAAAACTATTTCAAACAAAATTAATAATTAACGGGACTTATCCTTCTTATTATATATTACATATATTATGTGTTCCTTTAGTCTGTCCGCAATAGACCGTTTAGTCTGTCCGACGTAGGATTTCCCACAGCTGCAATCAATCTTATACACACTCTTATATCATGAGTATAAATCCCGAATCTCTTAAAACTATTATTTCAAACATAGCACTGAGCATTGTCTTTACATATTTTGTACCGAGGTTAGTTCAGCGGAGACCCTAGCTTGGAGAAGAACTAACAAGAAACTCCGGAAATCAATTTATTATAATCACCCTTAACAAACATAAAAATTACAAAGATTGGGCAAAAAACACAACGCTGGTAATACTAAATTTACCTTTCATACAAAATAACACGCAATGGCGGAAACGTCAAATTTAGTTCCAAGTTTGGCTACTGCCAATTTATGTGGCGGGATCTCTACTTGATGCGACGCCATATTTGATATAAATTTATTCTTACGTCATTTATGCCTATGACAGGTATATATATGTCAGACATGATATGAAAAAATCATGATAATGAATGTAAATAATTTTGATTTACCGCTTGATGTTTCGGATATTATGAGAAGTTCAGAATATACAGACATGATACATTCTGACATCACTTCAGCTTTCTTCACAGAAGGTAGGCAGCAATTAGTGAACCCCAAGATAGGTTATTTATGCTATATTATACATACACACACACACATATACATAATTATTAATAACTATATATTATGCATTACGACCGTGATCGAATTCAGGGTAGTCAGAGAACTTAACGTATGCATTTGTGATGGTCGAAATCATAAATATATACATTTGGGATGCTCTTTGGCAACTTGAATTTGAGTTATTGGCGAACTGCAGAATAGGTTATACCGGTACCGGACAGATATACGGAAAGAACGACAGTTGGTTAGATTTTGATTTTTTTACGACTCAGACTCATCTCTCTCAAGAAGGGTAGACCGCGGAGCAATTTTGTAGAGACAAATTGCTATCGAAATCCGAATTCGGTCACTAGGCTCTCATAACGGAGTTGGAGGTCACACCAAAAAAAATTTATAATTATTATACATATCCTGCTGCTCAAAATTTTGCTCTGTAGGTATTGTTTGCCTCGGCAAACTTTACGCATAAATCGAATATTTGAAGTTCTTTTTCAGCTCAAAACCATACGAAAATACAAGCGCATTACTAGGCTCACAGACTCCTACAGGAGGTCGGGTTAGGGTACTCACTCAAGTACGTTCTAATACACTATTTCTTATTGTTTCTATAAAATTACAATTATTTACCACAAGTGATTTATTATTTAAATATTGATTACTTTTATATATTTATGACTACAATGTTTTTAATATATATTAATAAATAATAAGTTGTTGAATAATCTGATTATAATATATTAGTGTTTGTTTCGTTTACAACTCAATTGATACACGGAACGTGCATCAGCCATGACAATAAAGTTTGTTATGATTTTGTTATATCAAGTTTGATGTGATTTATTTCAGTGTTTTTGAAACTATCGTAGTGTGGAACCTGTTTATATCGCAAACATAAATAACATTACATAAAATATCCCCTATTATCCCGCCGCATTGCTTTGTGAATCGATATTTATAGAAAAATGCTTCATGCATAAGAATTCACAAATGAAATAACAACAATTTATCTGCAAGAAATCTAATTCATCATACTGATTTGATATTGACTTATATTAACTTTGATTTTAACTTATAAATATAAAAACATACTTGGCCACTACTAAAACAGAAAGGTAACCTCAAAAGTATTTATCCCAGAGATAAACAAGGGGCTGCAATTGTTTTACACGGACTTGTTTCTATAACAAAACATCGACTTTGTTTTGGAATAAGGTGGTAGGTATCTGTAAGAACATACACACATCAACATGGTCTAGGGATATTTAACTCAAACCTAAATAACTAAAATTATACTACCTTTTAGTTAAGACACCTGTATCTGTAGTATTATATTATCTGTGAATGTATATTAAATTAAACCTTGATTATTAGCCTATCTGATTAAATGAAAATATTTTAGTGAAAGTTGTAATTTAAAAAAATCTAGAACAAGAGAAAAAACTCTGATAAAACTTCAAACTAAACTTTATTTTTAAAACATTAAAACTTCAACATAACATTTACTTTTTTTTACTAAAATCGTGTTCCACTGAAAATCAATAATGTGTAGATCTTCCTAAGACATTCCTGACACATCTGCAGGGGTTCGGCATGCTTAAAACAAGGGTATCAATATCCCGTTGTGGAATATTGTCCCAAGTCCTGCTAAGATGCAAGAAAAGATGGTTTTCACTGACAATTCTTCTGGGAAATTTCTTAGAGCTCTTCTCTGAAGCATATCCCAGGCATGCTCAATAGGATTTAAGTCTGGAGATTGCGCAGGCCAGTCCAAATCCTGGACATTTTTCTGTTGTAACCAAGTTGTAACGATAAGCGCAGATAATTTGTCATATTATTTTTTCTGTAAGGCCAGTATTCAATCTAAATTATTATTAATTAAATTTAAATCTAATTCATCATACTGATTTGATATTGACTTATATTAGCGTTGATTTTAACTTATTTTAGATGAGTGAGGGGGCAGTGACGGAACGCTGGACGAGGTTACTCGCTAAAAATAGAACTCATTTCCATACACAGGATATAATTTGCACTAATCAGTAGATGTCCATACCTAGTCACTAATCAAAGTGTAATGTAACCTTAATACGAGCATTTATAAAATTAAATAATAGGTACCTATTATTACAAACAATATTTTAGTGCAGTAACCATTACTTACATACATTATAGACTATAACTAAATTTATAGTATACTTATTTCAGGAGCTTATGTAAGTAGTAAATTGTATATCAATACACAATGTGTGTTTGCAAATTTTTACACCTACAGAGAAAAAAAGAAAGAAACTTTATTTACTACATTAACAAAACACAAACATGGAAAAAATATAGGTATGTAAAAAACCATTGATGCAGTGAAAAGGTGCTGCCTCAGTATACGATGCAGCTAGGCTGCAATCACTGGTCCTCTTGGCAGCACCCAATTCGAAAACCGTCACAAGCTGCATAATATAATAAATAACAAAACATACATAAAATAACTAATTTGTAATATACAAATACAGATATAATACGAGTTCGGCTGTAGCCCCAGTGGCTAAGAAACTCGGACTTTGTATGAGAAAGGTCCTAGGTTCGAATCCCGACTCTAGCATGTACCAATGAATGAAATTTAAATATTTGTTTTTAATTTACGTATATAATTTACAGTCGCTAACGGTCAGGAAAAACATCGTGAGGAAACCTGCCTATCCCTCAGGATAGGTAATAGTCAATGCCTATATACGGCGATACGGTTCACTACCTATCACGTTGGGTGTTGTCTATCTAGTGAGACGCGTGCTTCGAATGACCCATACCTAACATGCCTTCGAAATTTCGGAGATGTGCATTCAAGCCTCAGACATACCCCGCCATAATAAAAAAAGGGAGTGTGTATACACAAATCGTGAAGCGTATGTATGTATATATAATACGCATACATAAAATTAATACACTATAATTCATAATCATACTTCGGGCAACATAAACAAGAACATATATTATATATATATATATATATATATATATATTATAGACATGTAGATAGATATAGGCACACACATACACAGTCATACATATTATATATACATTATAAACAGTAGTAACATCGTATAAACATACATTAATATATTTCATACACATACACATTTATTCAAACTCATATATAGAAAGAAAAATATATAACTATGCTATTTGCACTGACAAGGTGAGACATTGATAGGAGTTAGGGTAAGGATTTTTGTTGTTCGAGAAGACAAGCCTTATACCTAAGGTAGAAAGCTCCCCTAGAAGCAACGTCGCGAATAGGTGGAGGTATTTCATTCCAGCATTTGGACGCAGAGGTACTACTTACATCTGGTGCTAGTTTCTATACCAAAGAGCAATTACAAAGGTTCGTGGTCTAAACCATATTTAAACGTAAAAGAATAGCTGACAGTTACAGATTCCGAGAGCTAATAATCATCTTACTACTTTCATTTTAAATACGCCAGACTGTTACTATATCAAATTAACAAATAATAAAATAGGTAGGTACGCTTTGTGAGGTCAGGTGTATGTGTTTTGAGTATGCCGAGAAGACACATCATCGTGACAAAACAACAAGCAACAAGACAATTTCAATGCATATAATTAAATCGTAGTTACTAAAGTATCTGAAAACTATCTACGAGTGCGCAGTGTTTATAGTTTTATAATCCTGAATAGGTACAAAATACTGTGCTCACATTACGTCGCTGCCGCCGACCCCGATTGATATGGCTACGTCACATCCCACATCCCTTTCGGGGTAGTCAGATGTTGAGTGGCAATAAGTTTTTTTGCAATCTTTTGTCAATCGAAACCCAATCGTTACCTGATTATCAATAGCCAATGTAATAGGTGATTAACTAAGTCCTTACATAACCAAACCAGGTTCTCTCACTAAAACAACAGCACGTGAACGATTTAAATGGTCACCCATCCAATTACTTCCCACGCCTGCGTAGCTTAACTTCGGTATTTCAGCAAAAACATTATTGACATTACATAACACATAAGCTAATTGACTGTATAATAGTAGTTTATCAGGATGAAAAGAAATCTGTATGAGACATTTACATTTTTCGTACGACTGCCCGCCTATAAAAGTCTGTGTTCCTGGTACATATTCCGTTTGTAAATTATATCGCGAAATCAAGCAGTATTAGGCAAAATAAAATTAGGTTTTATGCATTGTAACGAGTTTACACTTAAATTCATGAGCTCAATTTTATTTCAATATGTGTGGGTAAATGTAACTAATAAATTGTATGACTACTATATCTACAATATGGTAAAAAGTATTGTAGAATAGGTACTTATATAATTTTACCGTGAATGAACTGAATTAACCTAGGTAATCATAATACTTACGCATATGAAAAATGACTACAGCCGATCTTTCGTTGAAGAACATATTTCATTTCAAAAGCATTATAATCTAAAAACATAGTTTAACAAATTCGTTAACCTTTCGGAATCAGTAAATGAGTGGTTAGATAGTTGCATACCTACATACATACATAATGTAATCTGTACTAGCATCATTACAAACACTGGAAAACTTGAATTTATTTCGTGTTGGATTGATTACCATCTGGATTTGGGTGAGAATATCAGTTTATACGTTGCATCATATGGAAACTTTACGTATTTATTGATATAACTATCTGCAATTTACACGCCGCGGCGGCGCGTCGTCATGATCAAAACTATCTGTCACGTTCGACAGAGAATATCTGCTAAGAAGTCGGTCTGGATTGTCGAAAAATCATCACAATGTTTATTTTATGTTAGATAGATAGATAATGTACGTTTTATTTAGCAATTAAAAAATTGTCTTGCAATCGGCACACTATTGAGTTTAAAAATCAATTATATTATTAATATAAAACTCCCATAAACGTTTCGCGATGTTTTGAAATTCGCGCCTTTTTATATTTTATATTCTGTCCAACCGCTAAAAACAGCACTAACGCGCAATGTACTCAGCGCTGCTGCGCTAGAAATGTCCGATTTTTGACAGTTCGTGAATTTATTTTTGGAATACAATACCCTTAAACTAAATCAAATTTTTGTTTCGTTCGACAGTATTCGGTAAAATCAGGTTATAATAATCTCATAAAGATTATTCATTAAGTTGTAAAAAAAATGTACATAAATAAAATACCTAAAGGCCTAGACTGCATTTTTATTACCGGTTTCGTCTTAGTATTTAATTATATCATTCGTTTTAGTTCTGCATTCCTCTAAACTTTCCAAACGAAGTTAATCTTAGTAAATACCAAATAAAAGCTACACATTCTGATCACGTACTAGAGAGTTTTTATCACACATAAACGTAAGCTTATTCTCGTTTACGACTTGGTACTTTAGGAGTAGGTGGCACCGTGGGTAAGCATGCAATTGAACAACTACATATCTGTCAAAATTGTCCTAAGAATTCGCTTTCTACTGAGCCCCATTGTTATAAAACTGCGACGTACATCTCGCTCATATTTTGCATAAATTCAATGCAACATAATATAAAAAGGACTTGTTTAACATTCAGTTACGTATGACGTAAATAAGACAAAACGTTTTGCATTATACTAAGTTACGCGTCTGATTATAGAGTCAATAACTGGACCAACTTAGTAGAAAACCAGAAACGAGAAGCAAGGTTAGGATCACTATATTAATAAGCAGCGTGAGTCGCGCGTGTAGGCGGAATATAGCAATGACGTGCCCCAAATAAGAAGCCAAATTCAGAAATTCATAAATAACATTGTGTAACAAACGCACGCTGATAATCCCAATAATTTACTCAAGTGCGAACTTCACAAAAGAATCCTGAAAGATCTTTCCAAATTACGACTATTTACAAGGAGTTGAATACATAGCCAATGTCACTGCGGCAAATTTTGAGTGAGACATGTAAACACAAACAACCCTGCAGCTCGAGCAAGTGTTGCCAACGCGCAGTGTGACTTTACATCACATTGAGTCTATTTCGAGACAACACCAACATAGGTACGCGGCGTATAGAAGACAATCAAAAGCCACTCACGTTCCGCTTCATTTCATCGCTGAGCCACGAATCAAACACACGAAATATATCACCGGGTGGGCCCGCACTACTGGCAACTTCAGCCGAGCGCAAAGCTTTGCTCTCGCCGAATTTGTATTGTAGGCGTGCGAACGATCGTATCAACACCAAAATAGATTTTTAGAATAACTCATTACTCAATTATACCGTTTCTTGGGAGCGTCAGCTGCTCTCTCATACTGATCGATAGACATGAATGAAAGGTGACCGTCGCAGACTCTGTACCATATTATGAGATATCAAACCCATTGATGTGCTATCTACTAGTTTTTTTTTTTGAGTTGGTTGTTTGAATGTACAACGCAATCTTCCTTGAATATAATAGAAATCGAATTTTAGGGTTTGGTTATTATAGAGATTCGTTACTAGACATAAGTATTAACTACTTCAACCATGTGGTTCATTATAGTAACAAAAGTTAAATAGGGATTCTTCACCGTATAACTAATTATGTATTCCAAGTGTAAAGATGAGTACTGGTTTTTTTTAAATGATTTCAATAATGAGATAGGCAATGCACGCGTTGACTATGGCATTGTTTATGGTAAAATCTTTGTTTACTAATCCTAAAACAAACCTTTATCCTTGTTTAATATGAACATAATATTATGTTTAGACGACAACCTCGTAATGTCAAATAAAAACATTTATTTACAACGGCTATAAAGGTATTACGGATATTCTAAATAAACGTTCGTCTACGACTGTAATTGTCACAAATGAATCACATAAAGTCTTAACCTAGTCATTTTAATAGTTTCTGGAAATGTAGCTTAGGGCTGGCTCTATCTATTAGTGTATTGATATTAGGTCAGGGTTAAATATAATCAAATTATGTTTGTATATTGTTGAGAACACAATGAAAAAAATAGGTAAGTATGTTGTTATTAGTAACTGTGCTTAATTATGATAAAAATTAATTTGAAATTTAAAAAAAAACTGATTAACTAAAGGTAAAAAAGTTGAATGCCTGGGAATAGATTTTTTTGTTTATGGAAAGTTTGTCATGATCGGAACATATGAGGATACGTGATGTGTATGTAAAGTTTATTAGAAAACTTCAATATAAAAACTATTTTTAAAACAGTAGTTCCAACCAGATATTCTAATATTTACATACTACGTACCTATGATTTAAGATCAACATAGGAAATAGTTGCTCTAACGAAGGACAACAAGAATTTATGGTCCTTGAATCGCCCACATCATTATGATTTGAATCATTACCGCCTACTCATGGTGCATTAAATTGTGCATTGCTATGTACTGGCCGATATAAGCGTGGGTTTACTTGTGATTGCTAATTGGGTTAATCATTAACTGGTTCTATTTCGTTGGTTTTGTACCTACACGTAATTGAGATAGCTTAAACATATGGAATAATATGATACATCGAAAGAAATGCCTGTCATTAGCAAGTTCATCGCACTAGAAAAATTGTAATACATGAATAAAACTGGCGCAATTACAAAAAACGTACACTCTTTATACTATTTGATACACATTTTAATGTAGGTGCGTATAGGTATGTGCGTTCAATAAATATCTAGACAAGACAGCGTCATTTTATAAACAACAGGCTATAGGACTGAAATGAAAGTTTCTAATCTACATTGACAAGATTTACGACTGAGTCTTAAAATCAAAGACGGCTGTTATGACTTTTAACTGTATTTTTGTAATTCCATTATTGTATTTATTTTATAGGTAAGAACGTGCTCATACCTGATTTTATTATACTCTGAATGATAAATAATATATCTGTGTTTAATATACAAGCGTTATTCCTGTAAGTATGTTATTTCTCATCATCATTATAAACCTATTATTTCTAGGTTCACATCTCAGTCACTAACGACTGTATTTTGTGAGCAGGTTTCATTATCTACCCAATTGAACGTTATAATAAAAATTCTTTCATGGCAAATGCTTTTATAGCAATTCAGTTATATGTAAATTCTTTCAACAGTTTATCTCAGTCAAACCAATATAAAGACGTAAAATTTTATAATAACAACTTCAGTAGCCTAACTACAACGTAGGTACTTTAATGCCACATAGGAAAATAACACACCACATTATTATAAGGAAAATTGGGGTTACCAATTCTGAGAGTTTACAAACAATGCAGACGCATAATTCATTAGTTGAATTTGTGCCAAGATGGCATAAACCTAGAAATGCCACTTTCTTGCAAAATAACAGAAACTTTTAAACCAGAGAATAATGTCAAATTACTAAATATTTCCATTGTCAAAACTTAACACATTTCTGCTCTATTTGATAAAAATGATTAAATCAAACAAATGCAAAAATGTTGGATCTTCGAAATTTGAAGCTAAAAATCCTTGCTCCTAAAAATATTCTTCATCCATGACTATTACTTGGAAAAATTTAAAATAGTTAAGAACTTCTTACATAATGACATCTTAGAATAGTTAAGAACTTCATAGGTACATAGCGCAATTTTTAAATAATTATCGCCACCTTCATCACAAATACAACTATGTACCACGAACTTTTCCAATCTATTTATCCATCACTGACAACAACTATTTAGAACACATTTAAAAACGATTCCCGTTTAGTAACGTGACTAGGGTACCAGCTATTTAGGTCATACTTTTTAAAACAATTCCCCTATCGTATAGTAACAGGTTGGATTCGTGAGCCTACACGGGTTAGCATGCAAAGTTACCGCGAAAGCAATTAAGCCTTAACACGAACAGTGGCTTGGATAACCTTGATTTTTCTGACACTTTTTTATGTACCTGGTAGCGAATTCCTAATTATATCATGCGTTATAAAAATATCCAGATATTATTGTTTTAATTAGGCTGTGTTCAGTGCCTTAATAGAACACCACAATCAATTTGGTTGTTGAATATCGAAATGAATGAACTACTTCAGACAGACAATTTTTTGACTCTCAAGGGATAGTAGTAGTAGTTACGTGTATAGTTAAGGATAGAAAGGGATTTGCGACTGTTATACGCCTGACCATATATACAAGTTTTTATTCATTTTTACTATTTGGACCTATGATAAAGTGGAATTTAGCAACTAGACTCTGCAAATAGTTGTATGGACGTCTTACAGAGCAGAAAGGTAGCTAGTTAGCATTGTATTTACATACCGGATTATAACGGTATATTTCAAAATAAATAAATATTCATTCATGTTGTCTTAAAACCCCTCTACTTATAAATTTTTATGGATAAGCAAACGATTTTCCAAAAGTACTACGGAGATGAACCGTTGTATTATACGACGATCACGAATATTTAATATAGGTTTCGAACACGAGGGTCGACATCATTTTCAAACAAACGAGTGCCTCTCCAGTGCAAATAAATAAGATCATCGATTCTTATATCATTCAAATGATATTTATTAGGTACTGTAAAACTTAAATTAAGTTCTAGGTGTGAAGGTATTTTCAAAAGCTATAAATACTTTTTAAACTATTATAAAAACAACTTATTCTATGATGAAAATACTAGTTTTATTATGCCTACAACTACAAACTAGTAGAAATATCAATAAACGTCTTTATAATGGTAAGTAAATTATGTAAAAAATTGTGCGAAATCTCACACCCAATATGTCCATAGAGCAATCAAGATGACCATTAACTTGAGCTAAGAGAACCGCCTGTGAGACCTCCTACTGCTTAATGGGTCATTTAAATCCATAACAATTAAGATAAGATACATAATTGAAGTCTATACATAGCCTGGACCGTAAATAGAACTCTTGCTGTATTTCTTTGAACATATATCATATGAGGTGACTAAGGGACTAGTAAAGAATGGAAAATTTCATACTAATGCTTTCGACTGAATAAAATATCTTATTACTCGTATTATATAAAGATTAAGGATATATGAATACCCTGGTTCTGTAACTGTAAAGGGGTATGAGTATATAGTTACATACATACATGATATGTGTATACATAGTGCATGTTGCCGACCAAGGTATAAGGGGTTAATGGATCTATTGGGAGATGGGCTAGCAGCCTGTTTATCACAAGCCCAAATTGAAAGGGATTAAAGGATGTGAATGTATAAGACTTTATTGTTAATCCTTAAACGGACATAACAGTAAAAAGATTTCAACCCAACTGTGAAATATAAGCTGTTGTTCAACTAACAACAGGGGTTAAGGTCAATTGTTCAGTAGGTCATGTTTTATAATAACTTATTATTTAAAATGTATGTCAGAAATGACAAGCCAAGATGAGAAAGAATATAACTGTCAATATCATAAACAATGCCAAAATGATAAATCATTGATCAATAATACAATAGAATACTATTTTGACCAGAAATACTCCTATGAAATTAAATAATTACTGAAACTATGCAAACATACATGGTTGAACTGAAAGTAAGTTTAGCGAGATGAAAAATGAGAATCCAAGATCTCTTCCTAACTATCTTTAGGTAAGACAACTTGGGTTATATTGTAAACATGTATGTAAGCTAGCTCGTTACTCAAACCAAAATAGCCTCTAGAGAACCTTAAAAGAAAACCCATATAACTAAAACAAATTATCCACACTGTCAAAACCATTAGTTTAAAATAAATATTATAACATAGAGATTTTCAGATAAATATTATCATCTTAAAATTATTATTTTTTCGATTTCCTATTGTGTTATAATAAATACAATGTCTACTTTGTGTGACACTACAAGCTATTTAAGTATGGTAGGTATATTCTTCATAACCAATATTTCTAAATTTTCAATTTTACAATTGCATCTTTGCAATATCAACAGGCTAAATGTAATATTGCTTTACATCATTTTATTCGATCTATCTAGATTGAGTGTGTCATGTACTTAAATAATTTGTGTGAATATGAAAACACAATTGGGTTTGGTCACTACTAGGTCGGGAGAAATCTATGATCAGGTCAACAATGTCCAATCTATCCAATCTACATCTTACACATCCTAAATAGACAAGCTAGTATAAATAGTTTCATCACAAGAAATAAGATTCTTTGTTTAGTGTCATATCATTTTATATTATATGATAAAAGATAATTATATCTGTTACAAAAAATAATTGAACCAACCTCAAAAGCAGGCAGTTAGATGCACTCGTTCCACTCAGGAAGGTTAAGGGATGGGCACTTCAAACACCCTGCAGATAACACACAAATTGGTTAAACAAGCGCACAAACAATGCAAGGGATTAAATAAATAAATAAAATACACACTGAACTGAATTTTTACAACATGCTAAGTAATGTTAGTAAAAAGAATGTAATCAATCAATATATTACATAATACTTCTAAATTGTAATGAGAAATTTGTAACTACTTATATCTGGATTGAACTTAAGTTAGATCATAAAGGTTTTGTAGTAAGTAAATAAATGCCTTTTAAGGCTCCTGTTTCTAACCTAATATTAATACAGAATAACAATTTATTTAAAATTCTGATGAAATAAATCTAATAGCAACTATTAAATTCTGTATAGTTTGGCCATGTCCAAGTAAAATTGTAAGTTAAATAACGGCTAGACAATTAAATGTATATAGCATTACAATACTTATTTGCTTATATATGGTTCATCACCCCTGAATATTTTAGATTGATTTGAACATCAACTTTAATATCAAGGTTATATTTTTGGATATTAGCCAAATAATACTGAAAGCTCTTAATAGATACAATTAGGAAATCATGCACAGAATTAATAGAAAGCAACATGCGTTGGATGGCTCATAAGTAGTACACTTTTTAACACGATAAGGTTATGATAAAAATGTAATTGCAGGAAAAAATTCCAAGGTCAAGCATTGGATTCGTCTACGGTTACTACCCTGTGGGACTACCTACATAATAATTGTTCACGTATTAAATTCATTATAAACTAAATACTTACTCCTTGTGACATAGTATCCAATTTTTACTAAGAATTTATTCCCTAATTATCACTGGTACTGAGAACACCGATTCAATCTAACTAAAAGTTAAACCTAAAATAATTGAAATTATGCACTGCACACTGAATTTAGATAATAGATTTGGTTTTAATTAAATTTCCAAAATGAAACTGTTACACAAATTCATTTGCGGTTCTCAAAACTATCTTTTGAACGATCGAGGCCTAGCAAACACGCAAGAAAAAGCTAGCGCTGCTTGTATGTGAGCGCTGTCGCTGTTCCATCTATCCAACAAAAAAATCAAAAAACGTCACAGTCCGTTTCTAGAGATCCCGCCACATAAGGTGGCAGTTGGAGGCGTCGCCACAGTCGCGTAATTCAGTGTTACCAGTAAACACGCCAAAACTAGCACTCACTGTGCCATACGGCTCGATACATTATAGGTTTCATTTGTAACGGTCTTTGGTTGCAGAGCTATAAACTCAAATAAAACAAATTAATATATCAAAGTCAAAATATGTTTATTAAACTATTTCAAACATTATTAATAATTAACGGGACTTATCCTTCTTATTATATATTACATATATTATGTGTTCCTTCACTCTGTCCGCAATAGACCGTTTAGTGTGTTCGACGTAGGATTTCCCACAGCTGCAATCAATCTTATACACACCCTTATATCTTATATCATGAGTATAAATCGCGAATCTCTTAAAACTATTATTTCAAACATGGCACTGAGCATTGTCTTTACATATTTTTTACCGAGGTTAGATCAGCGGAGACCCTAGCTTGGAGAAGAACTAACAAGAAACTCCGGAAATCAATTTATTATAATCACCCTTAACAAACATAAAAATTACAAAGAGTGGGCAAAAAACACAACGCTGGTAATACTAAATTTACCTTTCATACAAAATAACACGCAATGGCGGTAACGTCAAATTTAGTTCCAAGTTTGGCTACTGCCACCTTATGTGGCGGGATCTCTAGAACAATCAACAGAATAGGGGGGCGATGCTGTACAATAATAGACAACATCGTTAGTTTTCCGTGAACCTATTCATATTTTCTGTCAGTAATATTTTATATGATTATTTTAATTATATTATTTATAATTATCAAAGAGGCCTTTATTCCGTAGTAAGTAGTTGATTCGTACTAAGATTGGAAATACATAATTATGAGTAAATTATTATGAGGATATTTTCCGATTATTTCACATAGGCAGCTAACATCAGTCAGCCATAATTACCAGTAATACAAACTGTGTGGAAGGCGCTGACTATGTGGTTAAAAGTAAGAAGTACAACAATACATTGTTTAGAAATAAATGTTGTTAAGTCAAAAAAGGATTGCTATGTAATTAAGAAAAAATTCGGCTTTCTAATACATCAAGTTCTTATAGAATATTCCCCCAATATTCTAAAGCTACCCATACATTATATTTTTTGATAAATAAAGGTTCTGGGAGAATTCATGTGACTGATTACCTTTTATTTATTATTTCATCGGTGTTTTCGTTGCGGTAATGTCTAAATTTGTAATAATAGATGTATATTAAATGTATGGCAGTGAACGCAAACTAAAACATATCACAACCATAAGGATAATATTTTATTCACAAATAATGCTAAAGATGAACCTGCAAATTTTAAGTTATTGGTTTGACTAGTAATCGTTCTATAGGCATTCATGAAAGCTAGTTAAAATTTAAAAAACAGATCTTGTATGCCAAAATAGGTTTTTGTCAACCTTTCGCTTGCGTTGTTAGGTTCATGGAATTTCCTAAATAACCTTTTTTCATTTACATTTTTATTTATTTTCCAATTTATATACCAACAACGAAAACTTTAATTAAGAAACCTCAGGATATCAATATTTCTTGAGTTATATAAGAGTTAAAATAATAAGTTAACATTATATAAGTTGCATAACAACAATTTAATAATAATAATTGAATTGAATAATACACCAATGTTTATCTTGATGATATCACAGCACAATCAAACAATTTCAAACATCATGATGACTGTCATGTGTGTACGATGATATGATATATTAATGTTTTTTGTTAACATTTTTAACTATAAATGTTTAGTTCACTACGAATGTGTATCAAAGTATTGACACATGTAAAATACTGATTCTCTGGTCAAATATAATGGATAAGTGAGTGAGAATGGAAGAACTTTTCTAAAATTCATTTAATATACTTGCAAAAGTAAAGTATTGACTATTCAATGGTTGATATTACTACTGAATAAATTAAAATTCTAACAAATAATAAACCTCAAGAAGTTACTCGTATAAATCACCATGGATAATATTAAACATAAGTTGAGGTTATTATTTCAGAAACTAAAAGAACCTAATTATTTTCTGGATAATTACTATGCCGATGGATTGATTAATAAACTATCAAATGTCGAAGATCCGGGTATGTAAATATAATAATTATTTTTACTTGAGATACTACAATTTTATAGCTTGCTTATCAAGGTTAAGTATAATTTCTGTATCCTGTCTGATGCACATTATAGATTGAATAAGTATTTACAAATTCCCTTAGATATTGGCAAGCACAGGTGTATTTAATAAGCTGGGTAATAGGCTAACAAAAGTTTTTGTACTTTTGAATTTTAATGCTGCCTTCTTACTCTGTAAAACTAAAGTTATAAATATTGAATAAATTAAAATTATTATAGTTATTTATAAAATTTGTGTACCCTGCTTGGAACTGTATATGCTCATGTTATTTTCTAATTTCAGAGGTTGCCGCTCTGGATAAAGAACAATTTTTATCAGACCTAGTAATAAATTCCATTAAAGACCATGAGAATTCTCATATCAACATACAAGTGTTCAATATTCGTATTCTAGCAATAGCAGTACGCAATGAAGTTGCTTTCACTAAAATATTGAATGGACATAAGGACATTATATGTAAAGGTTTTACTGAGGTGAATAATGATTCAGTTAAAGCAAGTCTACGAGTAGCTTACATGGAAGTAGCTCTGTCACTATTGAATCACACATCAGGAATAAAATGGCTGGCCAAAACGGAAGCTTGGACTAACATAACATATTTGAATAAGGAGAAACAAACCATCTTTGTTGTAAGACACATGTACAAGTTTATCAGTAAGTTACTCTGGGCATTGAATGATCTAAAAGATGTTGAGGCTTTAGAAAAGATATGCAACACTATTTTGCGACCAATGTTCACAGAAGACTACCTAAACATAAAATCAATATCGTCCGAATATGAAACAGAGCACATTAAGATACTTGAACCCATGGTGCAGATTATGCTAGCTCTGTTTTCTGAAAGTCAAAGAATAAGGGAGAAAAGCATTCTAATGAATTTGTTAGTGAACAAATACAGGCTGTATAACTACATGCATGTATTGTTAACGTTCCATCAGACTGAATTCGTATTTATAGTTGGTAAACTATCTCTCTGGATGGCTATGGCTAAGTGCTTTTTGCTTTTGGCCGAAAAGCCTGATGAGGAGTCCAGAAACTCTATTTTAATAGAAACTGCTCTTGCGTTCATAAATTTAATAAGATACGCTCTGGGTAGATGCAATGCTTTAATGGTATTGAATTTCTGCAGCACCTGCTGTTCTATTTGGACTGAAGTTTGGCAACAATGCGATTCTACAGTCTACACAAATATCTATGGGCAGTCCTATTCTATAAACTTACAAATCATAACAGTACTGATCATTCCACTGTTTTACTTCAAAAAGAATTTGATTAAAGAAGAGGATGAAAGCAGTTCTTGTGAAGATGAGCAGTTGAAAAGTTATGTTTGTAAGATCTACAACAATAGCTGTGAATGGTCTCTGAAGTGTGGTTATGGATTAAGGGACCTAATAAAAGGGATAGACCCAAATCCTTTGATTTTACATGTCCTAAAGATAATATTTTGCCGTCAAAATAAGTTTACTAATCAGCAGGCTAACTTAGTGTTCCCTGCATTGTTTTATATGTTGAAAACCTATGATCCAATGGATGAGTCTGGTGAATTGAAGGAAAACATGTATTATGAGGACAGTGACTTAGAGATGCAAGTCATAACGCATGCGTTAGACTCTATACACTATTTACTAGAGACTTATGATGTTAATTGGAAAGAAAGCATTGAAGTTTTGTGTCTTTATAGCACTGTACACAGCATATTGAAAGGGAAACCAAACTTATCATTGAAGGTAAGTTCAAGTACCATAAGCATTAATGACTAATAACTAGTGTAAGATAGTTAATGTTTTTTATGTCTATTTACACCTTTGCTGAGTTAGTGATATGGCTAGGTGAAACCCTAGTGTTTACTAGATAGCCAGCACCTAATAAGACATGAGGTAAAGAGTGTCTTTTTTACTATCTGTTGAAAAGTGGGATTGATGTGCAACGCACCTACATAACTTAACCGCACTTTGGAAAGTTACTAATGTCTGACTACCCTGCAAGAAATAAAGGTGTGATATAAATAGAATAATACTCATAAATCTTTATTACATTTCAGCTAGTCGTAGCAGCATTGAACGTCTTAGCACTGACTATTAAGAAGTTCCTGCCGCCCAATCTCTCCTTGCTATTGGGAAGTAGACCTGGTTCACCACTGTACAATCTGGGCCAGCTCATTTACATGAAGATGCATGATATGCATTGGGAGATCAGGGATTCTACCTTGGAACTGTTGTTGGTTTGCACGGAGATTTCGTTTGTTAGTAAGTATATCTTTGAGTGAATTAATTGCTAGGTGTTTAATAAAGTTTCGAAAGGGTTAGTGACTGTGAAAACACAGTATGAATTCAGATCCATTACTTCTTTTTGGGGTAGTTAGAGATTTGTGTCAATCATCATTATATGTTTTGTGACCACTCAAAAGTCATGTTGAATGTTATAATCTGAATCCAACAAGACAGATGTTTGCATCATTTTGCTCAACAGATACTGATTACCTCATTTGAGAAATAGGGATGTTTCCTCATGATGTTTCCCTTACCTATGTCAACAGCAGGTGGATAATCAAATTAAATAACAATTATCTTTTGTAAACATAGTTAGAAACATACCAATTAATTAAGGTGACTATGCCAAACCACGTATAAAATCAACCTCCACTCTATAATAATCACTATATGACTTTACTAACTATCTATAAGACATGGTGGTTCGAGATGACATAGAGATACTACCTTTGCAATCGCCCAGACAGACGCGCGAACCTTTGTACACCTGAATAGTTACGAAAGGGTTTATTAATAAGAATAATGCTCATAATTGATAACTAACGGGACTTATCGCGTATGTTTTTATATAATAAAGTTACCTTAATTAACCCGACGTTTCGGCTACGTTCCAGCAGCCATGGTCACGGGCAGACTGACGATGCATATTTAGTTATTAATCATGAGTATAAATCGCGAATCTCTTAAAACTATAAGAATGATGTTCCTAAGACTATTTATTTTCTTCCAGAATTCCCCCCTTTTCAAGACCAGATAATGGAGAATAAGTTAATAGAGCTGGCAATGACGATAGCGTTGCACGACCACGAACAGTACGTGCAAGCGTCCGCCCTTAAGTGCGTGGGGGCGGCGGTCAAAGTGCACAACGTGTGGGCTCAACTCAAGCAGAACCATCCTACTATACAGGTCGGTGTAATATATGTATAAGATAATCTTATACATACGCTTCACAACTTGTGTTGTGTACTCCCTTTTTTATTATGGCGGGGTAGTCAGAGGCTTGAATGCCCATCTCCGAAAATTTCGAAATCAAGTTAGGTATGGGTCATTCGAAGCCCGCGTATCACTAGATAGACAACACCCAACGTGATAGGTAGTGAACCGTATCGCCGTATATAGGCACTGACTATTACCTATCCTGAGGGATAGGCCGGTTTCCTCTAGATGTTTTCCCTCACCGTTAGCGACCGTAAGTTATGTACGTAAATGAAAAACACATATTTCAATTACATTCATTGGTACATGCCAGAGACGGGATTCGAACCTAGGACCTTTCTCATACGAAGTCCGAGGTCTTACCCACTGGGCTACAGCCGCAAATATATTGCGATAATCTTATAATAAGTTGTGATATAGGAGTATTTGAAGGGACCCTATAGTTAATATATTTAAATAGATGTGTCATTCTGTATCTAGAGGATCTTTTATAGTTATTCAGCTAGAACAGTAATTTCATCCTTACTGTGATTCGACTCAGAGGTTCTCGCTGCATGGTTTTGGTCACTCTTTAAGATGTTTATCAACTTTCTGGTTTATAAGAAATGTCAAATATACAAGTTTTTCAATAAATGTGAAATGGTTTATTTAATTAATGTTTTGTTACATTTACAGGAGGACATAATCTCGATTCTACGTAACAACCAAGAAGGTATAGTTCGTAAGGAAGCGGCCAACGTCATTTGCGAGATGTACCAGCATTTGAAACTGAGTGCTCCCTACAAAACCTCCCTTTACGAACACATGGTGTCTATAGCCATCACAGATTTCCATTGGGAAGTACAGTTGTCAGCTGTGAAGTTTTGGAAGCTAGTAATTCAAGCATTTTTGACCGAGTTAGGCATGCTTGACGGTACATTCCCACCCGTAACTTTTTCAAAGGAAACTAGGAAGATAGTCACTCTAAATGAGATGGAGATTAAGAAGAGACTTATCAAATTACTAGATGATCTGTCACAAGTAGGTTGTTTGACAGTTTTGACAGCTCTGTTACAAGATGACACAGAACTTGAAATAATGGAGGCGTCCCTCAATGTTTCTAATGATTTGTTGAATTTGATCAATCAGTACAAAGTTTTGGATACACTGAAAGTAGGACAACTCAATATGGAAGAATTAAATGCAATTCTCAATAATATTAAAGAGGAAACGCCGAGAGCTGACCATGAAGATGTAAAAACTGAAATGGAACAGTCGGATGAAGTATTGGAAGATATTTTGAAAGCTGATGATATAAACCTACTAGCGAATATTTATAAGAATCAAATGAATTTGGATACTAATAAGGTGTTGACGCCTAGAGTAAAAGTTAACACTAAAGTGTCAGCGAATCTGTTCATAAACTTTGTGATGAGTAAAGATTTCAGGGAGTATATAGAAACTAAGAGAAAATGGAATGTGGGGATCAGAAGTTTGTCTTCGCTTTTAGATGATGTCCTTGGCATTTATGAATTGGCATCCGAGTATAATACGATGGACTGTTATTAGGTTAAGAGTAATGGTAGAGTTAAGCGTTGCTAAGGGTTTAATACTTGTAGTATTAAAGTTATTTTGTTAGATATGGATTTTATTTTAATAATTATTATTCAACCCTAATAAAAAAAATAGTGTTTAGTGATATCACACACGTCTTCCAGCATTGTGGTACGTACATCAGATTGCAGATTGCTTGATCTTAACAATCACTTTAGCTTCATTGAAACACACCACATACACAATTAGCAGTTATAAAACTACAAAAACATTTTAAAAAATAATAAAACTAAATCACTCATGTACATCATTTTATTAACAACTACTCATATACTAAATAACCTAAAACCTTAAATAACACTACTCAATTTCTATAACAGCACCAACTTTGGATAACGCCTCCTTCAGCTTTTCTGCTTCATCTTTAGAAATGTCAGCCTTGACAATTGTGGGGGCGCTCTCAACAAACTTCTTAGCTTGGACGAGGTTGAAGCCTTCAAGGAGGTTCTTCACCTCTTTGATTAGCGCCACCTTTTGCTTCTCGTCAAACTTTGTCATTTTCACCTGTAATACATTATAATAAGATATTTATTACATTATGATCTTTGTAAACACATTAGATGCCTTATCTAAATAATAATTTCCTTTGCATGTATGAAAGTAATGTCTCATTAACTGTTTTCAATTCATATTAGCTGTTGTATCTAGCAAATTCAAATAGAAGTTAGGTTCTTTATTATTGTCAGGTAAGATTATCAACTCACTGTAAAGCTGGTCTTTACAGCCTTGGGAACAGCCTCATCTTCATCTTGGGCCTGAGCCGGAGCAGCCATGGCAAAACCACCCATTGGCATCACAGGGGCATCGGGAAGGTTTAGTCTTCTCTTCAGTACCTTTGGGGTAAAATATGAGTATGATAATTTAAGAAGAATTCTAAATCCAGTCAATGAAGTAGTGGTTTGGGTCACAAATATATTTCAAATACAGGGTAAATGTACCATAAAGAATTAAGGTTTTGCATTGAAACTAACAATGTTATAAAATTGTAATGTCTATAAAATCAATATGTAAGAATCAAAGTTTGCTATTAGCTATATTATTGAATGCCGGTCAGTATGTAGGGACAACAGATCTACATCTACAACAGATCTAATTATTTCTTCATAGGGATAAGGAAGTTGTATGAAAGTAACATGTTGTAAGGTAAGATATAGAGTCAGTAGACACTTGTTAAAACATATTTTTTTATAATATTACCTGGCTTAGTTCTGACACTTCAAGTAGATTTAGGTTTGTGATTTCACCAACAATCTTCTCTATTTTGGCTGAGACTGGTTTATCAACGCCTTCAGGCACTGGCGCCCTCAACGGCTCAGCTGCCTGTGCGACTTCTTGCTGCAGGACGCAACTGAAAATACATATCAATTAAATAATATTAATTACATTGATTATGTATGACTTGATCCTTGATGAACAAAGATATATGTCTTCAAAGTTCTGTCCTATACCTATGGTATAAAAGGTCGGCGGCATCATTAGAACGACGTATTAGTTTATACACCATTAAATTGATTGTTATAGATAACGTAGCTGAAAAATGAAAATTAGGTTTATAGGAGAATATAGGAAATTAACTAAATTAGGTTACCATCTTGAAAGTGATCTCCACTGACGCACAGGGATATTCTTGAAAATTCTGATGCTGTTCATTGTTATATATTTGGAACTATTGTTAAATTAAACTTTATCTTTATGATATTTAATGTGAACAACAGTTTCCGATTAGAACCCTGTGTTAGGTTATTATTTTTTATTAAATTTTTTTTTTGGGACTATGTATTTTAATAAAAGTCTATAATAAATAAACATTCAATCTCATTTTAAATAGAATAAGTAAATACCTAAAGTAATAATTTGTTACCAATATTTGACAATTTCATATCTGCAACAGACGGGCAAATAAGTTTTGTTCAAAATTAGTAAATTATTAATTAATAGTAAGTTTTAGCGTAAAAACGGAATGCTTTAGTCTTTAATACTTTGGGATTGTGATGGAAAATATACCTAATATATGAAGCAATGAATATATTAGCTAGCTATACTGTTAATAACTTCTTAACAATAAAGCTAAATGTCCAAGATTATATTTACTTGACATTAGTAAAAGAATTGAGTTTAATGTCAGATCAATTTTTCGACTGTCAGTCTTATATCGATAATTTCGGCTCAACTTCCTCAACTTCGCACTTCGTAGGGAGTAGAAAACGTGATAGCACTGATAAGGATTGTTATTGTTATCGAGTTAAACATATTTCTTAGTGTTACCTATTCCATTCCTATTTCAATTATATAAAGCAACTAATACAGTGAGTATATGATTAATATCTATGTTTTGTTTTCGTTAAAGTGTTTGCTAAAATAATGTACTTTCTAACAATAGGTATTAATTCTTAGAATTATTACATTATAGTTCGGTACCTACCTACGGGAGTATACTATTATTAATTACAATTTTGAATCGTTCTTAATGCATTCTTATTGTAGCATTGGCCTAAATACGTCTCCAATGCGCCATTTATTCACGTTTATATGTTTCATAAAGTATGCGCATATAACTGAGTACATTTGCTGAATAAGTGTTTCATACGCAAGTCATCGATTTTCCTTAATTGCACGTGCAACAACTTGGATTGTTAGCTGATGTTGGCTGATTGCATAGCGATTGTTAGAGCTACGATTAAGTATATACGTAACGAAACTAACGTACGTACGTATTACTTGGTACTTATCAACAGGTTTAGAAAGCAAATGTATTCACGTTATATATGTAGGTATATACGTACCTTTCTATAAGATCTATTAACTTATAGGTCTTCAATGTAATCCTTCTGTGTTTGGGAATGTTGTAGAATGACCATTTAAGACAACTTATCTTTCTTTCTGGAATGTTGTCATTTTACAACATTCCAGTAAGAAAGGTAGGTACTTAGCAGTCTACTGAATTCCCAGATTAGCATAGCTATAATAAAATATTTATAAAGGCTACCGATATTGAGTAATATTCTTGTATCAATGTATTGTGAATAAATCTTTATGAAATGTATTAATAATTCATCAATATGAGTTTGTTTGTGTTGAAAACTGAATGTCAAAGGAAAGTTGTAACTGTTTTGATATTTCAATATAGCCAATGCTCATATTTTGTAGAACTTTTGGAACTTTTTAAGCTTCAGATTCTAGAACATTCATTGTCATAAGTTTCTAAGGTTTCATATTAATTGTTTGGTTTTTCTTATAATAGCAGTTGAGTTGAATTCTCGTGCAGTAACTTATAGCATTCTGACAATTATAACAGTGGACTGTCTATTTTAATAGTTAATATATTTTGAATATTGTATATAAATTGTTGCGTATACATTGCTAGATAGTAGTAATTCATTCATTTAAATAATTCAAATTGTATTTCATTAATATTTATTTGAAGAATATAGCTTTCCTCCCATTTAATTTAGGTAGGATTTCGCATTTCCTTAAGTAATTTACGTAGTAGCATAGTCCTCATACCATATTTCTTTATTTCTGTCATTTTTAACCCCAATAACTAAAAAAAATAATTTTGCTCCTTTAATTTCTAGGGTTGTAAATATGACTGTATCTATGCATGAATGTTTTATGTCTGTGCAGTATCACAATGGAAGCCACAGGAGGTGGTGTGATGTGGTTCCGTCATGGGCTGCGGCTGCATGACAACCCTGCTCTGCATTCCGCTATTGGCAAGGGAAATGAGCCTTTCTATCCAATCTTCATCTTTGATGGTGAAACTGCAGGTATTTATGAGGTGTAACTTGAATAATTAGGTGTTTATTAGAGAGATAAATCTTCATGGGGATATACAAAAAGGCAATTTGTAATATATTGTATGCTGAATATGTTACTATCAGTTTGTGTTATAATGTTTCATTATTATAATATTCCATTTTAAAAGGAATCAAAACTTTTTGCATTTATTTGATAAACAAAGTATTACCTTTGCTACCCAATGGTATACTTTTTTTACATAAAGCTTTCTTTATGAAATATATGTGATAAGTGCTGATTTATTGTAAAGTGAATAAAAAGTTAATATTTACGTTTAGACTGTTGCTGAATCACAAATTTGGCTCACACATTTAACATGCCACATTTACTGACCTCTTTTGTACATTATCACAATAACAAAAAAATTGCCAAATGCAACGACTTACAATACGGGAAAACATTGTGAGAAAACCTATCTATTTCTGGCAGCAGGTTTCTGTCAGAGCTTGTTGCATACTAACTAACTTAACATCTAATTGAGGTGGCCATAGATTTACTGCCTCCACATTTGGTAGCGCTACTCAATCATTATAAAAATTATATTATCTAAGATTTTTTTTATAATTTTTTATGATTCTTCTTTGTTATGTTTTTGTAAAAAGAATATAGATATCATGTTTTCCAGGGACGAGTCTAGTTGGCTACAACCGGATGCGCTTCCTCCTGGAGAGCTTGGAAGACCTGCACGGGCAGTTCAAGAAGTACGGGGGCAAGCTCTTGATGCTGCAGGGGAAGCCGGAATTCATCTTTGCTCGGTTCGCTCAAGAGTGCAGTAAGTTTTCATGGTTATAAAGAATTTGTAATACATAAATATGCATTCACAATTGCTAAACAGGTTTAGTGTCCACCATCAACTGAACATTACATGATCTTTTACTTGATATTCAGTAGCTAATGTGATGTGTGATAAGTTGTATTTACTCTGTGTTCTTCTTCTTCTGTTTACTTAGCCTTCAATCTCTGTTGATAACAGTTGTGAATAGTGTCTAATTATGTATCTACTAGACTATATGAGTACATCAATTAATAATACATACTCATAGATGCAAAAGCATTATGCCAGGTCGAATATTACTCAAACATATATTTTTAATACTTATGTATTACAGATTTGATCCTTATTTTTTGTCTTACATTTCCTTAGTACTCTCATACCGATAAGTCTGGATCCTATAATGAGTACTGACTATCTGGTTAACACTTGGTTTCGAGGTGTCCATAGAATTACTACCTTCGCAATTGTGGAGATGGAAACCTGAACCTCTGACTACCCCGCAAGAGTTAATGGTTGTGAATGTGTTTGTTTGTTTTTTAACCCCAACTCTTTCCTTTTAGAAATATCCCGCCTCTGTTTCGAGAAGGACTGTGAGCCAGTGTGGCGTTTAAGAGACGATGCAGCCAAAGCAGTCTGCAAAGCGTTTGATGTGCAAGTACATGAGCATGTGTCCCATACGCTGTGGGATCCTGACCGAGTTATCAAGGCTAATGGTGGAATACCGCCACTGACTTACCAGATGTTTCTTGTAAGTAGTTATTTAATATGCATCATGTTCTAACCTAACCCGATATTAGTATTTAGTATTATACCTACAGATATAAGTATACTCATTGTTATCGAATTTAGGTACATCTTTGATTTGCTAATAATGATTTTATAAATCAAAATGGAAAACACGATTAAACTAACAAGTAGAGAGTGATTGTTTTCTATAAGTTATTGTTTACTTAAATATACATTTACAAGCAATATCAAATAATTTGTCACAGTTTTATTTTTTCAGAAGTTTTAATTACATGAAACTTAGATTTTTATATTATATTATACACTGTAATTATAATTTGGTTTTTATATTATATTCTGCGCTCCAATTAGTAGCAGGGTGATGTTATATAGCCTAAAGCCTTCCTCAATAAATGGTATATCTAACACAAAAAGAATTTTTGAATTCGAATCAGTAGTTCCAGAGATTAGCGCGTTCAAACAAACAAACTCTTCAGCTTTATAATATTAGTATAGATTCACATCCCTTTTGGAATGGACTCAATCTACAAATCTTCTTGGTACTTCTAGTATTATTTCTATGCTTGTGATGACATACGCCTACATAAAATTTATGACAGTTTGCTAGCCCATTATCGTATACATCACATCGACCCCTAGTCTGTTAGCCTCCAATGACATGCCAGGATTAGTTTTTACGTCTCAGACTAGCTCTGTACTATCACTACATAGTATAAAACAAAGTCGCTTTCTCTGTCCCTATGTCCCTTTGTATGCTTAAATCTTTGAAACTACGCAACGGATTTTGATGCGGTTTTTTTAAATAGATAGAGTGATTAAAGAAGAAGGTTTTTATGTATAATAACATCCATTAAATAGTGGAGTAGGCTATATATTTTATACCCGTGCCGGACCGGCTTACTAGTTTTATTATAAAGTATAGGCTATTCGCGTTAAGAAAATAGTGACGTCATGATATTCAGAGGTTAAACTGGCCAATGAGACGTGAGTAAACGAGAAAACAAGTCACATTGACCAATTGCAGACAACCGTTGGAACGTCTCATTGGTCAAATCGTGGGGACTGGATGACGTCACTATTTTCTTAACGCGAATACACTAGTACTATTTTATTGTACTCTGGTAATAAATAAAATTGTTGTTTGTTTCCTAGCACACTGTGTGTACAATTGGGGACCCTCCAAAGCCAGTGGAGGATGTGGATCTAAGCGGCATCAGCTTTGGAACCCTTCCGGAGCGGTTCTATAGCGAATTCAACGTTTTTGAAGAGGTAAGTTTAAATTATAATGTTTTTTTTGTTTTGTATTGTCTTCAATAATTTCGTTTATAGATGTACTCTAGTCTTACTGCTTCAGTGTTCCTTTTGCGATGGGTTTGATGTACATTACATAAAATTCATTTGCGTAAGTGTCACATTAACTTTTATCTAATAGGAAATCCCGTTTAAGCATGTACCAAGGGAAATGAAGTTTCATGAATTTCTATGTACATTTTCGTAATAAAAACACATTCATGAAATGCGTCGAAAACATTGTGAGGAAATCTACCTGTTTCCCGAACAGGTTAGTGCTTGTAAATGGCGACATGGCTTGCCACCTGTCGCATTGAGTAATAACTATCTGGTCAAGACGTGGGTTCGAGGTAGCCACAGAATTACTACCTCCGTGATAGTGGAGATGGATATCTGAACCTCTGACTACCCCATATGGATTAATTGTCGTGAACGCGTTTGTTTTTTCTCTTTAAGATTTATCATTTAAATTAAATTCTTAGTTATTCAAAGAAATAACTAATTTACTTCAACATATCTTAGGCATTAAACATATCCAGCAGAACGATTGGTAATATATGGTCTTCTAAGTTAACCTAAATTATTTATAACTAGCGAACCGCTCCGGCTTCGCACTTCTGGCTATTTAATGGATGTTATTATACATATAAACCTTCCTCTTGAATCACTCTATCTATTAAAAAAAACCGCATCAAAATCCGTTGCGTAGTTTCAAAGATTTAAGCATACAAAGGGACATAGGGACAGAGAAAGCGACTTTGTTTTATACTATGAAGTGATGATTCGTCCTACAGGTCCCGAAGCCAGAAGACCTGGGCGTCCTCCCAGAGGGGCCGGACTCCCGGATGATCCGCTGGGTGGGGGGAGAAACGGCTGCCCTGCAACAGGCGCAGCAGCGATTGGCCGTGGAGCGGGAGACATTTAGCAGGTGAGTTGCCATTATTTCAGTGACTAGCGACCCGCTCCGGCTTTGCACGGGTATAAAATATATAGCCTACTCCACTATTTAATGGATGTTATTATACATATAAACCTTTCTCTTGAATCACTCTATCTATTAAAAAAAACCGCATCAAAATCCGTTGCGTAGTTTCAAAGATTTAAGCATACAAAGGGACATAGGGACAGAGAAAGCGACTTTGTTTTATACTTATATTTGCCCATACTAGACTAGGACGTACTCTCTAAATAGCTGCCATTCTTCCCGGGATGACGTACCGATTAAGGGTTAATGGGAACTATTGGACCTAGTAACCTGCCACCAATGATGTGTGAATGATATTGTTGTGGATTAAAGGACGTGAATAAATAAATATAGATACATATTCTTATCATAGTTTTTCGAATCGGGTGCTGCCGGAGGACCAGTGATGCAGCCTAGCTGCATCGTATACTGAGGCAGCACCTTTTCACTGCATCAACGGTGTTCTTTGCATATATATATATTTTTCCATGTTTGTGTTTTTGTATGTTAGTGAATAAAGATTTTTTCTTTCTTTCTTTCTTTCTTTCATTCATCTTTTAAAGGACAGAATAAGCCTTACGTTATTGTTATAGGGGTGCTTATTTGCCGACCCATGGCAGTCCAGATCTGTTGGGACCCCCAATATCGCTGAGTCCTGCCCTGCGCTTCGGATGCCTCTCTGTGAGACGGTACGTATACAGATGTGGCATAACGGCAAAATGTCCGTTGCCAATAAAATATAATAAGACATATTTCTCCTGTCAGAAAATAACAACTAATAAATAGGTGTTTCGACCGTAATTTCGCAGCCTCATTTTAATAATACCTGAAATCTGGGGCTATTAAATTTGAGTATAAGTTGAGATGGTCAATTCTGCCATTGTTATTTCATCTCTCTATGATATTTTCACTCGGTGAATTACTCTTGATACATTTTTTGCTATATTCTGAACAAAATAAGCATGACTATACGTAAAATTTGATCTTAGATGGTAAATAGATATCTGTTACATGTTTATTTTTAACGATACACCATAGAAATACTCAGATTGTGGATTACTAAACTGACTTATTAACAGTATACTGTGATACCGTGATGACTTGGTAGACTTAAGCCATTCCCCATTTATGTGTGTTTAAGACAAACGCGTTCACGACCATTAACCTTTGCGGGGTAGTCAGAGGTCTCTCCAATTGGGAACTCCGCAATCGGGAAGGTAGTAATTCTATGGCCACCTCGGAGCCACGTGTTGACCAGATAGTCAGTACTCAATGTGACAGAGGTGGTAAGCCATGTCGCAATAATAGGTCTTTACCTATGAAATTGCCGTTCTGCAGTACTGGCCATTTCAAATCAAAATAATTTTTGTTTGACTAAGAATTCTAATTTCAAATTAATTTTATTTTAAAAACATGGAATTCTTTTTCCAAAAGTAGTCATTTGTTTATTGATTAGTGTTACGTTTTCATCGCATTTCAATCTTTTTCGTCATCATGGATACGTTAAAAATTCGAGTAATTATGCAATATGATTACCGTCGTGGCAGCAACGCGGCACAAGCGGCAAGCAACATCAATGACGTTTACGGAGCTAACACTACAAACCAACGCACCGCCTGTTATTGGTTTGCTCGCTTCCGTTCTGGAAATTTCGACCTGAAAAATGAAGCTCGTGGTCGTCCGAAGACTTTGGTCGACAATGACGAATTAAAGGCGATTGTGGAAGCTGATGATACACAATTTACGGCGGAATTAGCAGCAGCTTTCGACGTTAGCGTCAAAACAATATTGGTCCATTTGCGTCAAATTGGCAAGGTAAAAAAGCTTGACAAATGGGTGCCCCACGAACTCAATGATCGCCAGCGCGAAGTATGCGTCGAGACGTGCCTTGCACTGCTCAACAGACACACAAATGAAGGAATTTTGAACCGCATTGTTACCTGCGACTAAAAATGGATTCTCTTTGACAACCGCAAGCGCTCAGCAAGTTGGTTGGATCCTGGTTCAGCACCTAAACAGTGCCCTAAACGAAAAATTACCCCTAGAAAAGTGATGGTCCCTGTATGGTGGTCTAGCGCCGGTGTGATTCATCACAGCTTCTTACCAAACGGGGTGAGCATTACTGCAGCTGTGTACTGTGAAGAACTGAACACAATGATGGAGAAGCTGGCACATCTCCAACCAGCATTGGTCAATCGCTCGTCTCCGCTGCTCCTGCACGACAACGCGCGACCTCATACTGCACAGCAGACGATCTCCAAGTTGCAAGAACTGGGGTTGGAAGCTCTCCATCATGCACCGTACTCACCAGACCTTGCGCCTACAGACTTCTACTTTTTCCAGAATTTGGATAACTTCTTGGAGGGAAAAAATTTAATACCCGAGAGGCAGTACAAAATGCCTTTGAAGAATTTGTTGCCTCCCGTCCAGCTGATTTCTTCAAGAAGGGCATCAATAAACTGCCACTGCGTTGGCAAAGATGCATTGATTGCATGGGTGATTACTTCGATTAATACAATTAAAAAATACAAGAAAAAAATTCAATTAAATTTTTTCATACAAAACGGCAATTTCATAGGTAAAGACCTAATATATTAATTAATATGATTGTTTATCATAGGTTCTACTGGGCAGTACAAGATCTGTTTCAAGAAGTGCATCAAGGACGTTTGCCTCATTCGCATTTCATTACAGGTATGAAACATTATTTCTTGATATATATTACTCTATTTATCCTAAAAAACATTCAATTATAATGTGCTAAGATAATTCACAGAACAACACGACAGAACAGAAAAAAAATTTACAGGTGTATGATTTCATTCGCGTTAGCCGTAATTGTTGGTTAAAAAAAAACAAACTACATATTATGCATTTGCTGAGTGAGTACGCGCGCTTTATTTGTTATTGTCATACACGGAATACGGTTTGCAAATGACGTGTTGATTAGCTTTTTTTGTTAAATTTAAATTAATTTCTAGTGTTTTAAAAGGCGCGCTCGGGAAGTTTGGTTCAGGAATATAAGCATTTAGAGGATGAATAGAAAAAGTGTCAGCCATTGATGAAAAGATCGATCAAAATACGATTAAACAATAAAAAAATCAATTACACGAATTAACTCCGAACGCATAATATTCACTGTGACTATAATAGTGCAATTTTAGATCTACCTTTTATATATGTATGTTTAATATGTACAATTTAATAATAGAATAAAGTATGTATAATAAAATTGTACACAATATACCCAACTTAACTAACATTCTTTTACCTACACAGGCCAACTAATCTGGCGCGAATACTTCTACACGATGAGTGTGAACAACCCTAACTATGGCCAAATGGAGGGCAACCCTATCTGCCTCGACATACCCTGGCGCACGCCCAAGAAGGATGAACTCGAAAAGTAAGTATTTTATTTATTTATTTTATTTTATTTTATTCGTGAAACCAACAGCTATACAAACAGTATAAAAATACAAATAATTAACATTAAGCCAATGAAAGGTTTCAACATCTAAAAACATGAAAGCCTAACACGTAATACCTGAGTTTACAAACAGTATCATCACAAAAAAAAAACTATGTTTACATCTGATTATCAAAAAAATGCCGACTTAGTGCAGATTTCACAGATTGTGTATATACTAGGAGTTGCAAATGAAATGTTCTTAAAGGTTTGTCGGAATATCAGCGTTGGCAGTGTAAATTTCACACAATCAACATTAGCTAAAACAAATCCTATTCACATTTGCGCGGGGTTGCCATGTGCGCTTGGTTCCATTAATGTAAATTATTATATAATTAATTCTTTTTTCTATTTGTGTATATGTATTATTGCGTCTAGTGTGAATGAAAGGAATTTTATTTATTTTTATTAATGCAATAGGTTAATTTAACCCTCTACATATATTCTTACATCCTAACAACAACTGTGTATAATAGAGTACATAAGATAACACTCTGTATAGTAATGCTAAAGTTAAAAGACAAATATGAATGTTATATATAGTATGTCTGCTAGGTTCTATAGTATATCTCTTAGGTTAGATGGACCGATGACCAAAAGGGATAAAAAGCCGTAATTAAAAACCCACATATAACAATATTTAACAATATATAATATTTAGGGCATTATTACACCAATTGAACTAGACCCTTGGTAAGTTTATTTAAAACTTGTATTGAAATACTACTTAATGTATATTTAAGAACTATGTACTTATTATGCGTAGATAAATACATTTATAGTATATAATCAACAACCAGACTGGAAAGCAGAGGAAAAGCGTAGTTCTTAAATCTGCATCGTTTGGGAATCAAACTCGAGACCTCACGATTAGCGTTCACATGGTTAACTAATCGCGCCACAGAGGTCATAACTTTACATACATATATACGAACACTTCAATCCATTTCGGGGTGGACAGAATCGATATATATACATACTTACATAACATTCGTACATCATTCTAAGCAAATTTTAAACTTTTGATGACATTAATTTGGAAGGTTAGTTACGCCTTGCTTCCTAACGGGATAGGCAAAGAATATCAATCGCCACCTTGAATGATCCTGACAAAACTCCCTTGCTATATTCACACATAGAAAATGGATCTACTATAAATTCAAATGCTGAATAGAATATTCTTAGCGATACTTAATGATATCGCATATAAAAATATTTATTTTCATGGGTAGATGAAATATGTTGTTTTAACAAAGAAATAAGATATAAAAGCTACGGATGAACAACAGGCTAAATCTTACCATCAGTGCCTCTTGAGTGACTAGCACTGCCCTCTGTTGTTGTGTATTGATCTTAAGATATTAGATCCGCCGAGCTTTACTCCTACGCATTCTATAATTAGAAAGTGAATGTATAGAATATTGAAAATGGAATAAGCATTCATTCATATGTGTATTAGCAGTGACAGATTGCTAGCCCATCGTCTTATAGATTCAACTTACCCCATGTCTCTTAGTCCTCTCATACACGCTGGGAAGAACGACAGCTAGTTAGCAATCTTTTTACCTCCCGGACAAGCTAGGGACAGGGCTCTAAAAAAACCATTAAAGTTTTTATCAATCACTAGCGACCCGCTCCGGCTTCGCACGGGTATAAAATATATAGCCTACTCCACTATTTAATGGATGTTATTATACATATAAACCTTCCTCTTGAATCAGTCTATCTATTAAAAAAACCGTATCAAAATCCGTTGCGTAGTTTCAAAGATTTAAGCATACAAAGGGACATAGGGACAGAGAAAGCGACTTTGTTTTATACTATGTAGTGATAGTGATGTTACTACTCGATCATGTCAAGGTTTTACGAAGGTTGTTGACCCTCTGTCCATGACAGTTTTAAATTTACGCTTCATTGATCACGTCTTAAAAGAATCTTGGTATTATAATGACTTCCCTGTGTTAGTTCGGGACTTAAATTATGTGATTGGCTGCCTTTTTTAAATAGTTAAAGATATTATAAAAGGTTAGTTTCTAGCTGTCATACAAAATGGTTTGAATGACAGATAGTAGCTTATATTGCAAGTACACGAAAACAAATAATACACTTTAATATTACATACATACCCTCCTTATCAGTAGCAACTGCTTGTAATGTTTTTATTATTTCTAACAGCTAAAATTTCTAAATCAATGAGCAGAGTAAATTTTAATATGCCCATTAGAATTAGCGATATACATATAACGTGTCAATAATTTGGAAGTAAATTAAATTAGACTTTTCTTTAATTAGCTACTACACATAAACATATAAGATATCCAGGAGCTAAACTATCTTACTATATACAAGCTAAACTTATCACGAATTATACCGACTCAACTTGATTTGTTGCGATTTCTAACTAACACAACGCTAGCCTAATTTTAGAACACCATAACGATTCTATACGTCGACGGTGTTCCCTGTATTTAAAGATAAACGCAACGCTTGTTTTATGACAGGACTTTTTAGGGCAAATATACATATCTATTAATGTTCTACGCGGCCTTGCCCGTTCGATACATACATACACCAACATTTTTAATCTATTTCAGGGAGGCCAGAACTTCACTTCACTTTTTAGCATAATTAATTATTGGCTATGTCATACATGGAACATTGGAGACATGTTACAAACCTATCATCCTATAGATTCCATGTACCCCTAGTCCGTTAGTCGCCTCTTACGACATGCCGGGAAGAATGGTAGCTAATAAGCATTATTTTTCGTCTCACATTAGCACGGTAAAGAGAACTCGTTCGATAGAGCCTTTATAACCATTCTCTTCTTTTAGGTGGAAATCAGGCCAGACCGGTTTCCCACTAATAGACGCGGCGATGCGCCAGCTCAAATCCGAGGGTTGGCTTCACCACGTGGTGCGGAACGCGGTGGCGGCCTTCCTCACCAGGGGCACCATGTGGCTCTCCTGGGAGCATGGGCTGCAGCACTTCCTCAAGTATCTGCTGGATGCTGATTGGTACGTTTGAGTGCGTCATCATCAGGCTGAAGTAATCCACTGTTGGACATAGGCCTCCCCCAAATGACGCCACTTCTCCCTGTCAGTGGCCGTTCGCATCCATTCGATGCCGGCCAACCTGCGCAGGTCGTCTTCCCACCTTGCCGGGGGGCGTCCCACACTACGTTTAGAGAGTGCGTAGATGAAATATAGATGGATGGGAGACCATTTAGATTGTTCATGTGCTGTTGAATTCGGTGCGCTAAAACATCGCGAGGTAATCTGCTTATTTTGAGTCGATATTTCAGGATCTGTATACGGTGACATGGTTTACCACTTGTCTCTTTGGATATTCGAGTGACCAAAGACAACTTATTTAATGATGAACACTCAACAACTGCCTACACCGAAAGAGCTGTACGGTCGTGAATGTTTATGTACAACGGCGTTTAAGATTATGGCGCTTTTAATCCCGAATGTTTTGTAATGATTAATTAATTGACATATTACTGAAAGGTCTATATGAAAAGAGTATGATTAAAATCTTATTTCCTCACAGGTCCGTATGTGCTGGCAATTGGATGTGGGTGTCTTCCAGTGCCTTCGAAGCCTTGCTGGACTCTGGCGAGTGTGCGTGCCCCGTCCGTCTGGGCAGGAGACTTGATCCTGACGGTTTTTATGTCAGGCGCTATGTGCCTGAACTCAGCAAGTTGCCGGCTGCTTATATGTGAGTTTTTAATTGGTTGAGGTCTTGTAATTTGACAGAGTTAAAATGATAGATAAGGCAGTTTATGTCTAAAGAATAACTGCGTCTCTGTGTTGTATTTATGCATTACAATAAAAATGAGAATGTTATGCAGTTATAAAATAACGACTGTACTGTTCCTATGTTCTTTATTGTCAATAATATTATTCTATAATTCATATGATCATATAATTGATGGCATTTATGTGTATCAAATCATTCCCTAATACATTTCATTCTCCGTTGACCCTTCAATATATCAAATAAATCTCAGGAGAAAGGCCTAGCATATATATATAATTCGTATTTAACCCTTTGAACGTTACGCCCTCTGTAGATCGAGAATACCAAAGTGCACGGATTGGTTATAACTTCATAGTTCTTTGAAATATGACAAGATTTGATCAACAGTAACACTTTTGCCAACTAAAAAGCTGTTACCTATGAAAGGAATCCGGACGCCTCACAAACTTCATTCTTAATTCCTTTTATAGGTAACTGGACGTCTGAAAGCGCTCACCTTATCCTCGTACTTTTTAATATAATATAAATCTGTTCCTTACAGTTATGAGCCGTGGAAAGCGCCTTTGGACATCCAAGAGCGCGCCCGTTGTGTCATCGGCAGGGACTACCCGCAGCCGCTGGTCAACCACCTGTTCGCTGCTGAGGCTAACAGGGAATCTATGAGGGTAAATACAGTTAATATGGCAACAAAAACCTTGAGACAAATACATACGTGCATGGCCAAAAAGATGAATACAAGTAGACGGTTCTGTACTTACTTATCAATTTTTTGTAGTTTGCATATTTTGAAGATCTGCTGAAGTAAAATTATATGGCAAAATGGCCATTAGTTAGTGCGGTGTCTAGTTATACAAGGTACTGACTGGAAAAAAAAATTGCTGATTATCTCTCAACTTTAAAGTGATTGGATAGCCTGCATATTTACGAGTTGTGCGTGTTTGATGCCATAACAATGATTACCTATGATGATATTTACCTATGAATGCCTTACCTAAAAGCTAGTATAACTATCTGTAATTTAAATATCTTTCCAGAAACTTCGTCAGGCCCTGCAGAGCGCTCCGCCGCATTGCTGCCCCTCCAGTGAGGAAGAAGTGCGCCAGTTCATGTGGCTCCACGACGAAGTTTAAGCAGACCAAAGCGGATTTTGGCGTCTATAACCTTACTTGTGTTTGGCATATTTATTCCATGTTTTATTAATGTTGAATTGATTGACGTCCAACCTTGTCTCTGGCATCATTGTCCTATATTTTATTAATGTTGATTGTTTGACGTCCATATTAGCTATGTCTTGTCTTGACTTGTCTATTATTGGCTCATATTTTATAACTGTTCAATGTATAGGGATTAGGTTAGCGGCTTGATAGAAAGCTATGAGTGTGCAATTATTATGTTTTTATGATCTCAAAAAATCGTTATCTTCATTATCGGATTTCTATATTAAATGCGTCGATTCAGTTTCTATAATTGGCATGCATCTCTAGGACCAGGTTTTTGGAGACACTTTTTAATAAATAAGGTTTGCAAGTATCTCTGGTTTCGGATACAGAGATATGGCCTTGAATCTATGTTTTGGAAGGTGTCACACCTTATACAGGCTATGGCAATGAAATTTAAATTATAAGTAGTATAATTATTGACTTATCAGGATTACTATATCATTGAAACCTTATGTCATTTATTTGAAAAGTATTTTTATTTAGTTTCCAAACTTTTTATTTTATAATTAAATCTGCAATTGAAAGTTTTAAGAAATTTATACGTATGTGTCAGTTGATGTATTTTTTTCCCAGTGTTTAGTAAAATCGTTGGATTGATGGTTTTTAAGTTAGGAATTTATTCTTTAAATTTTATTTTTAGAATGTTTATGTTGATTTTTCAAAGTTTATTGTCGTTATTTTTAAGAATATGAATTTACTAGTACAGTTAAGATTATGATTTTATCGTAGATAAGTATCAATGGATCGAATTATATTTAAATCCGTTTTAATACGGTGTTATCTATATAATACGCAAAAGGATGATACATTTCATAATATGCATTTTAATTGCAGCTAAGCTGTGTCAATTTATACTTCATATAGTATGTATATAGAAACTTATTAGAAGTGCCAAAATTTTAGAATGTGTGATACTATTATTAAAAAAAATAACTATATATTTTGTTACTATACGTATTTATCATGATAGATAACTTTGGGATTTGAATTATTTATATAGACTGAAATATATACTATAAAATTATAAATCGACTGAAACGTATAGTTTTACGAATTCGTCTACCTATTGGAAATTTGGCAACTATGATATTATTTCTAGGATATATTATCTTTCATATGAAATATTATGTCAATGTCTGCATTTTAGATAGTTTAAATGTTTATGTGTATGTGTGTAAGACTAATAGTTTTTGTGTAGTTATATGAATGTTTCAAATTTATTTCCAGAATTTTATTGAACATGACAAAGTAACTTATTAAAATATCAAAAGCTGGACCAATTTTTATCTATTAATATTCTATATCATTGTTGTACTGTAGGAATAAATAAAAAATATTGTGGAAAAGACTTGTTTTATTTAACTGTACAATACACTATATACATCGTTTTATACAATATTGTATTGAAACTGTATAAGGAATGTGAGCAGAACAATATCTATACAGTTTCATCAAATTTATTTCAATTTCTACTAGTATATAATATTTTGGTTTTTGTCATGTACAAACATCAATTCGACATCTATACCTAGCGCCATCTTACAATTAACGATACATTTTTCTTGTTCCATTTAATCTTCAGATATAAAAATATAATATATTCGTTTTAACCAAACTTCTCTAATTATTTTTGTGTCAAATTTTGACTACTTAATCTCTAGGTATTTGAATTTCTTTCAGTTTAGGCTTAAAAGTTAAAAGTAGTTAGTGAAATGACCAAAGAATACCATGTAACAACTTAGAAAATATACACTAGCATTCTTATATAATAAATAAACAATTTCTATACAAAGTGATCTTACATTTATGCTTTTACATAATAGCTTATTTACTAATTATTTATTGGTTCACATATTTCTTAACAACTGTTTCTATATTTAACACACGAGTACATAGTCACGGATCATTGCATTTCAATTGTTGTGATCTTTACAAAGCTTACAGAACTAACATAAACTTTTCCCATCAAAATACCTTTTGCAACAGGCCAGAAACACAGTAACATAATCAATTAATCGTCTCATAAGTCATATCACAAACCAATAGACAGATGTTTGAGCAAAACCATTAACTAGTCATTATTTGAGGAACTATGTAAACAATTGACTATTTCTCTAAAAACCTTACTCGTTGTTGTATCCGGCAGTTCTGTTACAGCAGCCAAGCCTTTGCCAGCTAAGTCGCCAACTCTGGGATCTATTGGAAGACTTCCCAGGAAAGGAATCTTGGAAATCTCGGCTAATGATTTGCCACCACCAGAGGAAAATATGTTGGTGCACTCATTGCAGTTTGGACAAACATATCTGTAAAAAAACGTATTAGTAAGAAACATTTCAAGGCTTTATTAAGTGAGTGGGTTATACTGACAACACGTTTATATGCAACACAAATGGAATCATTTACATATTTGGATTTGTGGAGGAGATTATTGATGCTTCCTTCTTTCTTCAGTAATAATTGAATTGTATTACTCTTGTTTTTAGTATGTGTACTACATACATACATACACATCACGCTTGATTCCCTGTAGAGGAGTAAGCAGAGATCACCGTTCCCCATTTGTCCCGATCCTGACAGACCACTTTCGCTTCATTGTAAATAATGTATTGTAATTATGTGTACTAAAAACATACAATTAATATTATCCCTAAGTATTTATTATTTTGAAGTATTTAAATCACCTAAGGTTCACTGTGAATAATTGTCCAATAAACTAAAAAAAATATATTAGTTACATGATATTCCTGTGTTAGTCTTTAGTTCTGTTTTTTAGTCCATTTTTTAAAAACTTCTTGAGCAATTTAATCAATTCTATTAGCCTCTAATCAAATTAAAAGAGCTACGTACCCACTCATATTCTCAACCAGCCCTATAATAGGAATGCCAGTTTTCCTGCAGAATGTAACCTCTTTCCTGACATCTTCGATGGCCACCTGCTGTGGAGTAGTTACTAGAATTGCTGCACAATTAGGCACATTGCGTAGGTTCTCCATCACTGTGATATGTTCATCCGAGGTGCCTGTAACAGTAAATATAGTTGTAATTTGATAATGACATATCAATATATGCTTCTATATCAATATATAGAAGGAGCATTGACAATTAGTAATTTACTGATACTAGTTGCAATTTTATCAGCAGTTATAATTATCAGTGATTGTAATTGAGAGATCTAAGATAATATACTCATATTATTTACCTAGGGTTACTAAAATATTATTTCAAAGGATGGATGTAAGGCTCTTCCCTAATTAAATACTATTCTATAAGTTAGTGGCAAATAATGACTAGTAGACAAACAACCAATGTTAAATTTAAACAATTTACAATTACTAAGAATAATAAACTATGACTAGGGTTTTAATAGCATATTTGGATACTTTGGGCACTTGCTACGGACATCTAAAGAGTTATGTGAGCTTTGCTATTCCTCATCCTGAACTAATAGGATAAATAAGAAAAGGAATAATATTTTGTCATGTTAAAAACTATTCAAATATTACCTGGAGGTGTATCAATCACAAGCCAGTCCAAATCCTGCCAGTACACATCTTCCAAGAACTGTTTAATCATTGCAGTTTTCTTTGGTCCCCTCCAAATGACTGCATCGTTCCGGGACTTTAACAGGAATCCTATTGACATGACACCTAGCCTTTGTTCCGGGTCCATGTAGACAGGGACCCAGCCATCATTGCCTTGGTGCACATTGTGGTTTTCTAGGTTCAAGATGTGAGGTACACTAGGTCCACATAAATCTATATCTAGTAGGCCTACCTGAAATTTTTTAATTATATTTTTTTAGTTATATTATGTTTAGATTTAGGCACCTAAAGGATGTGTATATGATGTATTTTACTTGATTGTTAAACAGTTGTAAAGTGTTTTAGAGTCAAAGTTTACTTTCTTACATTAGTAAGGATTTTCAAGGAAGTGTTCATCAGCATTAAATGTAAATTTCCTCCAAGTAAATTTGTCAGTTGGATATGAATAACTAGTTATGCAAATATAGTCGTATAACGCATACAAGTATACATGACGAAGTATATATTTCTGAGTTTTAATATATTATTCTAATCATGATCCTATTAATGTATACAATTTCTTATTATTGTGAAATAACACTAAACAGAAAAGTTTTGATTTGTAGCTGTTTTGGTTCTATGTATAATGACATGAAGGTTTTACTTGTAATATAACAAAAGTATCCAATTGAAGCTTTAGAACATTTTTACAAATCTGCACTAACCTTAAAACCACTTTCTTTCAAGGTGAGGGCTAGCTGGGTGCTGACTGTGGATTTTCCAACACCACCTTTTCCAGATAATACAATAATTACTCTTTTAACTTCGTCAAGCATTTTATACACCACAATATACAATTAGAATAAATTACAAACATAAGAAATAATTAGAAGAAGTGATCACTCGCCAAGAACTTTGAACAACATCAACATTCAACATCCATTGAATCTTGATCAACATAAACCAAAGTTACCGCTAATTTGCCTATTAACACGTAGGTTTAGCAAATTATGACGTGAATTGTAATTGAGTTAAGATTATGTATGTGATTAAGTTTATGATTTATTACTTTCATAGTTCACTTAACAGTAATGATGATGAGAATAAAACAATTTATAGGTTTATTATTATCAAACGAGTAGGTAACATAGAGATCCCGCCACATAAGGTGGCAGTTGGAGGCGTCGCCACAGTCGCGTAATTCAGTGTTACCAGTAAACACGCCAAAACTAGCACTCACTGTGCCATACGGCTCGATACATTATAGGTTTCATTTGTAACGGTCTTTGGTTGCAGAGCTATAAACTCAAATAAAACAAATGAATATATCAAAGTCAAAATATGTTTATTAAACTATTTCAAACATGATTAATAATTAACGGGACTTATCCTTCTTATTATATATTACATATATTATGTGTTCCTTCACTCTGTCCGCAATAGACCGTTTAGTGTGTTCGACGTAGGATTTCCCACAGCTGCAATCAATCTTATACACACCCTTATATCTTATATCATGAGTATAAATCGCGAATCTCTTAAAACTATTATTTCAAACATGGCACTGAGCATTGTCTTTACATATTTTTTTACCGTGGTTAGATCAGCGGAGACCCTAGCTTGGAGAAGAACTAACAAGAAACTCCGGAAATCAATTTATTATAATCACCCTTAACAAACATAAAAATTACAAAGAGTGGGCAAAAAACACAACGCTGGTAATACTAAATTTACCTTTCATACAAAATAACACGCAATGGCGGTAACGTCAAATTTAGTTCCAAGTTTGGCTACTGCCACCTTATGTGGCGGGATCTCTAAACTAGCGTCTGTTCCAGAGATATGACTGACAGCGCATGCGTGTTGCATAGACGCCATCTATCGGTTGTCGATTTTTTAGTTTGGTGATGGTTTTTGTGGAGGTGGATGTGTGACTTGTGCGGCAAATTATTTTTAGGAAATGTTAAAATATTCACAGAAAATACTTGAATTGTGGACTCATTGTTAATTTTTTTGATAAAATTTTGTGCGGTCTTGTTATTTACTGTTTTTAGTTTGCTGTGAAGTTTCTGGTTTCTGTTCACGGAGCTTGTTTAGTTGTGTGCACTAAGGATTCTCTGGTTGTTGGCTTATTTCCTTGTTTCCTGATTCATCAATTCCTTCCTCAGTTATTAAGGTATGTTAATTATTTCAACATATAAGTTTTCATTTATAACTTACATATTCGATTATGAAAACCGGTTCTTTCATTGTATTTCGTAACTTTATCTACGGTGGCAAATGGATAACATCTTGAGTTTTTTGCGGAATCGATCGTAGTGTAAAGTAAGTTGAATTGATATTTCGGCTTGCATTTATACTGTTCTAGGTCAATATGAATTGATTTGTGAAATCTATTTATTTCTTATGTTAATGAGACAGTTTTTTCTTCTATATCTCTTTTTCGTGTAACAAATATAATTCATATTATTTGCATATTATCTAGGAACTTTAAGTATTATAAACGCCACATCAGAGTAGCGATATTGGTAGTCATATATCTGAATTAAGAAATCTTAGTTTTTTTTCTATTATCATAACAATTAAAATTATTCTATTATAACTAATAGTAATAGTTAGTATTAAAAGTTTAATTGTTAATAAATAACTAAAACTTTGTTAATTTATACACTTTCATAGAAGCCTAATCTCCACCCTTGCATTTTGTACTCTTTTATAAAACACAATGCAAAATGACATTGTGATTTATTTTATAACAATACCAGAACAGCATGTTGCAATGTGAGAAAAGTCTTAAATGTGTCAAGCTTATGTTGATGAGTTTTACGTTAACACTGTTCTAAATTTTCTACTGTAGTGGATTAGATTGTATTTGCAGCGTACCATAATATGTACTGACTATTAATTAATTCTACATATTTTTAGTGTTGTCAAATTGTATTATTGTGATTTGTGTATAAAAATTTAAGTACAAATCGCTGCCCCCGACGAACACTATCGTATTCGCTCTTACGATAGAATCGGTTTTATTGAATATTCGTATCCACACCATCGTATTACGCCATAGAGTAAATTTTTAAGGTTGGGCAATGAATACTTTTGGATTTATGCATTGAGTAATGATCTTTATGTTTTTATTCAATGGGAAATTTAAGACGATTTATAACGCAAAAGGCTATTACCGAATCTCAAAAGCCAACATTATAGAGTAAACTACTCTTACGATATTGTTCGAGTGATATATTACATATCAGTGTTGCATATGTATCACGGAACAATATCGTAGCGCACGATTACTATAGCAATACAGTTTAGTGATTTCCGTCGATCACTATCGTAAAGTTAGGTTGCGTTAATATTCACCATAGCACAGACCATAGTATATTTCAGTAATAGACATTTTCTTAAATATCTCATTTAGATACAAATTTTTTTACCAAAAAAATATTTGAAATTTAGTGTAATAATACCCTCTATATTTGGTATAAATATGTTTATTGTAGATTTGATAGTTTTTAAGATATTCAGTTTTTAGTTGCTGGTGTAAAATTGTTATTTTCCTATTACGATAGTGTTCGTCGGGGGCAGCGAAATATAGTTTATTAAACATGTTATGGGTTAATATTTTAATAAATAAGTACTTATGTGAAACAGAAACATAACTTAGCTAGACCAACCAATCAATTGAAAGGTAAATTAAAATCAATTAAGTGGAAAGTACAATAGAAATTAGAATTTACTAATTTGAAACTTGCGTTCCTGATATGCATTATACACAAAATTACAATACCAGTTAAATATGTATGACCTCACAGAAAATGGGTTTGACACGAATTTATGCTTTTCAATGTTTAAATAGAGTGTATGGCTTGATTTGTGAGAATACGACATAGTTCCCCTAATTAAAAACATTCCCAAGGGCACTCACACTAATACAAGTCCCTTACTCGAATGTTGGTCACCCTATCCTGAGCGACGCGTGCTCAGAGATTAGGGTGCACATAATTTAGCATTTTAATGGGATTCCATGTGAGATTAAACTACCTAGTTAACGTTATTGATATAAGAAATATTTTCCGGTTCTTTCTTTCTATTGGGGTAATTTTTGTTACATAAATTCGTCATTCATTCATTCATCATTTAATTTATTTGAACTTCTGTGACAATTATAATCTCACTTCAATTAAACTACACTATGAATTTTGTTTAGTAATCATATTTTTAACTGCTGTACGTATATTTTATTCTATTTACTAGTATTATAGTTTTGTAATGTACTCGTAGTTATAAAACGATTTAAGTTGGTAGGTACTTTCTATAAGATATTTAACAACCGCAAGCCACATGATAATTAACGGTCGAGTGTTATTAAGTGGGATCGAAAACTGACACATGGACACGTGCGTATGAATAGATAATTCTAGTGTTACCGAGTATTCAACCAACATAATATAATTAACTATGTTGTCAATTAGTTATGTATGAGTAGGATATCCATTACGTTATATATTGCGTAATACGGCTTTTAGGAAATACGACACAAGACTAAGAAAATGTAATAACTAGTAGTTATGTGTATTTTATAAATCATAATTAAATGAATTCTCAAATAAGAAGTCGGTCCCATGAATAATATTACGAATAATATACATATTTGGTACTATGTACAAGAATTGAAAGAAGTCAGTAACTAGTTTTTCAAAATTCTAGCAGAATAATGTATAGTATTTATAAACCCGGAAATAAGTATGTCAACTAAAACAAAACTGTCCATTTGCTTTTCATAACGGTTTTGGTTAAAAGACCCCATGCTAAGTTCCATTAAAAGAAATTGTACACATGCTAAAAATATTCATTCATTACTTACAACTTGTATAATTATGTATTTGTTGACCAGCTTTTTGTTGCAAACATATAGTACAACATTCTTATTAAAATGCTTTGAAGGATAGGGGTCTAGATCTTAAGAAAAGTAAGAGATTCATACATTTCGAAATCATGCGTATGAAGTACCAAAGCAAACCATAGAGCTTACAAATATTCCGTGCTATTCGCAAGGTCAATTAAATCTGTAGGAATATGTCACCGATATCCCATATCATTTCAATCATGACACTAATACAAAAGACAAACGCGTTCACGACCATTAACGCTTACGGGGTAGTCAGAGGTTCAGGTGTCCATTATCAATTGCGAAGGTAGTAATTCTATGGCCACCTCGAACCCACGTGTTGACCAGAGAGTCAATACTCAATGTGACAGGTGGTAAGCCATCACGACACTAATACTTATGCTAAATTCGACTGAAGTCATAGGACATGTCTCTAAATTTCCGTTCGAAAGTGACTGAATAAGGAGATACATATATGATGGCTGAGGAAATAGACCTGTTTTCGTGTGCTCTGAGCGAATTCAAAACAGTAGGATTATTTATAATTAGTTATAAGAGTGATGTATAATCATTTATTAGTTCAATTAGTTAAGTGTTTTTTAATTATAATTTAATAAGTAAGTGTCTTACTCGATTGCATTAGGTTAAACCTGTAATGTTCGATGTTTGTGGACGAATAAATAAATAAATATATGTTGTAGTTAAGTAAAAGTACTTTTCTAGAGGGTTTGACGAAATTGTATCCAATGAGTAATCCGTTTAATAACGGAGGGTGTAAGAACGAGAAGAAATTTAATCATCAACCCCCTAGCTCTATGTCGCTAGAGGCCAAAGTTTAATGCAACAGTTCGATCTCTGTGGTATTGTTATTGGAAACATAATCCTTATTTGTCTGCCTTGTGTCGTGTCGCCAGTATGTTTGTGTAGTTATTGTTAGTTGCTTCAAAAGATAATAGAAGTAGTAACTAGACGAGTATAACTGAAATGAACGCAGTCTAACTATAATGAACTAACTATAGGTATTAAATTATCTAAACGGTCTCTATTCTATACTATATATTGTTGATCTAGATTATTATTCAGAGAGTAAACACTACTTATCAATGAAAGGAAATTGTTTGTCTAATACACTTATCACCGTACATATTATATGTATCTTTATAATATTGTATTAATTAACACAACAATTATTTGCCTTTATTATAACGTTTGACTGTCATTATTGAACATGAATGAGTACGTAAAATTGAATCGTTTACTAAATATCTATACTAGTTAACTGTTTACCCTATGTAACTATTATAATTTATAATATCCGTTTATAAAATAAATCTCCATCTATCACGCCACCTGATAGCGTTTAAAATTCTAAAACCGTGACCTGAAAACGCAGATGGATATCAATCTGTCACTATGACATAAGAGGCACCAAGGTCTATTGACGAACATTTTTGTAGGATTGTGTTATATTGATATTATTTATTATTAATGTTGACTTCAGAATGCAGAGGTTATGCCGTAATCGGCCACGAGAATTGTTTAAATTATTGTATTTCAGTTAGAATGCTTAACTTTAACATTGAATTATTAGAATTAGGTAAGTAAACATTAGTTGGTGTGATCATAGTTTGTTAGCGATTGTGTTATAAAATATTGATGCTTCATACGTTTAAGCACCATTATTGAATGTTTTGTTAATATAGTTTGTGATACTCCACATTAGGGTTATCACAAATTCATAAAGCCGATAATTAATTTTCAAGGTCACAGACAGATATAATCTTAAGTACTGTCCACCCTGTAAAGAAGTAAAAAACGTGAGCGTATTATGTAATACCTGTACTCAACACAAGAATAAATTAAAACTTGTTTCAGTAACCGTGACATTCATATGTGTTTTAGATAACAGCTAACTGAGTTAAGTGATAGAACATTAACATTCCAAAGTTAGAGTTAAACAAGATGTGTTAGTTGAACTACTAAAAGTACAGATATGTGATGCAATGGTACATTATGTTTTTAAGTAACTATAAATAATTAATTCATTATTCTAAAATTACACACTCGAAACGGTACCACCTGTAAGGTCACGTAAGGTGCTGCCTATCTGCTTAATTAGTGGGTTCGAGATGGCTATAGAATCATAGACTTCGCGATTTCTGAGATTTACACTTGAACTTCTCCCTTGTAAGGTAGTGAATGTTTATTTTTGTTTTACGCTAAATAATTTCGGGTAAAATGACGCTATATAAATTTAAGCTGTTCTGAATACGTTGCACGTAGGATTCACTAAATGCAACCATAGTAAAACGGAAGGTTAGCAACCGGTTAATTGAATGTTAATCGGCGCGATCACTAATACAAAATACAAATGGATGCCCGCCCCTTTAGGCATAGGTTCAACCGGACGTTGGTCATGACGAAGAGGATTTTGATCAGTTATTGTCCTTAGACATTAAGAGAGAGATAGCTACATTGAAATAATTTTAATATGGTCGTATCTATATTGCTCTCATTGATAAAAATTATTGAACTATATTTGAACGTTATAATATAGCCTTAGAATAAAGCGTATTACGTTCAAATACGCGACATATTGTAAAAGGGGGCGTTAGCAAAGCCAATAGCTCATAATAATTAATACCTGTACCTCTGAGTATCTATGAAAAGGTCTAGTTATTAATAGTTACTAACTAATTAGGCAGCATACTAACTAGTTCAGCAAATTGGAGATATATGCTATATGTTACACTAACGACCCTAGCTTTGGAAATGTATACCAATTTTCTCTATAGGTATTATACACTAAAATGCACTTCTATAATACATTTATTTTGTTCCACCAGAATATTCTAATGGCAAGTCTCCGTCAGTAACCGTAACCAATTTGTCTGTCTGGGCGTGGAAAACTATCAGTGTCGTTACCCACTAAGCCTTTAGTTAGCAATTTATTCGCAACTACTAGATACTATGACGCAAACATAGTGTAGGACGTCCCCTGTCAGGTGGACCGAAAACCTGAAGAAGGTCGCTGGTAGTGGTTGGTTTGGGCCAGGAGTGACCGTATTTTGCGTGCCCTTGGAGAGGCCTATGTCCAGCAGTGGACTGTCACAGGCTGATTGATGTAAATTAATGGGGGATATAAAGTGTTGCAATTACCATTTTACTTAACTTAAAGCGCTTGTTAAGTTATGCGTTGAATATTGATTAGTAGTTCGTGATAATACTGTCCTTGGTGTCACGCGCAACTGGCGTCTCTCATAACATTACGATAGAATCACCCAGTTTTGTCAGAAAGCGACATTTACAGGTATTTTAATTCTTATAGTTACTTAGTTCCTTAGACCTATATTCAATACATTGTTGCCAGTAGGGATTTCTATGTAATATTTTACATGTACGACTGTGATTTCATCTTTTATTTCAATTAACTATCTGTGACGTGTACACTAATTGTTGTTGAAATGAAATGACAAATGTTTTGTAAGTACGCAGTGTTTTTAAATCTTTATTCGTTATAGTTACACCGATATGGTTACGCCGACTATACACTACGCAGTTAAATTACTTAATATATTCATGTAACGCAAAATGTGAAGCGTCTTATCTGTTTATACGTACCTAAACAATTTTGAACCGTGCAAGCAGTAACTGAGTAGTATTATTAATTGGCTATTTATTAATTGATATTGTTCGGTTCTATGTCGAAAAGGGAATAGGAAAGTCATTAGTGTAATACCCGGTTTATTGCCTTGAAATCATTATCAAGATTAGTTTTCTATTGATTTTTCAGTCACATTAACTTACTGTGTCTTTTGTACGGGCAAACTAGCTAAACATTAATGTCCTTAAGCACTTACCGTTCCGACTGTAGTTGAAACTCTGAAGAAAGTTAAGATCTTATGTAGAACCATGTAGTTGCTGCTAACTTTTGTTTACATCACACTGTAATGAAATTTGGGAGCTTTGCGAGCGTTACTTGACTATTCTGAATTATTATATTAGCAGGGGAAACTGTGGCTCATAAACAATCTAGTTTCGTGCGATTTCCTCGTTTCTGTTTTGTTTCACTTCCTGTTCGTCTTCAAAGGAACAAAAAGCTGAACAGTATTGTAAATTATTTTGGGAAAAAGATTACTTCCCACTCGAAGTAAATGAATGCCTATTTGGGCAGTACGCCAAAATCAATGGCATATACTTATATTAAGTAATTTCGTGGGTTAAGTATGCTCGCTTTATACTCACTCGTTGCTTTTCCTATTTCGTAGTGGTTTATTACCTACGTACTTTTAGTATTGTAGCTGATAAAGCCATAACTGAGTTATTGATTCGAAAGCAAATATGTTACGATCTTACATAACTATTATTAGATTTCAAATCAACTTTTTATTCAGTTAATGTTTAAATTCCATTATATTTTATAGAAATTTGTCTTACACTGAGTACATTATTTTAGTTTTTATTTAAACTAACTATCACGTCTTTTATATATCTATTTAATCATGCAAATAGGCCTCTGTGTCTTTAAAATTCGTTCCCCGTCCATGTTACGGAAGCTTTGAATTATTTCCACCTCAAGTAGCATATAATCTCCTTATATATCAACTTTAACGAGGCGCTTCGAAGTATGTACGTCGAGTTTGATTCACATATGTTTAGTATAGAGCATTTCATGTTTATTAAGTATTATAATATACATATAAGCTTCACGAATGTAATCTCTTCTTGGGTTACTAAAGGTTTGTGTGTACAATTATATCACTATCGAATGTGACAGTAAATCCATCGCTATTTTCTTAATATTAGCCAATAATACCCGCAGTAACTACTTAATAATATACAGATCGGAGGTCGGTTTCTACACCATATTTTCCATCAGAATCCGGATGTTGAACCATCTAAATACTGACAAGCTAGCATCAAGCAGGCAACAGTTGTTGAATTAAAAGTTTTTTTTGAAATACCTCTATTATGTAGGTATTGGTTTCAGATTTTTTGTTATTGAGTATAAATGCGGTTTTGTCAATGTACAATTTTCCTCTTCACTGAAGCAGGTGCCAGTGCATTTTGCGTTCGTTGCGTTTGCATCATATTCTCAGCAAGCATATATTTTTACAGCTTCTTCCTGATAGAATTTGTAAAGATATATGCTAGAAGGTTCTTGCATACAAAATGTATGGGTAGACAGCAATCGTGTTGCAATGCAGGAGTTCGATATCATGTAAAGTTGGAGACATGGAAACAGGTAAATTACAGATACTGTCCTAAGTAATGTTTTCGAATCCGATCGAAAAAGTAGCTAAAATGAATTAAATAAATTGATAATAATAAGAAATGTTATAGGAATTGACGACTCGTTCTAAATATCGCAATGCTTGAATGCTAAAAGCGTAGGCATTGTTTTTGAAACCCATTAGGTAGGAATTTTTCTCCGTCATCTTAGAACTTCTGTATACTCTTTGTGAATAATTATTAAAAAAAAAAATTTTTATAGTACATATTCTCCGTCGTGTACCTAATTTTATTTATTTAATTTCAGTCATGATAGTTTTATCCGAGCTCTTTTTTAAACTGCCCTTATATACATCAACACACCGTACGCGTACTTGTTAATAAATATTTTGCCTTAACATGAACTTCAATACCAAATGTGGCTAGAGTTTTTACATATTATCAGAGTTCTGTATATAACTTAATATAATATTGCCATGGATATAACTATTTTATTATAAATTGTTAACTATTCGCTTTACCAGGACCACAGATAATATAATACTATACAGTACGATCTTTTTCCTATCGCATCGGAAACTCAATTGAAAGAGATCCGATTATGAAAGCCGTGTTCAACACTAATTGATTCACTCGTCATGAGAATGTCACTCTATATTACTTGTATTTGTACGGTCGTATAGCTTACCATTTTGATCAAAAGGGTAAAGGGTAAACTTACCTATATTACCGTAAGATATTGCCTTCCTGTTACCTTACATATGTGTAAATTAGTTAAACATCTTCCTTGTTCTTGTTTGATCTATAAACCTAATCTACTATTCAGTCTCAGGAGTGCTTGACAATATTATGTAGGTCGACAATATTGATCCATTAGTACCGAACAATTCAAATAGTTCCTAAGAACTAGATTAGAGGTTTAATCACTAAAGATTAGACATTGTTTCTCTGTCATTACGGAAGGGTTTTAAGTCATTGAGATCAGAATTATGCTGAGCTTTGGCTTTCTTAGGGAGTTTAACTCGATCTTAATATTTGCTAGGGTGAATAAGGGATGTTTTAATTTCTGTAATTGAGGGGTTTCCGTTATTTAAGACATTGTGGCGGTACCCAGACATATTTTTAAGGCTTCCTAACGACAAGTTAGGGGAATATTATATTATTAAGTCTGGTCTGAGTCCGTCCGTTTAAAGAAGGCAAGGTTCTTGGGTTCTATTCTAAAGGAGACAGATTTTAATCTTTACTTATTGTTCACTTTATGTCATGGTCGATGAAACTATTGTGACAAATACAATGCCACCAGATGTGTGTACCGACATACAAACCGTAAGATTCATTTTGCACAGTATAGCACTTAGTATTATTAACTTTCAACTAGCCAACAAAATTTGAGTTAAATTTATTAACTTAATTGAGAGTATGATGATATTTCCTCTTATTATTTTACCGTTAACACCGTTATAGGACAATTAAATACATTTAACCTTTGAAGTAATTGGTCTAGATGACACACCATACTAAGTCTTTCTCATCATAGTCACCCTACATAAATACACCTTTTTAACTAACTATTTCGCCTAATATTCTCCTTGTTAGTTTCCGTTATACATCTCCTAACCTACACGCTTCAATCTTAGCCAAGTGGCATGATTTTTTGCGTGCGTATAATGTGTCAGCACACGTGTTCGTCGGGCGTAGTCGCCACGTGGGGCGGGGCGCTCGATACGGCGGAGGCTGCGCGCTGAGCTCCATCCCGGAACCAAGGGCTCGATTCCGGCTCACCCGGCTATTTTTGAGTCTAATGTCAATGTCCGGGAGATCGGGTAGTAGTACGCGTAGATACGTAATTTGGGAAGGACTTTTATATCGCGTGTTGAGTAGCATAGTCATATTTCTAATTAAGCAAGTATCTAATATATAGATACTAAATTTAACTAGGCTGTATCTAGTGTATGACATAAGTAACGTGCAACTAGGTGCTCCTCCCTGTCTAATAAGCAATTGAAGGTGTAAGAGTTTGTTATAGCCGCAGGATTATATTATTGCACTTACAACGCTTACACCCCATTAACTTTACTAAGTAAGGGATGAAAAAGTTCTTGTATTTTATAGAGTGTATCTATTCGTAGAGAATGTATATTTATTAACGTTCACCTAAAGATTTATACTTACGTTTTAAGCAACTAAACAAGGGTCCTACTACTATTGTTGTCACCAATCAATGTCATTAGAATCGGCACCCTCCAAGGCGTGGGTCGCCGCGTCGTTTCGCATCCCATCTCAGCCGGGCCAGACTTGCCGGCGTTGCGGTGCCAAATCGGGATTGTGTCACGATCAATGACGTGCCGTTGTTTTGTCAGGTGTTGCTAGTATGGATGCTGTTAAGAGATGTGTATACCGTTAGCAGGCCTCGAAATCTTGAACCGTATAAAACAAATATCTTGGGTCTCAATAGCTTCTTGGGATACAAAAGAAATATAACAAATGAAAGCCGCCGGTTTCCTAGTAACTGCAGTAAACCCAAGGGTTGTAATCCGATCCTAAGAAGACGCATGCTTAGCGAGATAACAATCCGCACGGGTATTTGAAATGCAATATCTTATTGTACTATTTTTACACATAACTCCTTAACAACAATTCCAGCTCTGGTTTTCACGCATTAACATTGAATGCCCAAGTTTTCCCTTTTAATAGATTTCAATTACTGTAATAACGGTGCCATTATTACAATTTGCCGATCAAGCGTAATGACCGCTTTACGATTAGTTATTCCCAATAAATAACCCTCTTGTCCGCCAAGTTAAGCTGTGTATAAAATCGAAGCAATGGAACTATTAGCCAAAATTTCACGGACGACCGTTCCATGCGAACACAATGTGCCCATCTGCCTTCGCAACGAAAGATAAGCCATGCAGCTGTTCCACAGATCCACGGTAACTTTAATATACTTGGTGAAGTTGAACCGCACAAGTTTTCAAATCGAAAGCTTATGCATGGCCGGGCTTCTTTCGTTATTGGCGACTCGGCCGTGTTTAGATAAAATTTATTACCAAAGGTGGATGCCAAACTGAATTTGGACCAGGATTTTATTGTTTTTTTTAATTCAGTGCTTATATTTTATTGATATTCTAACGCGGTCTATTGGTAATGTGATTTATTATATCGATTTTATTCAGGTTTAAATGGTTTTAAGACAATTCTAACTAAATGATTATCGTATTACTTTTGGTAATTTGTGGCTTAGATGAATCGCTGTAGTTTCTTCATGCGTATAAGATCATTATGTATTTCGCTATTTCAATTTAAATGTCCCATATCAAGCAAATAATAATGGTCGGAATCTGGGCCTCTATAAAATGAGTACGTTCCGAATACCGACCACACTGGTCGGATACAGGATTTTCGTACTTTGGGAATAAAGCTATTTTTCATTTGTTTGATGAGCTTTGAGATTATTTCATGTTAACTTTCTTACTCTTAAGACTATTCTTATTTTAAAGACCTGTATCCGACCATTACTAACTATTATAGTTTTTTTGTAAAAAGTGTCTAAACTTTGACTTTTTATTCTCAATACGTATCATTACGTCTAACATGGAATGTTTTGAATGCTTACTATTTAGTCATTTTAAAACAGATATAATTACTTTTTTGCTATATTGTTATATTAGTCAAGTGTCAATAATGTAAAAAAGTACTAAAATTATGTAGATATGTTAAAATTTTAAATTTTATTACGAAATAATATGATTGGTCGGAATCGGGACACGATTTAATCACCATGTACCGGTATCCGTCCAACTCAAAAACCTTTGGTTTCTTAGTACATGGATCAGTCTGCATGTGTTAGTTTCAGGTGTTCAGTGCATACATCTATTATATATATATATTATATATATATATATATACATATATTAACTCCTGTACTTCCCTAACGGTATAGGGATATGCTATTGTTCGCCACCTTGAACGATCCTCATAAAGATCTCGTGTGTCTTCTGTTCCTTTCCCTATGTAAATCCACTTTGAGAAGATCATATTTAGATCAGCATAACTTCTACGTGGCCTGCCTCATCCAGCGCTACCAATCTAGGTTTTGTAAATATTTTGTAGCCTAGCTTTCATGCATCCTCTCCATTTGCCTAAACAACCTTAACATTCTTTTTGATATTTTCACCATCTTCTTTAAAACGGCATCATTCACGCCTTCATTTATTGCCTTACCCTATCACATAATCTTCTATTATGTACATATTTTGTTAGGAACCTGATCTGTATTGCATTATGCTACCGTGATACTTTTTTCCAAACCCAACATTCAGTACCATATATAAAAGTAGGAACCAGAACGGCGTTTTTGAATCCACTCTCAACCAGCGACCAGTCATCAAACTATCTTAACCCCGTTTGTCATATTTCCCTATTTCAGTCTCTTCCCCCGCTCTATATGACCTTCACCTTATCTAGTCAACATACTTGCCAAATATACCATTCTCACTTTTTTACTTGTTCCACTTCCTGATCGTTCACTTCTTATAGAGATTCTGACATACTATCCTGTCTTTCTAAAGCATTCATGATAATCAACATACGCTTTGCTAATGGGATGAGCAGAGACTATCGATCGTCACCTTGAACGATCCTGACAATCTCTCTGGCTTCGTTTACGCCCATTCACCGTCTCATACCAGCTCTTTTGTTGCCTTGATAGCGAACAAGGGCAATACAGTATAAGTTTAGGTATGGAGTGACTGTTCGGTTTGGCAGAAGAGAAGGTGACAAAGATGAGGCCCTTCAGCTCTCACAAGAGTGTTATTTGTCAGCCACCTGGATGTTTCAAAAAGAGTTCCACAATTGCTTACGCCATGCAACGCTCTAGTTTCAATTCCACTCCATGACCATCATAAAAAGCTGGTTTTTAGGTCTACGCAATGAATGTTCTTCTCGACCCTACATATCAAGTCAATTCATAATGAGAGAGGGACTACGCCACTTTGGTACTGACGCTGGTCTATGTGTTAAGGCCGCGACAAATAAATTTTACCTACGAAATATTCGCAGCATGATTTGCTTTGTCAACAACAATAAAATATCGAAATTTTTTAAGAAATTTACAAGCAGGTAGCATACTTATTACGGGGTTATATTAAAGTCTTGATTTCTTTCGTTTTGTGAGCATAGAAGGTATTTTAGCAGGCGAGATACGGCTGGTCGGAATCAGGCACCTCAGTGGTCGGAATCAGGAACGTCAGGCGTCAGCCGGTCTGTAAACGGTGCATTCGGTAAAAATCAAGTTTTTTTGAGTTTGATACCATAACTGTGTCCATTTAAACTGCACAATGAAACACCGAGTAAATATGTGAATCCAAATGAAACCTTCGCTAAGCCCACGCCAAGAGGGCTATTACGAAATTTCAAATTTGACACTCCCGTGCAGGACGCATTGTTCCGAACAGTTTTGAACTTTGACTCTGCTTGCGTGTTCCCAGATCTAAATGTTGTATTCGAAACACGACTCTATTGTTAGTGTACTAAGAGACTTGTTCCCTTAGGTTACATCGAACCTTCTGCAGCTGAGGGCATCTAAGATTACCTACAAGGTTTTATTATTGTACTTTAAGGTGTTGTACTGGATTTTGTGTTTATTGTGTTTCTACGTATCATTAACATTTTATTTCTCTACTCGCCTATATATGCCATCTGGTCTAAGTAATTTCGAAGTTTTCTAAAATTCTTTAACTAGTAGATACAGTAGCTGCAGATATTTAACCAGAGAGCTGCTATGAGATCTTGCTGTACGTGCACACACTGAGTGTTGACTATTCCTGAAGTTCCGTCTTAATTCCGTACAATTCTCTAAGCATCGATAACAAGCTTATTTTAATATACAAAAAATATGTAACCATGTTATAATACCGACACGTCTTGGTATCCTACGAAAACCAAGTTGTTATTGAAGTTCTAAATACTTTTTATCATATTCTGGCCACGTTTTATCCATCCTTCAGAGTGAGTACTAACGTAGCTTGTATGTTTTTAATATCGCCTGCAAACAAAGTAAGCGGCATAATGTTTAATGCAAACAAGCAATATCGGTCAGGTCAGTTAACTCATTCGGAGCCAACGACACGCCTCGCGTGTCCATGAAAATTCTACTCGCCACGCCGCGGACACGCCTCGCGTGTCCATAAGTTTTCGATTATATCTCGAAAAGTACATGAAAAAATTTAATAATAATTTGTGTACATGGTATTTACCACACGAATAACCATATATTCACGTGGTTTCTACTTTGAAAGAAGTTATGTTTATACTAAAATCGAACCCCTTGTGGGATGCCAAGAACACGCGACGCGTGTCCACTTTGAGTATGCGACCAGAGGTTCTTAAAGTTTGTGTAACTTTCCATCAAACTCACTACGTTAGCTTGTTTATTATAATATTAGTACTTACAAAATAATATGTTTCTGAGTGATTTTAGTCGATAGATGAGTAAATAATTTATATAGCTTACAAACAACAAAAAATATTATAAATTTAATAATATATAAGTAAGTTTGAGAATCACATCATATTTAATTTACCTATTTACCTAAATATCCATATTCCGCCATAATTCCTGGTTTAAAATCACTATACTGTTGCCACAACCTTATCTCTTTCGTTGCACAAACACAACTAAGGAAATAAACTACCACAATGTATTATTAACGTATTTAGAAACATTAAACTTGTCGCAGAGCCAGTGGACACGCGTGGCGTGTCCATTTTTTCTTAGTCGCAGAGCCGCGGACACGCCTCGCGTGTTCATTACCGTTTGTATGGCGGCTCCGCTAGTAAGACGCTGAAAAATGGCGCGGCGTCGAATGAGTTAAGCATTAAAGTATTATCTGATAAAAGGCTAAGCTACTAGTAATGTGCTTCTTTTAAAGCACGGCTGTATTCTGTCTGATCGAATATTCAAGTCAGATACTAATGGCATTATCAATTTCATTCAATGCTAATAACACCTAAGTTAAGGCTTTGTCATAACGTACATTGTACTTAGTTTATTGGTTCCATATCCCTTCAAACAGCTAGTGTAACTAAAGTAACTGTTAAATTAAGTTTAAATTAAGTTAAATAAATTATATTCATAATTTCCGTCAAACTTTATGATGATTGTCGATTGTTGTAATACCTAGCACATTTCACCTATTAAGTTAAACAGCTACCATATATATTGTTGGCGTGCAAATTACTACTACACTATTTATTATAAATTAAGCATACCTCTATGGTCAAACATACGGGTGTAAACTTAACTAAATCTACTAAATAAGTAAAGAGTATGCATTTTGCATATTTTGCATATTTTGGTTTTAGCGACCAAGTATTAAATGTTTTAATACTGACAACTTGTACGTAATAATTAATCTATTAACCCGAACACCGACCAAAATCCGACTCATTCACAAACAAGGTCATTTGTTAAAATGAACGACTTGATACAATAAACAAGATCATCCCAGTTGGCAGAGACGCAAAAACAATATTCAAATAGGTCCCGTTATGCCCATTCAAGCCGTAAGTATCTATCTAGAATAAAAGTTCCGGAAGGGGACGGACAAACAGCACGGAAACTGAATAAAGGCGAGCCAAGTCGAGGTTTTTGATTCGAGTTCGTCGACCGAACGCCTTATCTTGGGTAACACTTTATCGGGTAGGGTATCTGCGATGTGCTAGTAATCGAAGCTAGAATCAACATCTTTATTGCTGTCCTCTTGATATGTTTCTCACTCCAGCGTTTAGTTCCCTTTAAGTTCTCAAGCAGGTCTATTTAAAATGAAGTATATTGGAAAATATAAATCTTAAATAATTAAATATATATAATTTTCTAAGTATTTTGATGGTTTGGCTCAACTAGATTATAAAGTTGAATCATATACAGTCAACGCTAAAAGTGCTGTCCCAGTAACTTTTTATAAGGTTTAAATTTATAAGAACAAAAGACAATATTTTACATTTTTAAACTGGCCCGACTATGCATTGTCATGGCTACTATACGTTCGCGTGCTACGTAATGAAAAATATAGTCTTTTGTTCTTATAAACGTAAACCTTATAAAAAGTTACTAAGACTGCACTTTTAGCGTTGACTGAACATTAGTCACTCAACGTTTTAGGTCTATCATATTTCTCAGTGAAGTCCTTAGTTCAGAGAGTGTTAGTTAAAGGAACAGTTACAACTTAGTTCAGGCCGTATCAAACGCTTCAATACCTACTGGAATCTGTGCCAATAATTCTGCAGCGATAAGATAAAACGCGGAGCCCGGCGGACGCTCGCCAACAGGGATAGGAAATCGCATCGGAGCTATTGATTACATACCGACCGTACGAATGTTAACAGCAATGTTTCATATTGTTGGTCAGATAGCTTGTAGTGCTACTTCTAGACTTGCGTAGCTAAGCAAGGGGTAGTGACGTCAAATTGTATGGTTGAGTGTTAAACGTTTATTGGTGTGTCATTTGTTTTGTTTATGAATGTATATCGGATACATAATTGAATAGAAATGAATATACATGTTGTTGATTCATTAAAGGAAATAAAAAGAGAAATTAATTAAAGTGAAAAATACGATGTAATAACATTCATCGTTTAAAACCAATTAATCTGAAAAGATTTACACGAAAGCAATGTAACTGTAACTATGAACCTCTTTGCACTATTATTAAGTATTTAACGAATCTTAATACGTCACGTATAGTTAATGAGAATACAAAATTGTTGACTTTCTAACGGATCTGTTATAATAAAGAAAATCCATTATTACAATGCAGAAGAAACAAAATACTTTTCTGACCGTTATCCAAAATATGCAACGTTTCTTTTAAACAGCATGTGATCTTACAATAACCCTAGTGTAGTTATTATATATAGGTAGATATAGTTTCTATCACAAAATAATGTAAAACTAGAATACCCGTTGTTTTTGGGCAGCGGTACAACTTTATGTATTCGCCTAAATTGCATATTCATCGCCATTAATTAGGACGTCAGAACCAGCTTTTGTGCTTCATTACTCACGCTTTTATCGCTTTAAATGCTATAGCTACTAAGAATTAAAGGTGAATATGTGCTAACTTCGGATAATTTGATCAAATCATTCAGTTATGCAGTAAAAATCTTAGTCATGGAAACTCTGCAATTTAACGTGAACTTTAAATATTGGATTGTTCTTCTCTGGGTCTTTAATGATTCCTACTAGCTACCATTCATACATTCTTGTATATTGTTTTTACGAGCTGCCATTAGTTCTGCCATATTGGAAAAGGTGACCAACCCACGAACTTGGGGTAAATGAAATTCACTTGACAATGGTTTGACAATCTATCACGTATGTTCTGTATTCAATGTCATCTCATGTATTACTGAATGCATCCAAAGAGATAATATAAGCTTCTCTCCACCCAAAAAAATATAAAATTCTCTAGAGTTTGTATAAAAAACCACTATAACTTAACTAAGTACTTTCCAAATTATTGTTTACTACACTACACCATGTGTTCTTATTTAACCAATTTCTTTCTGAGTCCCAACGTAATAGCTAGCCTTATCGCCGCCTTATTGGGTGGGCCATCACGTTTCTTTAGAGTACGTGGGACTTCGACCATGCTTTACTTCATGCCTACTATGAAATGGGCGTGAGAATCGGAAAACTCCAAAGTTAAACTCGGAGGCAAGCCTTTGACTAAACTACACAAGAATCTATAACTAACTTCACGCGTTTAACTACTAATCAGGAATGTAGACTTTCCATGACGATACAACTCTTTGAATTAATAACTATACAAATACTATAACAGCTAACTATACTATACAAATATATTTGTTCATGTTACAAAAAATACGAGGATTATGTATGTATAAGTACTTTAGAGTAAAAAATGTCTTTTACGTTAACAGATGATACAGATTTTTAGGTTATAAGACTTGAATTAGTCAATAAAACGATATACAACCCCAGCTCCTATTTGTGTAACAAACTAGACTAAAATTAGATTAAGTGCAACACAGACAACTGACCAGAGGAGCAAAACAATAAAGGCACAGAGGGACCAGCAATAATCTAATAAAGCAATGAAGAAAACCCATTAGCTCCCCTGTTGAATCAACTAAGGACATCGTGTTATGGGCAAAGTGCACGTAATATGATGAGGCATTTTGTGAATCAATTGATTGTATAAAAATTGGTTGTAACTAAACAATGATTATAATGCATTGTTTTAAATGTAGTTATTTTGAAATTAAAACTAGACTACCTGGGTATCGTAATGAATAAATAATTCATTTGAACGTAGGTAATATCTTCACAACTGATCATAAATATGCTTCTATGTATGTTAGGATTACATTAAAGCGACTGAGCTTCTATCATCACTGATTTATTTGAGAGTTAAGCAAATTGATTAGGCGTACGATTAAGATTTAATGGCTTGGTGAAAAACTAAACCAAGTCTATTGGTGCACGGTGTACCGAAGGCCACAGGTTTATCAAAACGTCTCCCAGATGTAAATAGAGCAGAGTAAACAGTAAACACATTAACGACTTTCTCAGATGGCGGTTGATTGAAGGCGTGTTGTATATCGCAGGTTCTTATATGCGGAACAGAATCTTTTTCTTTTGGTTTATTCAGGGTTATGGTTACAGAAAGTTTTGCTGGTAGATACTGGTACAAATAATCATTATTACAGTGAATGTGAGTGTAGATGATTGATGAGCGTTAGTTACAGGTGTGACGGTTTTTCAAAATTCGGGTTTAATCACATGTAGTGGATGGATGAAAGGAGTGTTTCAATAAAATAAAATGCGAAGTTTGGATAGAAGCTTTCTCTATTAAATACATAGCCTAAACGAAAAAACAGCAAAGGTTAATGAGTTGTTAAGTGAGCAGAGAGAGATTGGCAAGATCGTTCAAGGTGGTGATCGACAGTCTCTTCCTATCCCGTTAAAGAACTGGAGACGTGATACGTATGTATGTATTACGAAAGCGTAAAGGTTTTTATAATACTCGTTTAATATAGAGGTATAAAGGCCGTCCTGCAACCGTAGAACTGAGTACGCGTCCGTATTTTCTGTAATATTAAAGCGAGCGGCCTGAAAAATCGTTGAAAGGTCGTCGCCCTTCGTTTCAGTGTTCCTTTGCCACGGTTTAATGAAAGACGACTCTGGCACACCCAGGATATCGATTTGTTTGCGACGTTTAATTTCGTACTTAACTGTGTATGCTTTTTGCGAGATATTTGGCATTGGAATGTTATTGTAGATTTAATACGGGCTTAAGTATTGTGTATCGTTTGTTTTTTTACGCTATTGGGATCTATATGAATAATATTTTTTTTGAAAAATCGTTTCGTTTATTTTTCCTATCTTAAATACTCTCGTAACAGCGGAAAAGAGAGTATTCCGCTAACACTAACAATTTGTCTAAACGGCAACTAAATTAGTAATAAACGAATGTCATCAGGCCTTTTTATTTCAAGCTGAACGTGTTATGCAAAATAGATACCAAAAATCTATGACTTGCTCTCTATTAGAATGCCTAATTTTATTACCCATTCCACGAATAAATGTTAAACGCCATACAAAGACTTTCCTGCTTTCTACTTTAACAAGACGTTTCAATGAAGCCGTTACCATCCTAGTAAAACAGCTAATAGCCATTCCTAAACTCGATTCAGGCACTTATCGATTCAATTTAATTCCACTCGTATAGTATGCTGTAAGTACTAACCATTAAGTGGAGTCGTTGCTAGTATCGCTGTTTTGATGGCGGGGCACGTGGGTGTTGTTTCCTAGAATGCACTTGTTTAGATGGCCAATTGCATTGGTTATCGATCCAGTGTTATGCGATGGCTGGTGTTGGAAATACATTTATTTACATACATATATATTGATGCCTCTACGTCCTTAACGCTTCACTTTATTATTTATCTTCTCATAGATGCTCTTCTGTTCTTGTGAAGAAAGAAAGGTGTGAATGTATTTAGTATTCGCTATATCTATAGTGGTTCATTCAGTATTTGGTTGGTGTTATGAAGTGCCTATTACGTATGCATATCAAACTTACTTAATAGCAATTTCATAATAGCTTATATACTGAGGTCTATTTTACTAATTGTTTTGGCATTTGGTTGATGACACAAACACGGAATTGCGGTATAAGGTGCATACGGTCAGCTCGAAACAACGTTCTACTTTATTTACGATATGACACTCTTATCCTGGATATCTCAAGTAATATCCTCACGATATTTAGTCTCATCGTACTAATGTATGTTCTATAACAAGAAAGACAATAGTTAATTAAACTAAACGTGTGACGTAGCTCTCGGTGCAAAGTGGAAACTATCATTATAGCCGAATAACGTCGGGGTTCATCGCTTCCGTATTCAAGTTACGGTAGTTACTTAGTTATTTATATTTAACAAAGCGTTTAAGTACATATTTAGGAATGCAGGTATTCAAACATGACATCAAAAGGAAATGTGTAGTTATGACAACATTATCAAATTTATAATCTGTAAAACTAACCATAGTTATACAAAGCCTTCGATTAGTCCAAGAATATTATGTGATAATGGACGTTTATTGATAAAATTCGACTATTAAATATATTTTGAACATAAAATCCTTAAGAAGAAACTCGATTCATCGTAAGCCTCTGCCATTAGCAATTACGTATTAAATACTGACTAACTTATAAATCCAAGAAAATTATCGTGCTGACAACTTACAAAACTGGATTAAAACCAGCTAAAGTAGAGTTTTTAAAACTTCTGTGGTATTTCAATGACACGGTGTCATACAGAATGTTCGTATTGCGTCACATAGTGAACTAGATTTTACGTTAAATGAATGCTATCGAACCCATAGGTTTAAATTAGCCTAGATTTGTTTTGCCATGTGATAAGGTTTTAAAATACGTTAGTTTTGATAAATTGGCTAAAGAATTGTGGCGATCTCTAGAGCGCCACACACACAGAGAAACCTAAGTAAACCTAGGTTGCAATTAGTTAAACATAATTACCACAGATGACGCCGCCAAGAATATAAAATAATAATTGCACACAAATCAATTCCTAGAACGCGCAAGTGAAATATTTATCGGAAACAAGATATATACAAATTTCTAACTCAGGCCATTAGCCTGGGCGAACACCTGCCCAGGTAGGAAGCTTCCTCTTTTCATGTAGGACACTGTGGATCCTACAGAATAAAGTGATTAATATAATATTTATAATGATATCTTGATATTTGGTAAAAATATTATGTGATCAACGCTTACGATATTTTTGTAGCTGTATTTATAAAACATATGAACAACCCCATCAGTTTTAATACCAATAGTCATTATCGATCATTGTGTGTTATGTGAGATTATAACGTTATTGACCATCTTATTATTGAGTGCCCAAATAACCCGACCCACGATTCGTTTGTTCAAAGTAAATTGTGATTATCAAGGTTATTATTTACATACTTTAATACCTAGTACCTAACAATAATTAGTATAATACTTTAATACATAACTAACTAGTGTAGTTATGTACGAATAAAACATAAAAAAATACTAGTTTAAAACTTGAATTGGTTATTAGTTAATACCTTAACTTAAACAAACGAGTTTTTCTTAATTTGTTATGACTACTTTAATTTTGCGTATATCAATATTACAAAATGAGTGATTCAATATTTTAACTACTCCCATGTAAAATGTTTGATTGATTTTATCTTTTTGTATTCACCATTCTAATTAAAATTTATTTTGTTTCAGGTAAGGAATACTTCATGAATGATGATAATGTCGTGTAAGCTCTATTATTATAATAGTCAAACATACGATATAACAGAGAACTAGACTAGAACTTAATAGGCATTTTAACTACATTAGTTTACGACCTAATCATACTCGTAATAGGGCATAGTAATTGTTTCTGAATCGATCTAGTGCCAATTCTATTCGATACATTTCGATTCAAGAATTCGATATTTCTCTAGCATCTATCTTATCTCAGAAAACGCTGAGATCCACATAATCGTGTCACGCAAGGGCTGGGTCATGTGTTTGGCAGTGTTGCATGGATTTGTATGTAACAAACCAAAACGGAGGGCAAGGTTGGTGAACGATGGGCCCCTAGGGTTGTCCAAAAATACATAAAATATGTTTACGTTATTATAGATTTTTGTTAATAACTATTTGCGGCTATAGGATATATTATGAAGGCTGGACTGGGCAACGGTCGCGAAATATTAAATTGGGTTCTTGATTTTGAGGTAGTTTTGCGGTTTATGTATTTTTACTTTTCCTCTGTAGTTTCTTTATCTAGAAAAGAGAAGAATCTCTAGGTAACGAAAAGTAGAACCCTAGGGACTGGATTTTGCCGTTGTGATATTATTTACTATTTTCTAGATACACCATATTTTATTACTTTTAGTATAAAGTTTATATATGCTTCTGTTTCAAACTAGCTATTTTGGTTATTTTCGTAGTTAATTCATTGACTTCAGGTCATGGTGATCAACAACCCTAGCCGCCTTCCACGTATCTAAAGATAGAGTAGGACGAACTTCGTTCATCCCACATATCTCTCCCACTGGATATAACATTTCGAAGATTAGTGACTATTACAGTGCCATATATCATTATTGATTTGGAAATTAAGGTGTTATGTGTACCGGAATTGGTGTTAGAAATAATAAATTGAGACAGTTCGACATTTGTTCTGAAAGTTGAGAAGTTATGTTTATAGCTGGATCTTAACTCAATTCTAATGCTTTGCGTTAAAATATAGGATTGAACTAAATAAACAATTTTGTAACATTTTGCAAACTATTCATTTTTGTTATTATTGGTAAAGAAATGTTTTTTCTAGTCTTTTCTAGAATAAGAAATCGTTAATTTTATGTTATTATTGGTTTCAAAACAATCGTTTTAACTGAACATCACATATTATTATTATAAGATTTGTCGCGTTCTTTTTATAAGCTTTTTAGTACAACGTATTTCTGTGGACTAGATGTCAACAAACATACATACATAAAATATCATCCATTATCCCAAATTGTTGTTCAGAGCGTCAAGGTTACAAGTGATAACCCCCCGAGACAAGATATATTTACTGACATTACAGAAATATAGATTAGAATTAATTTTATTGGTCTAAACAAAGATAAAGATTGCATAGAAAGCTCACGCTCTCAAACTTAATTTTACGATGTTTAATTATGTATAAAAACTGTTCCTAAACCGTCTAATTATCGTGTGTCATTGAGTTCGATTCCATTAGAACCCCGAGGTTTATGCTAAATATTCTGACCTAAGAAAATTGTGTCTGTAATATTCAGATCATTAAAAGGATTAAAGGATACTTGTATACATACATACACATTGATAGGTTAAACATTTAGTTACGAACTTCTTATACTATAAAGAGGTCTCTGTTAAATGTAACTAGCTTCAACAAAGCACCTGTCATGGTGAAAGTTTAACCTATTAATAAAATTAACAATAAGTCCAACTATTACAAGCGGCCCCGTCACGATTTTCATTGAAAACACCAATTATAGAGCTAACTACTTTCACACCTTTAGAAATAACATTACTAGTAAATCGAGAGTACTTAATCATTGATACCATCTTGAACTCAAGCACTTTTGGAGATCGATCGTCTATTTTTCAAACAAAGGTCAACCACCCGTGTCAAGAAGTAATGATAACGTGCTATTGTCATTGTGTTTTTGCTATTATTTTATACTTTTAACTAACGGTGACTATGATAAGTATTGCAAAATGGTACGTTTATTTAAAAAGTTATAAATTGTGCACGGGTTATAACAAAAGGAAGTATCCCGTGATATCTTAATAAACAATCTTGGAAATAAAACAGGATGTATCTCCTATAAACCGAAGCTAGTAAATAGACATTTCACACCCGGTCGTTCCGAGTTTGTTGCTCTATTCCTGTTTGTTTTTCGAAACTGTTATTCTTCTAACTGTAAGTATAGATAGCTTTTTTCTATCTATCATGATTGGTTTTAGCCGTGTTGTGATTGAATAATAATTTTCAAACGTAACTACCGAGTTTTACTACCAGTTTTTATTAGTCACGTTACTTTAAAATAATAACATTATAAATAGAAAACCGTGGGTTGATATTGTGACATCAGTTCAATTTGGGACAAAGAAACACTACAATAGTTAACCAACTAGACTGGATATCCATTACAAACTTCACTTAAACCAGCTGTACGACTAAAACTAATTTATATCTGAAGTTATTGAACTGAAACCGTGGGTGTAAACTTATGATAGGTTAGCTTGGATTTCATTAATCCCATGCGGCGATTATGGGAGGGAGAACGTCACGATTTTGTGACGGTCGGAAAGAAAGCTGACGTGGCTTGGTGCCATGGGCGATTCGTTCCAATTATACTCGCTTTTCGCACATTTATAGCGGCAGTAATAACATTTCTCGTAATATCTCAAGCCTACTTATAGCTATGGCATCCATATCACTTATTTGCTTTCAAACGAGTACCGTTCAGAATTATAGTGTAGAAATCGTAAAATTTCATGTCACCATGTCATAAATAATGCATACTGGATGTGGGACCCCAGAAACTCAGACCTTAGAGAACGCTTCCGAGTTTTTGGTCATAAAACGCCTACACAGGCGCCTACGCAAATTGGGCCCAAACATGTTGGGAATGCCTAGCCAATGTACGAGGTACGTCGATAAGTGAATTAGTACGATGGTACGAGTATTTTGCTTCACGTGAGGTAAAAAAACTAAGCATTACTTAGACGTCTAGTTGTTTTGATGGAAGTCTAAATTTGGATAGGTTGTAATTGGTTATTGGCTAATCATTACGTGCTATGTTTGATTGCCAATTACGTTATTGAGATTTCCTATTTTTTTATAATATGCATATCAAACATACGTTTCACGACCATTTCTGTCTGGGTAGTATGAGGTTTAAGAATCAACGAAGATCTTAAGCTAGTTTAAACCCACGATGCATAAATGCAGATAAATAGATGCACCTATTTCCCAACTTGGCATATGATGGTCCATGTTACCATGTAAAGGCACTGACTATGTATACTGTTATGTATTTATTATGATAGGTGATCCTCGTCCTTGTACTGGCTATTATGTCCTCAGATGTGGCGTGATGACAATTTAACCTAATTAGAGGCTTGTTCTGTAATTCAATCATGGAACAATTCGATAACAATTCATAGTTGTGATGTTTGTTACTTTTGGGGACTAGTTTTTTGTTCATTCCGTAAGATAATACATCGTAAGATTGCGTTCCTCTTTTCAGAATAGGCAATGGTAAGATCCCCACCTATCATATCATACATTGGTTGCTGAATATCTAGATGAAACCTTGGTTTTAAGCGAGCAAAGACTTTCGTAAATATAACAGTCGTCTCTCAAGCCTCTGACTTTCCTGAAAGGGTTAATGTTCTTTAAACGTTTGTTATGCTAAATGTCAACATGTTTTTGACCGAACAGAACTTGTTAGGGCCTAAACTGTAGTGGGTCACGGTTGTAACGAGAGATTTATCGGTCTAATGATGGAGCAGATAGCGCTCCAAATGACATCCTACTTTCACCAACAGTGAAGTAAAGCGAAGCGAAGTATTTTCGTACAAGTTTTGATGAATGAGCTCGGTATATCTGATCATTTTTAGTTGCTTCAATTAATTCTACTTGCCTACACAAATGGCGCATGATAACCTTTAAATGATGGTCGATTCGAGAAACAGTGACATATTTGTGTATAGGAAGTAGTTAAAGTAACATATGCTATAAATGGACGATTTAATTATATTCTAGTTATAGGAAAATTTGTACTAACGAATAAATTATAAATAGAATTTGTCGTGTGTTTATACATATAAACAACTATTTTGTCAGTCAACAACGAAGTCAATTTTGACAAGGATACATAGTTAATTCTCTAGTTTTCTAAGAAACTTCTCTCGTGTTACATCTCGCAAGGTTTCCGAAAATAACATAACCATTTGTATCACCTATCATCGTTTTCCATTAGTTAATTATACTGTCAACAATTCACCGTCTCAAGAGTTATTTACGGTCGTACACCGGACTCTTTTTAATTGTTTAACGGTCTATAATGGATGTTTTCGTCTATTGATATCGCTCACAGGAATTTTATGTGTATTATAAAATTCCCTTTCTAGATTGTAAATACAATCCTTACTAGCTGACATTCATACTGGTATGTCCTAGGGTGTTAGGTGAATAGAGATCGTTGAAATCTATTGAACAATATGCTTGAAGCTTGTCACCAATGTTCCACATGAATGCCATAAAACCTTAATATGAATGCTAAAAGTAATCAAGGAGATATTATATTATCTCCAGGTTCTGCCCACCCCGAAAGAAATGAAGGGACTTGTATCTATGTAGAGACTTATTAAAAATGCATTCTACGTTGTGTTGTCAGGTGTATTCTATTATCACTACTACTATTCAAAAGAGACAAATAGATTCTGACCGTGAAATCTTTCGAGGTTACGTGAAAAATATGAACCTTTTCTGAACTCAAGCCATGCTTTTGTCAGGCTATGAAGACAATTGAATCAACGATTATTGTTTTAAGTAGGTCGTCTTATGCATGCTTAAAGAACCCGTTATACGATATTTCGTTCTCTGTGTTCTAATTTGTTACTTATTATCTTGATCTGTGATCTAAATTTTACAGTTATTTGATGTCTTTTTGCATTAAATTTACAAGGATTAATTGTCTTTATACATATATTCCAAATAGTATATTTAAATAAGGTTCAATCACAATAGTATATTAAATTTAGACCCAATCAATCAGCCTGTAGTAGTCCACTGTTACCCAAGGGTATTCCATAAAACACAATCACTTAACCCTTTTCAGGACAAGTCGGTAATTTTCTCAATTTAATATTCATGTCAATCGATCGCCCTGATGATTTGATGAGCAATTAAAAGTTTAATATTTGCTGCCAGTTAGTAACTGTACGGTAGATAAAGACCTAAAGGTCGTATGTGACGCAACTATCCCTTTTTGCTTATTTACAGCTTAACCTATCAGCGTTATCGCTAATGCCTTTCAACCCTACACTTGCGTTCTGACTGACGTTACGGTTTTCACTAATCACGTCAGTAATGGACCTGTCTATCATAGTGTTAACAGGCATGCCTGCGCTATTCATTTGTTTCCTCATAAGTGCTAACTGGCTAATGATTTTGTCTATTAAGTTGGAATGTCACAATTGGTGGAGATGACAAACCTGTGATGAAGATTTATGTTGGAGTAGGTTTTCCAATGAGTGATGGGTGATTGGGCAAATTGTAGGGAAAAATAAGAATAACATATACAAAATTAATAATTTTTATTCAAAGATTAAGAAAAATCGTATATTATCTTGTGATAATTATATATGTTTCATAATATTATGAGAGACTTGTAATTGCACAGATTGATTTTGTAATTAATGTATTAACAGAATAATTTACCAGTGCTTTTATGATGCAAATACACACGTCTCATTTCAAATCAATTTGTCTTCAGTCCTGACCTCACACAAAATAATCTACCAACAAATTGCTCTAGAATAATCGTAAATCATTAACTATCCCATATAAATACGCAAATACTATGGTCACCACGAATTACTTCGAACATTTTCTATATCGCCATAATATATGTAAAGTTTGGACTTCCTACTTCATATAAGGTTTGGAATATGACTACTCTGTTTTGTTCTGTCATTGTGCCCAGTTGTATGACCTTAAATGTAAGTGCTTATGATAATGAACACATCGCCTTTATACCTGTTGAGTGGCCTTATATTTGCAGCTGTATGCCTCATGGAGCAGATGCGAAAATAAGAAAAAGGTTCAGTGTTCCATCCGGTTTCGTGCCGTGATTTACATAATGCTTACGTGAGGTTGATTTTATTTAAATGTTCCTGCTTAAGTATATGTTATATAAAACGAAATTTTTATTATAAATCATGTTTTTTGAATACTCGCTGGAGGGAGAAGCGTGATGTGTATGTATGTAATAATTAATTGATACTTTATTTATTATAATGGTCTCATAGAGAATTATAATTTGTACTAATTCACGCTAACTATAGCTTTTTAATAAAATTTAAAAGACGCTCTAATATTTTTGAATCATTGTCCAGACCCCTAATATTAATGATAAAATATCTGACATTTACTTAGAACTTAGGTGGTTAGGTCTAGTTTGTACCTAGTGTTCTTTAGCTTACTCACAGCGGGTGGTAGTGTGAGGCTCATTAACCCTAGTGCTTCGTTAGTCGGAACCAAATGGCCTGAAAGACTACATGTCAAAGATGCCTATACAGTTTTTGAGGGTTTTGCCCCCGTTTCCAGAGGGGTGTTAATTTGATACCATACGACTCAGGTGGTAGGTTTCTTTAGTTGTGTAACTAGAAGAGTTTTACAAGTGTTTGTTTTACAAAGGTGAAACAAGTTGCAATCTTGACTGTAACCTTGTAACCCCTCTAATTTTATCTTGGTGGGTGTAGACTATCTGGTGAAAAGTCGGTTGTGTACTTATCCGCAATTGCGGATGAACTCAAGAATAACGGACTTCCTTGCAAGGAATAATGGTATTGCAATGTGTGTATGTATGTGTGAATGGTATGTTTGTATGATACTCTAATCTAAGAATTAGTTTTACAATAATTACAGCTGTAAGAGATATAATTTAAGGTTTAATTCGAGGATGATATCATTGTTTATATTCTGATTTAGGAGACACCTTGATAAGATTTATTGGCCTACATTGCATCTTAAAAAGATTATCTATAAGCTAGAGAAGTAGGTAATAAGCAACTAATAGTTTAAAGTATTTGAACATTATTGTAAGGTAAAAAATCCGTGTGAATCTGCATAAAAGAGAAATACAATAAAATTTAATAACGAAGTTTTTTTAATAAAGAAAAGATATTTTATCTTGTACGTATTATATGCGTGTACTACCTAGTACCTTGTACCTATATCTTTTTAACTTAATCGGTATTTCTAAATCAGATATCTTATAATGAGAAACCCAATACCTTTTAGAGGTCACACTGATGAATCATAGGAAAAAGAGCAAAATCTCGTTACTTTCTCAACTTGTTCAACAAAGACGTGACTCATGAGATGCCGCAATGATTTGCTCTTATTGGACTGAATTATAAGAGTCATGAGATTCTAAGAACTCAGTCATTAGTTTTCTTATTTTTCGAATTGGGGACCGAATTGCGACCGAAATTGCTAATTAAGTTATTGTCTTCCATTTATGCACGAGTACTTTTAATATAGCGGAGTAACTATATGTATGGATGTCTACGAAGTGAACGGACTATGCCAAGATCAAGAGAATGAGTGATCTCGGAACCTACTGTAGGGAAATAGGCGTGGCATGTACAATTTGTATGGTACTAGTTTGTATGGTATGATATTAGTTCGTTGTCTTTACATCATCTCACTTAAGTTTCACGTAAGCTGAGCTTCGTACGTATCAGAATGGGTGAACATCAGGGTGATTATTTCAGGTTTTGAAGACGATAAAGGTCCTGAGATAACCCACCCATCACTCTAGATAGTATCTTATTGCCTGTGAACTGTCGCCAAAGGGATTGACGATAGTAAAGCTTATTTATTACTGTATATATGATGCGTGAAGTGTAAAGATTAGAAGAGCATGTATGAGAAGGTTAATGGTATGAGTGAAACAAGAGAGATTTGTCAGGATCGTCCCAGATGGCCATTGATAGTTTCTGCCTATGCCGTTGCGGACGTAGAGGCGTGAATATATGTATGAATATATTATGTTGTATAGTATGGTATACTGTATTGAAAGTAAGGTCATATACCAGTAGTAGGTAACACTCAAGCCTAGAAAAAAGAGATCTAACTGTTCATTTGTGATCAATTTCGTGCTCGTGGCACAAAATGAACAAAGCTCGGCCCCTTTACCTGCGCAGGTGCATCTGACCACGTAAATCCCCAGATATCGGCTACCTGAGGGATAATGTATTCGATAAAACACATCATTAATGTTCTAGTCGCGTTAACCGAGAAAATATAGTATGTGGGAACAGAATTTTATAACAGCCTTACGATTTATATTCGTAAGATGTAAGGTAAAAATAACCTTTTACAGTTTATTATTTTAGTAGGTGAAAACATTGTTTAAATAACACTTACAGAGTAGGAATTTGTAATAGACGTCTTATCAAATTGTATGGACCCAATATCAATAGAAGTCAAGTGTCGATGTGAACCATTGGACACATTATACTAGGAAGGGGATCTTTCCCTTATAGTCAGCGATACGGTTAAATGAGCTAGAACGTGTATAAAGACATAGATAAGATACCCTAGCTGAGCCAGCTGGTAATATCGCATTTAACGGAGCGCAATGGGCAAATAATTGTCTGCTCCGTACAATTGTTATTGCGAATGGCTGCAATTGGAATCCAACCGAAGATGCTTTGAGTAATTGAAAACCTTTTTATTAAGCTATAGAAATGTAATGAATACCTTCAATCTTACAGCTTCTTTTAACCAAGCTTTCTGCGATTTGCTTCGGGATTAAAAAGCGATTTTGTGTCGCTTGAATTTATTCCTTAGATGCATGTTAGAAATTTGTTTTACAGTAATTTCTATAAATTTATGATCGAGAAAAGATCAAAAGTAGAGCCCGGAAAACCGTAAAAACGGAGCGGCCTAATTAAAGATGAAGTGTCCCGATCGATACATTAAAACTCGATTTAACGAGCCATCAAAGAGTTTTGGTAACACTCGAGACCAAAACCATTTGGTGTGACATTAAGAGGTTGGGGTTATGAAAAAACAGACGCATCTGAAGTAGGATTGGATAAGATAGCGAGAGTGGCGTCAATTAATTTTATAGCGTTAGAGTGAAATCAGAGTGACATAACTATGAAAGTTTATTGTGTTACATGCTTGTTTTTAGGTTTTAGATTTTATATGTTAAGAATTATTAGATTTTATTTGATGCTATTCATATACAATTACTGTATATTAAATACTATCTTACTTGTTATAACTAGTGGTGTTAAAATGATAAAAGATTTCCGGAAATCGGTGAACGATATTATAACACCCACGTGATAATTCGTGAAATTTTCAAGCAAACATTCAGAAAACCAGCGTTTTCACAGCAAAGGTTTGACCAAGTTGGCCGTTTCCAAACAATAGGAGTTTCCAGTACTTAACGCCCCGAAGTTAAAAGTTTCAAGTGAGAGATAAATCTTGGAAAAGAACAAGTTTTCGTGATGGCTGCACACAGGTGTTTCAAGAATTTCACAGCAACTTTTCTGCTGTACGGTGTAGCGGAAATTAAGTGTTTGTGACAAATTCTCAGCCAGCTTACGAGACGAGACAGTTTCGTTCGGTACGGGAATGTGGCTGGGAGTTTTTAATTAACGAACTGTTTCCTTCTTTATATGGGTTAGTGGAGGTGTCACACTGGTCGTTAAGGTACATTTTGTATGGTTAAATTATGTAGAACAATTATGTATGTTATAATACATGTACTGACATCGGTCAATCCCTTTCGACCGAGACAAGAGGATTATACAACATCTATTCGGTCATCTAGTACAACTGTCAAGGTTGCTATTAGTTACAGATTCTTAGCTAATAGCCCAATACATTTCATTGATCCCTAGTTCTTGGGGCGCATCCTACAAAATGTTGTCACTAAAATATATTTTCTATATAAGTCTCATAATACTAATCGATAATGAAAGATACACCTATGTTTGATTTCTCCTCTCCAGGCAAGTTAAATTGGTGCTCTATACTTCGTTGGTTACCGCAGCTTTTCAGTGATAAATCATGTATCCGAATGGCCTCCCACCTCCCCGTATCACACCCGGTGGAGTAAACGTATCCCCGAAATGTCAAAGTTCACTGGAACTAATCTACGATTGGAAGCAATGAACTTGTTACGGTTTTGCGGAATGGTTCGCTAGGTAATTTTGGACCGAATGTCGAAGAACGGTTAATTTGTATAACTTTGCAGCAGAAATCATGTACAATCTATGTATATAGTACGAAATAAGTTATTTTTCTGTAATTATCGTCTATGATTTTAAAAAGTGCTTACTTAAAATTTAGTAATGTTTTTATTATTAGTCGCAATTTTATTTCCAACTTTTCCTGTATATCGTAGGAAGTGACAATAGAGATAGGGTTCTATCTAATCCTGGTAAGGATTCAATCTAAGCTGGTTAGGAACCGATCACAATTTTTCATATTAGTGCCATGTAACAGCTATACTTATTTTGGAACTAAAGTACGTGAATGTTTATGTATGTATCTATCAAATAATTGTTTATTATACTTACAATGTTATATTGTAATGCAATAGACCTACTGATAATAATGTATAATTATCTCACAATGCGCTAAAATTGTATTGTCTTGTTTGAATGTACTGCGGTGTCTATTCATACATTACTGAGAGCTCGGTGTTTTAGATTTCCTCACGAAGTTTTCTTTTGATGAAACTAACAGTATGTACATGATCACATGCATGGTCCACCCAGACACAGGCCATCTTAGCTCCGATAGTAATTCTATGTTTCAAATATCCTTTTATCCCGAAAGGCATTGAAGGACATGTGTATTATGTATTTTTGCATTCTGTATAAACTTTTAGATAAGTTAATAGTTATCGAGATAGGTAGATTAAAGTGGCTCAAGCAATTCTATCTATTTGAATAACCTAGTTAAATTCTTCTAGTGTTTGCAGACTAGTCTTTATAAGGCTGGCCGTTTTTAGTAGAAACCTTATTCGACTCGTTAAGGCTTTTGTGCGATGTGTCAAAGTTCATTGGTACTGAATAGACAGAGCCATAAACCTACTTTTCCTTTATGAGCACTATCGACGTCTAAGTCTAGAATTTATGACCAGCTTCTGAAAGAGTGAAAACAACATAACGCCTACTTACTGCAGAGGTAAATAGAGTTCTGAAACACAAATTATATACTAATCCTGTTATACTATTTTCCATATAGTCGCTCGTCGGTTATAGTATAGTTAACAATGTTTGTTTTGGGAGAGCATCGGATGCCGCTTTTGTATGCACCTATTAGGAAGTATTAAGAAGAGCTGCAATGAAGATTATTGAGTGATATGGTGTACTAGTAGTAAAGGGATATCCTCGTGGTAATTTTAGAAGTATGCGTATGTTTACCAAGACACTGTGATAATGTGGATATGTATTTAGTTCATATCCAAAACAAAGAACAGAACATTCATTTCCTTTATCTCTTGTTTACTACGAATACGTGAAATCAAATAAGTTAAATATATGAACTTGGAACGTATTAACTTGCGAATTGAAATCCATGTTACAATATATTAGCTCAGCTTTAAGAAACAATATTTTTACAAGAATGTAGATTAAATTATTGGCAATTAACTAATATCATTACCAAAACATACACCTCACGTCTTTTCCCAGAGGCAATAAGTAGGGATCCATTTGTTATAGTTAATTTTAATCGTGTAAATTCCTTTATAATCTCTCTCTTATATCTTAGTGTTTCTGTCCTCACATTGCATCTGCTACAAATAAACGCACAATGCCCAAAATAGGCTGTCTGCCGCTTCGCTGTCATCTCGTTGGCCGCTCGAAATAATCACGAGTGAGAATATTAAAGCGTGTTTCCTTGAAATTATTTCCGATGGGGACTTTGATGTTAAACGCACAAGTAATTGCATACAACTTTCTGAGTTATGTTTCTAAGGCTTTAATAGAAGTTATGTGATTGCTGCAGGAAGTTTATGTAACGTAATGTAAAACTTTATTATAACACAAAAAATAAGTATTAAATCATAGTTTCACAATTTATTTAGTAACTATTGAAAATAAGTTTTTTAAGCAATTACCGCATGGTTTATCGTTAATTATAGTTTTATAATAAGTCAACTTAAAGTTTCTTAAACGCTTTCTTCAATTATTATTCATTGTAGATTGAACAGCGAACGAAACGTATCTCTCTTTATTGCAAAATTATATAAGACCTACATTTCATACAGGATTTCTTAGTTTGCAATAAGAAATTAACATAAGAATTAGTTAAACATACTATCGCGATATAGCTGAGAGAAACAACCACAGTGCTATTTAGATTGCTCCACAGCTAACACTTCCGATGCGATGAAGACAGACCGTTCTTAAATTCATTTATGACAGTTAACTTCACATTTGCAGGCCGTGATTAACCATCTTGTCTTGGTCTGTGGTTCGAAACGTTTCGTCCTAGACTCAGATACACTTCGAGGGGTCTTTAACACTGGTTCAGTTTGTTACTTCCACATAAGCTTAGCATGGAATCGGCGAATCACTAACTTATCTGTGTGCTCTAGCGGCTTAAGAGAACACTAATCGGTATGTGTGAGGTTGAATAGTTGCATGTAGTAATTAGGTTATTCATTGATTGAACTATTCCATATTAATATTTTCATCGATTATTATTTCGTCTTATTTGTAACGGTTTTAGTGACTAAGGATTTATGTACATAGATGGATAAGATCTACATATATCCGTATTCCTCCAAAGGTGTTCTCTGTGTCAAATATCTTATTAAAACATAAGTCATCATCAATACGCGATCAGGTTATTAGACAACAAAATGTATGAAAATTTTTATTATTATATTACTTTTATGAAAAAGTACGAGTAGCTCAGAATAAAAACGTACCATCCATGCAATCCAACTGCGGTATTGATCGCCTTCCCAACTCGTAATATGTAGTACGTTCATTCAGATCTCTTCTCTCCGTATAGTAGCACAATGGGGGAGTGTGCTGTAAACCTAGATAAAATGGTCCGCGAGCTTTTAGGGTTTAGACTGGTTTATGTTGTATGCTGGCCTGATTTGCTTTCGGCATTGACAAATGGTGAAACGGTTTGGAGTGGAGATATGTGTTGTACGGTTTATAGTAGTAGTATAACCTAGTATAAAGGAATTATTGGCTTTTGGTTTCTTTTTATATTCATGTATTCATATCATAGTGATACAGCTAATCCCTTTTTATCCGTTATTGGCAAATTAACATTGGCTTTACTGTTCCAACAAAGCTGCAATATTGTTTTAATTTTCATTTACAACATTAGCAGTAGACTTGTAGTTTGCTCTGCGTATTTTCATTCCTTATTCTTTTTCTCAACATAAACATTGTGCGTATTGTATTGGAAGCAATGAACTAGTCCAAATCATTTCTATTCTAGTGTCCGCATTTCAATAACCTAACAAGGCACGGAATTGTCCATCTATCTACGTAGCAAAGGACGCAACTCATTCAATCTTAATCCTCAGCACACAGTCCCCGTAGGAGGTGTGCCTTTTGAAAAACACCGAACAATGGCGCAGGCCTCTCATTTGAATATGAAAACGGGAGCCGCATTTTAACTCGAACTCTTTCATTATTTATTCAATGAAAAGAAACACGGACGTCAAGAGTTCCGTCTTTGTTAAATCTTTGCTTCCTCTGGCTTTTGTTTAGAAGGGTGGACCGGATGTGTTAGTGGACATATGGTCTAAGGCAAAACTAAATAGCACACGTGGGCAATCGATCTGTAGTTCGGATTTCTTTTCATAATATCGACCCTTATATTAGAGACATTTAAAACGTAAATACGTGATTGGAAAATTCTACTAATTATGAACAATGAAACATAATTGTAATGTTTGAATAACAAAAGAATATCTTAGTTCAATGTTAATAAGTGTTACGAGTATAGTCCGAATACAACCTTAATTTAATTAGTTTAATATAACCGTAACAATTTCTATTAGTTATTAGCGACTAGACAGATACTCTACCAAGTTCTGAAGTTTGATACTTCCGTTTCGCAATTAATGTTGCTTCTCAGACACTGGTCTAATTATATCAAGCTGTCTCTGATATGTAAGTTTAATTGAACCAGTAAATGGTTTGAGCGTTCAATGTAATAATAAGCTAAGTAGTTAGTCGTAGAATATACTTAACCGGGAAATTAACCTTAATAATTGAAAGTTTTTTTTTTCTATTCCTGGCTTTGAATATGGTCGTGACTAAATACTCGTATGTATGTTTTTTATGTATGAGACAAGACAATCTACATTGTTCTTCTAGTATGCGTTTACAGTATCTACTTAGACCATACTTAGACGTACCTTATAACACTATCTTTCCTACTGGCATTGTATGTTTGTAACTCTTATTGTTATACCAAACCATCACATTGCATGCATCTCCCCAATCATATAACAAGCCCATCTGTGTAAAACACATGGCGTTTGTCAAACTCATTATCAAACCCCCATCCTGAACGGTTGCGTGCGAATCTCACTCTAATCACCTCGTTATTAAAAGTCATTTTAATTTAAGTTGCTAATCTCAGACTGGATGATCTGTGGAATTCGGCTTTTGCTACAAACGGTACCACGATGCAAGAAACAATAATTATACAATAAATTATACTGACCGTTTCGGTAATTAATCTCTCCAATATACACAGTAAAGGAAATGCTCTCAAGGAAAAAAATTAGATCCTTTTGTAAAAATATCTTTCAAATGATTAAAAGAGGAAAGATTTGTTTTTTTTTACGATGATAAACATAATTTGTAAACAAAATAACATTACATTTAAAGATAAAAGTGTCTATGTGAAACAAAACATAGAATATAAGAATACCATACTAGCCCAATCCAAATATAGCCGGCAACATAAACGTAGTTTTTAAATATTGAATACGATTCAATAGTCGCACAATTCGTCATACTTGAAGTACCAATTTGGTTATTGCATAGGTCGACTGTTTTGATTTAGGGCCCTCCTAGTACGACGGTAGTTAATTCAATAATTTGGGTCATCCGTCTTCATAATGTGCGAGCCAGAGCCTGCACGCATTTATGACATGTGAATACTCGTATAGCTCTACTGAATAGGAATATATTTCTAACTATACATCAGTTACACTTAAGTAATGTGTATTTGACACGCCCTTTAGTTTGTTGGTTGTTATTGGTTTGATCATATCTTATACTTAACGAACATTAACAGTTTTAAATAACAAAAGAAAAAACGTATGATATTTGCTGTAAGTTGACTAAAATTGGTCTGACCCTTAAATAGAATTATTCACGGTATGTCGTATAAGACGACTAAGGAATATGAAGGTTACTTTTATTACTTATTGCATGAAGCGTTGTTAACTTATCATATTTGTTGAAACAATCTAAGTCAAGGCAATTTCACTGACCGTTTTGTCCATTCTGAGATATGAATGTAAATCTAAGTTAAGTAACTATTTATTTTTAATAAGCTATAACTAATACACTCCGAGGCGCAATTAGCTAAATTGATGATGTACTATTCTCGAGAGGTTTTCTTTCATATTTCTAGTTAGTCGATCAAAAGTCACATCTATCCAAAATCAGAAAAATGAAATTGTAAAACAATACCTTTGTCATAAAATTATAAAAACATCAATTACCCATTCACCGGAAGCACGCCCATAAATGGATTTTACGCGTTACACAGTAAGGAAACTATTACGTACGCATCACGGCGTATTTCCACAAATTTATGCACATGCAGTAAAGTTCATATAAATAGGTGTTTGGGTGAAGAATACCATATTTATAGTTTATAGCGGGCGGTGTGCCGGATGCGATAACTTCGGTCAATATCCGTCCGCTCGAGGGATACGCGGAAACTAGAACGGCTCTCGCTACACACGCGGTGGTTAATGTAGTGGTATGGTTGGGATTTTTCTAATTGAACCTTTTTTTAAGAGTACTTTAAGACTTTATTGAGTTAATGGGGCTTTCATTCTGTGTTCATATTAGAACACCTGTCCAATACGTAAGAATTGAATAATACATTGGCGAGAATGTAAAGCCATATACGAAATAATTATAACTGTTATAAAGGGAGTAATAAATTTATGACATAAAAATACATTTCGATGTATCGAGAGATTTAAGTTAGCTTTTAAAGGTAGAGATTGTTTAGTACGTTATATCATTAAAAGCTTATTTTTATTCTTCATTCAAGTAATTCAACCAAATCTACATTTGCAGTTTGACATTCGTGTCTAAAAGATTTTTATTTGACACAAAGGTTTTGTCCATTTCTTCCGTCGTTACAGATGAAAGGTAAAGGTTTGTAAATAACTAAATAGAACTGTTAGCTGCCATGATATAATGAGCTGGAATATTTAGAATATTTCCACACTATTTCATTTCAATGTATTTCGGTTTCCTCATAGTCTATTATACAGATAGAGTAGCTACAAGTACATTTGGGACTGACAGTGTCGCCTTTACGCTAACAACAAAAGAGTTTGTAGGCCATATAAAACAATGGTATGAACGTACATATAGGTACACGTGCATACAACCTATTGGTGTGTCAAAACGTAATACTGTCAAGCCATTATTAGTAAAGTACGATAGAATATTTACCTCTCCCATTGCATCCGTATGTTATTTATATTGTAAATTAAAAGTCCAAAGTGACTAGGTTGGTATTAATTGTTCATAGGGTCATAGGGTGATAAATATGTTTCATGCAAAAGTGACTTAACTACTTTGCATAAGTGACCTAACATAAATTCATCATTACTTCTGTATACCTCTGTATATGTAGGAATGCAAACTCTTTTACTAATTCAGATAAATCGACACTCTACACTTCACCAATATCTATAAGCATCCGCATATACACTCAGCTATAAAGTATAGTTATCTTCTGTCTACTTCTTCAGGAATGATATGCCATTATCTCATAAGTCAAAGCATATAATATAGGAAGTCAATTGTGATTTCATAACCCTTGAATTATCCTCGACGTGTGAGATCAGTTTTAAGTGTCGTCTTTTATAGTTCCCAGCATTTATTGTTTGCTCTTTTATGTCCCAACTTTATGGTGTTCTGCCTATCTATGGATTTTGTTTTATTTGGATTTCACTCAGTAATGCTACGTGTATTGGAAATGTACCCAAGTAGATATATGTACAAGTATACAATATATGTCACTTTTTTATAAGAAACTGGTTATAAACCCATTTTAATATCGCGTACCTTTCTGTCTATTGTTATTTGACAGTTATATTTACTTCTAAATATTTATTAATGCGAATAATTAAAATGCATGCATACATTATAATATAATGGAGATTCATAAATAAACATACTTTAACTAACTACAATTTCCTTACCTTTTAAATATTTCATGTTCGACGGTATTAATATACCACTCACTCATCAAAGTTTGAAACGATCATATAAATTGCGATATAAGTACAAACCATGTATGTACTCGTTTGTAAAATAAGAAAATGTGATGAGTCATTCTAATCTAAATTCCAGTGTCAGTCGCTTCATTCCTCCCATGTTACACTATGATCTCTAAGTTAACACTGGCCTACGGTATTGTTAGGAGAAAAATGTAGATAAGGTACAATGCCCTATTCATGCCTTTTTAGATTTAATGAATCCCTTCCGAAATTGGTATGGCTTTGTTAGGGAAATCTCTAGGCTCGGAGATTGAGTAACAAGCGTCATGGCATATGTTTAAGAGGTTAAAGAATTCGAAATAGTTTCGTATGTTTTACATTGTACTAAGTATGAATGTCATGCTAAAAGAGATAGTTTAGTTTAGCTTTTAATAGTAATATGTATGCTATGCTAAAACGAGTGTATATTACCTTTAAATTGTAGACCAACCATCAACTAAGTACGTTGTTTTCCAATTTGCTTTCGTTTAAACACCTTCCCATAAAAAGTTAGCGATAGATTTACTTAACAATACTTCCAGTTAATTGGTATTTCTATTAGGATCTCAAAGCAAGGATAAATTCTGTTCTTCCGTATATTTAGTTAGGTGCCATGTGTTTCTTGCCATAGTCACAGATAATAAAATACTACCATAGTTATGTAGCCATTATATACATATATGGTTAAAAAAGGCAGTGTGCATACGTGAAGTGTATATTACATATATATTATGGCTCGGTTGTAAGGTCGTAATGTACTCGTTCACGCAATATCCGAGCGAGCAACAATTATCTTCACACCAAGCCCATTGTTATTTTTAAGTTATTAACTTATCTAATGATCTACTGTACACTTTCGAAATTAGCTTTGCCATCATAATTGCTTACATAGTTACTCGAATATGGAAAAAACTACTTGAATGAAGTTGAAGTTAGAAAAGTAAGGAAACCGCGTTCTGATGAGTCTTATTATAATATGTGCTACATTTCATAACATTTTTTCAAGAAATACTGCATATTTTTTATAGAATAACCTAAAACCGATACATATGTAATATATCATATTTATAATTTACCGAACAGACTTGTTGTATATGAACAAATTGTAACAAATAAAGATGACGTACTAGAATCACCTAGTCTCGTAACGTCATAATTGTGAACGATAAATGAATAAAACAGAACTACTAACTTCGAAGTTGTTAATTAAATTTTATGTATAAGCCCTGACCTTTGATAAAGTGTTTAGTTTACAATGTTGTAACGTTTGATTCATTAAATTTAACGTGTTATGGATAGCATAAAACTTATCAATCTTATTATTTTAGTATCCTGTAGAATATTTATTCTCTAGTTAATATGTCTCTACAACAATATGAATTTTACTTTCTTGATAGTTATTTTGTGTTTGCATGGTAAAGATATATTACTTACTACTTATATATTACCTAGTGTCTTAACATATTACTATTGCCAAATTGTGGACATGTAGATCAAAACATTTCATACCATGATTTTGAAATATATGTAGGTGATAAACTATTCCAAAATGTTCAATCGAAATCATAACTTTGAAATAAAAAAACAAAATCCATGGATAGGCATCCATATAGTAACTTACTTAATTTAAAAATCATACATAGTGCATAAAAAAGTGACAATACAGAGAACAAAAAACTGTGTGTGAGTTATGCGGGAGTGAGTGTATGGGTCCACTACATAATGTATTAATTAAACCGTTTGTCGGCTTGTATTTTAATTATAATCAATTCATAAGAGAAGATTCCCTGGAAATGTCGTGTCGCGAGCTGGGTTAAGCTAAATATTTGATGGTTTCATTAGATAACGTGTTAGTTAAATGTGTACAAGAGAAATGATACATAGATCAGTTAGTTTCTTATAAGGAGTTTATTCATAATATGTACCTTTTAAAGATTTTACAAGATAGTTTTGTGAATTATATTGCACAGTTATTCGCAAAAATATTTTATTCATGTCATATATAAAAATATTTTGTTTTTTTATTCCAGACGCCGATAAGACATCATAATGGTGAGGTTTCGAAATTGAGAATCTGGAGATGATATCCTGAATTGGACGATATCAACAATTTTCGGTAAGTTGAATGTCATACATTTATCTATATTCTTTTAGAAATACGTTTATTTCTAATATTTCTATGTAGAAGTCAAAAAGAATTGCGCCTATTTAACTACTATAAAATTTACTAAGATTATAAGGTACTTGTCGACGAAATTAGTATCACATTCTTAATTGACTGTGTCACATGTCATATAGACGTGTCCGTGAAACCTAGTTATCGGCGCAAAAAATGACAAAATTAATATTAACTACACTCATTTGATGTTGTTACTGTTATATCGAGCGTCTTGATGTATTAAGTAGTTTGTAAATATTGCTCAAAATCCTATTACCTCAATACGGTCTAATACTAGCATGTGTTCTCTTGTGATTTATTTAAATTAGTAACACTTTTAACTGTAACTGTGAAAGACACACGACTTACCACCTGTCATGTTGGGTACTGTCTATCTGGTGAAATTTGACCCTTGTCAAAGTGGCCATAAAATTCATACAGTCACTCAAGGCTTTTTATTGTAAAAGTAAATAATGCAGTCAGTCCTTTATTCTCAATAATCTAAACACTAAAAAAACTATAACAATATAATATAAAACTGTGGTTTGTCAGGTTCGGGATAGATGGGGATCTATGATCTCTAATTACCCCTTTACAGGGAAACAAGTGAAATGTACATATATGTATATGTATGTAATCTACAATCCAATACATACACATCCTAATACCGTTTCCCTGTACTCTAATAAATAAATCATTTCCATTACAGTGTAGCCAACCGTTAAAGCATCCACAACCATGGGTTCAGAAAAGGAGTACCGGCCTCCGTGGCTGGCTGGACTGCTGCATTCGCTGCCCCACATCAACGTCACTCTTCATCGAGTCAACGACACGTTCGCACCTAACTCACCGGTCTATTTGGAGGTGAGTGAAGGCTTTATACGTTCGTAGGGTTCAAAAAGCCTAGTTGTGTTGAGGTAACAAGAAATTTAATGCTGTAGTAAGTTAAGGTAAATAGGGTTCTTTGGTTTTTTTGAGGCGATGGTGCATATGATATAAAATAATAGTAGTAGCCCATGAAGGCCCTACGACATGCCGGGGAATAAGACAATTAACAATCTTTTTACGTGCTTGACTATTATTAGTATTCATGTTAAGACAAATCGACACGAATATAACCCCTTTTGAGGTAGACAGAACTTCAAGATGTCTGTCTAAGTTGTAATGGGATAATATTATAGAAATTTATTTATCCTTACTTCCATAATCGTATCTCACGACATACCGTAAAGGTATCTAATTACCATTCTTTTTACGTCCCGTTTCTTATCAAATATCTATATTTATCAATTCCAGAGTCTGGGAATCCTGGGTTCGATCCCGGGCGCCTGGTTGATACTGACGCTGCTGATTTTGCTGTTCTACTTGCTGACGAGATGCTGTGACAGGAAACAGCGCGCTTCACTCTGTATTACTGTAACGAGGGTAAGTAACCAGTTAGTGATAACGTTTAAATAACCTTTTACAATTAAAAAGTTAGCTTCGTAATGTCGTATTAGATGACGATGTAACTAACCCTTTTAGTTATATTTAGAGGCAACTATTGGTTATTTGAACAATGCAACAGTGGTCTTAGGTCTCATAACACGTGATAAATTATTATAACTTATTCAGAGAGATACATTTCCTTTTTGTATTTTCTTTCGTCATATTTATTAATTATCTCATAGCCTGAGCTGTAAACAGAATTTTATCTTGCTGTCTTTCTTCATGTCATGCTAATATATATGCTAATATAGGTTATAATTATTTCACAGTTCACAGTTTTCACAATACTATTTCACAGCTACTTATGACCAATATTCAATATTAATGCCGATACCACACTAATAGCAATGCTCAATGTGACCTAAGAGACACTAAGATTGAGCTATGATCAAGCATTCAATATAATATGTCTTTTCCTCTATTCCAGTACACCCTGATGTTCGTATCCGTGGTGTGTTGCGCGGCTATTGGCGTGGGTCTCTTCGGCAACGACGATCTGCATAATGCGGTCACTCGTAGTATTCAAAAAGGAAGACAGATGGCAGCTCTCGTGGATAATGTCAAGAACCAGGTGAGATTGTTAATCACTTTGGCTCTTTGGTTTAGTCTTCTAGAGATGGCTTCTCTTTGATTTTATTATTTGTCTTGACTTTGTGCCCTAAATAAATTTAACGTATCCAAATTCGCAAACGCAGTAGTTAGATGAATTAATCATGTAATCAGGATTTTACGTGATAGGTATTCTATGTCGCCACGTATCTCGATAAATATAGCCTATAATACTATATTAAGTTAGCTTCCGGTGTACTTTAAAAGTATTTATTGTTTCCACCCTAAAATACCCCTAAGACCTTAACAATCACGTCTTTGGCTAGTCAATTATGGTTAAAACCTCTATATTATGCACTTCTTAACTTTTCAGTCGAAAATAATCGAAGACGCTATGGGCCCAAGAGCCAGGTCACCATTGAGTCGCCTCTCCGATGTCTTGGACTCAGCTGTCAACAATCAGACTGCGAGAGGCATACTCCTTCGTGCCCTCACCTCCTTGAGGAATAATGCGTCCGCTGCAGCCGCCTCCGCCGATCATCTGAGACGGCCATTAACTGCGCTTAATCTGGATGATTTTATACAGGTATATATAACTACATGTAGTTAATAAGTATCTGTGATCTATATCTACCCCTTGTTAGGCAGATGAGCGTGTTGTGTGTATAATTATGTCCATATCAGTTCAATAGGTCTTTTTGGTGACACTCACACAATATTAGTTAGTTGCTACCTTATTGCGTATTACATTCGATGTTCTTTTTTCCCTTAGCCACCTCCTACGACCTACTTGTCGAATAGCCAGTTCAATACTGATAAACGTTTTGTTGTACCATTTAATTTAAACAACCATAAAATAACTCCAAAGCACGTCACAATAATACAGCTTAAACTATCTTATTAATACACTTTATCTTAAGTTTTCCTACACATTTATAGTCAACTTTACGTCTATTCTCCTTGTTTTTGCAGCGCGTCTGGCTGTATGAAGCCATTCGCTGGGCAGCTGGCATGGTGGGCTGGTGTAGTGGTGGCATAGTGTGCATTGCCCTTTTGGCGGCCGCCGCGAGGAGGTCACGACGTGCTATGCTGTTCCTGTCTGTAAGTATGAGAGTTATTACATTACTACTGTACGAAGATATATACATACTCACGTTATTCTATCGGTTATGGTTTGAATATAGATTAACCGGTTACCTAGCAACACTATAGTGGTTGTGATGGAATTATTACATACATACGAGGTTGTTAAAGGTACTTCACACACATACATACCATAAATTTTTTTTGGGTGGGATTTGAGATGATATGTTATGTACCGTGACAGGTGACAGACTGTGTCTCTTTATAAAGATACACATTATTAGCTATAGTGATCTCTTTATAAAGATACACATTATTAGCTATAGTGTAAAAAAGACATATAACAGTCAGATAGACGCTATATTGAAAAAAGGTGACGTTAGGAGTACCTATAATCGCCGAGAGTGTATGAGAGGATGTATGAATATCAATGAAGCGAAAGTGATCTGTCAGGATCGGAACAAATAGGGATCCGTGATCTCTGCCTACCCCTCTACAGGGAATCAGGCGTGATGTGTATGTATGTATGTATGTATGATAAAAAAGATTCATATATTTATGAGAACTCGAGTGTATGTCTATGTTACTCCTATCCGTATTTAACACCCTTATTCCTGTACGAAAACATTTTATTAATGGAACATTTACACAGTTACTCTTATTACTACACTCTCTTATTAATATTACACAATTACATTATTACTGGTATGAAATTTAATTACCAGCTACCGGTTATATGAAAAATGTAGTAGTTAAGTCCCATTATATTAATAAGACCACTTTCGCTTCATTGACATTCATACATCTTTCATACACTCTCGGCGGTTATAGTCACCTAACGTCACCTTTTTTCAATATAGCGTCTGAAAAGTGGTTAGAAAGTGGTCTGTCAGGATCGGGACAAATGGGGATCCGTGATGTTTGCCTACCCCTCTACAGAGAATCAGGCGTGATGTGTATGTATGTATGTATATTAATAAGTTATTAATTTCCAGGTGGGCGCCCTTTGTGCTCTGGTGACATGTTGGTTGACGGCGGCGGTGCTGACAGCCCTCGCCGTGGCCGCCGCAGACGCCTGCCAGGACCCTGCCTCAGCCGTCGCTTATTACGCCCCGCATCACCTGCCTCCTGACGTAAGTGTCTGACGTAGTTATGAGGACTGAATAAGGCGTGAAAGTCTATAGTCAATCTCACTGATTCGTGGAATATTATCTTTCCGTCTTGTATGTCATATTCTTCCGAATCGTCTGAGATTTAATAGAAAGAAAAGAAAATAATTCTAGTTATGAATGTAACATACACTGTCATAGGTATTACTGTGTACGGATACATGCCCGAATGTGTGAAATGTTTGTTTGTTTGTTTTGGCTAAAGTTCAGTCTGTTCAACGAGTCTTTTATTCTTAAATTTTGTATCTTTCTAATGTAATGTTACTAGATAGATACTAAAATTTTATTTTATCTACTGATGTGCCTAATATAAACTACTATACGAGTAGTTTACTATCTCCATAAGAAACAGAAGTATATTTATCTCTGTAAGAAACAGATGAATCTTTCTAATCCTGATATCAAATTTTGATTTTACTACTTGTTCTACTATTTAACCTTTCCATCTACACCTCACTTACTAAATACTATGTTGATTAATAACTAACGCGACTTATCGCGTAAGTTTTTATATAATAAAATTACCTTTCCTAACCCGACGTTTCTTATATATTATATAAAAACTAATTTAATTTTATTATATAAAAACTTACGCGATAAGTCCCGTTAGTTATTAATCATGAGTATAAATCGCGAATCTTAAAACTATAAGTACACTTTATTCATTCCAGATCGTGCACTACTACTTAGCGTGCGTGGTGTCCCGTGAGAATGCCTTGACGTCGGAGTTTCGTGCTAGCCAGCGAGCCGTGGTGGCGGTGAGGCAGGCCCTGGCCACGCTCGCCAGGGGAGCCCCGCCCTTCTTCCATGATCCTAGTAAGTGGGGTAATATTTAATAAGTTATGATTAATAACTAACGGGACTTATCGCGTATGTTTTTATATAATAAAGTTACCTTTATTAACCCGACGTTTCGGCTACGTTGCAGCAGCCATGGTCACGGGCAGACAACTTAAAAGTAAATTTATTATATAAAAACATACGCGATAACTCCCGTTAGTTATTAATCATGTGTGTACTAGTTAGCCTATACATTTAAATTGGACATACTATCGGGTAAACAAGTTCGGATAGTTTTTATCGTCGGTTACTTAACCATTATTAAAGTTGGGTATGAAATATCGATGTCAAGGTGCCAATGGTCCAATGATTCCTATCAACGTAGCTACCTTCTGTGGCATGCTGAAAGAATAGTACGTACTAAGCAATCATTACGTTTAGCACGAGAACTATTATACAGTCATATTATGTATAAGTGGAATTAGTAAGTATGTGATTCATAAATAGGCCAATCTTAAAAGATAGTTATAGAAATCTATGTGTAATTTATTGCCTCTAGAATAAACTAAAATCCTAATCCTAACCATTTTCTTTATAGACCTCCAACCGGCTCTGGGAGAGTTGGGCGCTAGTACGGGCGAAGCAGAGCGGGCTCTGGTCTTCCTAGGCAGCGCCCTGGAGTGCCGGAAACCACGGGACTACTTCGTGGAAACTGCTACGCCTATATGCTCTGACGGATTGCAGGTAAACGAACGAGTCTTTAATACTTTTACGTATTGTTGTATTTTAATAGAATTGTGATAGAATGACCCTTGTATTATCTGTTAGTGATTTACCTCTACTCTACGAATGCTGAGCATTTTGGGTAGTAGGCAGAAGCTTGAGGGATCATTAGCCTCATTAAGAAAATCATTAACATAGCGGTATTAAATACTAAGACAGCACCTTTAGCTGCATCAAATTGTCAAAGTTAAATGTTTTTATTCAACATAAGTACAAGTACAGTACATTCATTGAAAGTCAAAACATTTATCTCATTAATATAGTACATAATTATGTAAATGTGTATCATGCACTACATACCTAATGTATGTATGGTGAATCCATTTCCCTTCACAGATACTGACTTATCAAGTATCCAAAGAGATAGTTAGATTTCTTCATTATGTTTTGCTTCACTGACAACTAAGCCACAAGTATCGAGATGTTATATGATTTTGTTTCGTTTCTAGGCCCTGACTCTCCAGTTGCTGGCGGCTGCGGTGGCTGGACTTCTGTTTACTGTCCTGGTGATTGTTGACTCTCACGCGTGGATCTACATATATCCTAAGTAAGTATCTGATGTCTTTTGTTATATTGTGTATTAGTGGGCATTATCCTGGTAATGTACATAATTTTAAAAGGGTCCGATCCCTAAGACCAAACTGTCTCAAAGTGCAAAACCTATTATTATCTTCTAATTATAAGTGTCAAAATTTTAAGGATTCATTCAAGTTGTTGGTAACTTAATGTTAAATACCATAAACACGCTCTTACTTGAAAATACTTCGTAATACAAGATTGACTTTTCAATTCAAAAAAACCAATGTTAATCCCTCTTTTACAATTATCATTGTTTCCCTATTTTCATTCCATTCATTCACTCATTCATTCATTATAATTACCATTCATTCGTTCTTTCAGACGGGCAGGTGCAGCGGTGATCTCGGGCGAAGAGAGGGCTCCGTTCTTGACGAGCGGCAGCAACGGCAGCGGCAACGGCACTCGCACCCTGCAGAGGCCCACCCCCGCCCCCAACGGGAAGCCTCCCTCCTACAGCGCCGCCGTGCAACTCATGGACCTCGCTGAGAGGGAACGACCACGGTATGTTCTATCAATATGTATATACTCTAGATAGGAAGACGGTTTCTCAATTTAATTATGGTGATGTGTATATTATACATCCAAAAGATAGGAGGGTCAAACTGGATGCACGTGGCCCAAAACCGTGTTGAGTGGCGTAAACTGAAGGAGGCCTACACCAAACTGGTCGAGTCGCTGTGAAGAAGAAGAAGTATATTATACTATGTAATTCTCTACTATTCAATTGGATGGGCATAAACATCGACGCCTTGAACGAAGTTTGGGTATAAACATTATATCAATTGACACTAGACGGTTAGTTACAATCTTAGGTTACTATTTTTCATTCTTTTGACACACAACAATGAGCCACCCATTATCCCGAAAGAGTGTAAAATTGACGCATATATCTGACAACGAATATCAACATCCGAATATCCTCAAATTATTATCCTCCATTTTAGAGACTCTATAATTGTATGTTATTTATCTACAGATCCCGCATCTCCGGCACAGCGACGCTCGGCCGCGGCGGCAGTGGAGCCACGGCCACGTTGTCCGGGGCGCACACGCTGGGCCGCGCGCCGCACAACGGCAAGTACGCCACGCTCAGCAAACAGTGCAAGACCCTCGAGAGCAACGACTTCTACTGAGAGCGGCCAGGCGGCGGCGCCAACGGGACTGACAATGGAACAGGTTGGTCAACCATACTTACGATTGTAATGTCAAAGAAAGTGCCTACCAATAAAATAATCCTTTATTATATGTATGCTGTCAGTTATTTGATTTATAATTCACGAACTGTATAATGAGTTGACACAAAAATATCTTAATACGCTTATTATGGTTTCAGGTCCGAACCAGCAACGTTCGAGCCTCAACCGTTTCGATCCGAAGTACGCGTCCTTCGGTCCCCGCGCCGTCGCCGCCGCCCGGCCGCGTCCCGCCGCTCCGCCGCCCTCCCTCGCCACCTTCACCCCTCCGCCCGTCGCCAACCCGGACAAGTACGCGAATCCGGACAAGTACGCTACGGTGCGTCCGCAAAGACGGAACGAACCGCAGCCCCTTTCCGCAGCAGCCCTAGAATACCGCTCCCTTCAACGGCCACGGCGACAGCAGCAGAACACGGGGACTCAGCACCGGCGAAGGCCGCAGCACCACGACCAGAGGGACTTGTACGCAGTTACTGAACTCTAAACTAAGCTACGCGACTTTCGTCTTTATTCGGTCGTATGTAGATTCCTTTTTTAATATGTGTTTTTTCGGAAATTGGCACCAGATGGAAACAGTGAGCCAATGGCACGAGCTAGATAATGCCTTTCAGAGTTTTATTCAGCTCGGTCTAGCTCATAATAGTTTCGTAAGAAACACGGTACGGACTTAATGTAACTGTAGAGTGTAAGTGGATTGGAGTATAAAGTCATTAGATTTATAGATTCGGACTAAACGTGAACTTGGACATTTGTTGTGACAGTCAATTGATGGTTCTGAAGATTGAACGAATTGCTGGAACACGTGAGTGAAAATCGTCACTAACTTGGGTGTAGACTTTACAAGACGTTAAGCACAAAATGTCTTCTGCATTTAAAAACGTACAAAACTAGTGATTTGTGACAATCGCGAACGAGTGCATTTAAAATAATGAACGATGGAACGAATGAATGAATGAGCAAACTGGGATAGGGAAATAACTTAGTCTACATTAGTACAATGCATGTTTTTCTATAAATATAAGTAGAAAAGTGATTTTGCATTTTCTCGACTTTTACTATGTGAAGCATATTTAAAGTTTTCGAGCGAATTATTTTATAAACTTTTCTGCATTGTTTGATTGGCTTTTTGGTACAAAATAGGCAATCATTTCAACTTCTTGCTCAAAAGTTTAATTCTACATATATAAAGAATGGTACTAATTTACTGTAAATATTTTAACGGTGCGAACTGAATTCTGATGATATTTTGCAAATATTGTATCATTTTGTTTAGTAAATTTTTTCATGGCCTACAAACTAAATATTTCTTTGGCTTTAGGAATACATTCCTTCAAAAATTTGTCCATAGAAATGGCTGTGCTGTGACTTTTATTGACCAATATTACATTTTTAATATTCTTTTTGAATTCTCGACGTTTTGTATGGATTTTGAAGATTCATAAATCCTTTTGGATGATTTCAATGTCACTTTTGACTCTAGTTGTCGCTCAACTAGATGTAAGATTAAATGGACGAAACTACGATGTCATTACAGAATCAAATCAAGCTAGCCAAATATCTTCCCCCTTCGGGATAGCTAATTCAGAAATCTTTGTATAGTGTCATAGATGTAGCGATTTTAAGTGTAAATAAGGATGTGATTTCTCTTTGTTGGTTAAGGAATCTCTTGCGTGATTTTAAAACTTTATGTACATAAAACATACCGATTTTGATAATATACCTTGATTTTAAACAGTTTACTAAATGATGCTGAAGTTTATTTCAATAAATCGGGTTTACTACATTCCAATAACAAGGTATTTTAATGTTTTCATTGGTTAAGGGATTTGATAACACCACTGAATCTAGCTCACTTACTTATGTACATTTGGGTATTTCAAGGTACAGTCGAACTAAAACAATATCTTTAGTAACAACTAAACAAACTTGCAAGAAGTTGTATGGCTGTGATCGGGCAGTTTGCACATACCAGAGATATTGTTACGTAACATTCGGTGATTGGAAAGGCGCTATTAGGCAGTTGGAATCAGCTATTATAGTTCAAAACTCCTTACAGAGGTAGTGAATCGACTGTTCTTGCTAAAGTCACTATTCGATTTGAAATAAATGCATAAAAAATTACGTATATTGTCAACAATGGGCTGCTCTAACTTGCCAAGCGTGTGGAAAAGTAGATTAGATTGCGTCGAACTATTCTTGTAGATAGTTTAGAAAAGGAAAGAGTACGACTGTACCTAAAAGGTTTACAATTAATTATTAAGGATAGTTGTCTAACGTAGTGTGCTATTATACATGTAAGTTTTCGGAGTGATTTTTGTACAATTTTAAGTTAAATGCAATAATTTTTATAACTATCCTCATAAGTACGATTTCGAACAGTTGAATACAACGATATACTTTGTATGATGTCTTTATGAAGTTGTAAGATTGTAATGGAGGTCACGCTGAGCGTCATTTCTATTTGTCAAGCAATATCACTTTATCTATTCAAAACGATAGTAAAAACTGTTTAGAAGAAATGAAATGAAATTGCAGTATATATGTTTAGTTATTATGGACTAAAGTTAGGTGGTTTTGACGCTCTTCGTTCATATGAATGTGTATGTAAACTAAGTTTGAAACAGTGTAATCGCCAAAGATAATTGCATAATTCAATTAAGGATAAGCTATTTATAAGTACATAGTAAGTAAGTATTTAAAATGATGTCTTAATGTATGTAGATAGTGTGCAAGTTATCATCATCTATTCGTCTCTCTCTATGTATAACATATGCTCAGTCTTCTAGGTGGGTTTATTGAGTCACTAATGATGTATATTTGTGTTATTCTAGGTGAAATAATTTGATATCTTGCTGAATGTAACCCTTCAAGTCTCCTATTTATTTATGATTGTACAATACTTTAATTAGTTAGATGTACACCATTTTCGGAATGTAATTAATGCACTTTTATTATATACAATAATATAATGAATAGTTATAGCTCATTAGGATTGTAGGCAAGATTTGTTAATGATTTTCTAAATATACTCGAATATTTCATGAAGTGTTTCAAATGAGTTTATATTAAAGATATCATAATATATTATGTTGCTATTAAGGAAAATCAAGCTTAAAGCTAGATTGAATAATCAATAACACTAATTAACTGGTAGATGATTTAGAAAATAACTCATAACTGAATTGATGATGTGGCTGGAATTTAAAAAACTGACTTACAAAAAATGCTTCTTAATTTTGATTATCGGTAATATAAACTCATTTTGACATTCTATAGTTCACTCAATTTTGAATGAAAGTTGTATACTTCAGGAATGAATTGTTTTTTATAGTCTGAAGTGAGTGAAAGTAATAAATGGAACGTGTTTGCAGTTACTAGTACAATAAGCTTCGTTTTGGTCAATGTTTACATATTTTTGTGAGTTCTACTACGGGAATGAAGAAAATTGTATGCGATGTACATCTTATTGGAAATTATTCGCAATTTTATGTGTGCATTGACGAAATTTCTCATTATAGTAAATATACTTTTTCTCACTTCACTCAAGGTAGTACATAAATGCTAGTTACCATAATGCATGAGTGTTTCTGCAGTAATCCTACATAAGGTGTCTATATTACAACGCACTATTTGCGTGTATACATCGTTCTTGTTTTACAGTGCCATATTTGTTTGTAATGTTTCGAATACCTATTCATATTTTGATTGAAGACCGATTTATTATATTCATGTTCTTATACATCATTGTATGAGAGAATAGAAATATTGATTATAATATTCTTTCTCTACAGTTTTCAATGTCAAAGTATGAATAAAGTTAAACGTGACAGTACAAACATGTTTAATTGTAACGATATTGTTTAGTTTGGAAAAGAATTATGTTTTAAGTATATTATTTGGTGCCCTAGTTGTTTTATTAATTTTAAAGTCAAGCCAATTTTATATTTATTTTTAATTGTGAAACATAACAGTTGATAGATCGAGTGTATGAGTTTAATAAGAAAATATAATGGATAATACATTGCGATTTTTGTTTCATTTTCATGTAGTTTTTTAGTTATAATGGATCCACATTCAACACGATAATGTATATCATAATATCTGCCAATAATAATGGCAACGAAAGATTCTGGTAGGCAGGTTATATATCTATATATTTAATTTAGGCTGGGTTTGATATACATAATTACATATATTGCTTGAAAACAAATTCTTGCTCTAGCCGGTTACTGAACCATTACTTCTTAAGCAATGATCGTGACTCAAAATTCAAAGAACTAAATCTATACATATCAATGATATCGTCTTTTATACGAGTATTCTTCCACCAATATTCTACCAGCCCCAAACAACGCATACACTATGTTACACTCACAATGCGTATATCAAGCTTTAGCAATGCTTCGTATGAATAACAGCTCTATATTTTTTCATTCCATTCCAACGCCCCAGTTACAGAACAATAGTTGGATCGTGAATACACGAATTTAACTCCGCTTAAAGCGTCGGCATTCACATCCAGGTTTAGCTGAAAGAAATATGAGAGGCAAAAGCCTATGAACCTGGTTATGACCCCGCTCCACTCGGCATGTCAAGATTCGCTATTATACTACGGTATATTTTAGGAAATGACAGCGGAAAATATGTGAAGAATTTTATTTTTCTCCTTGCGTATAAATATGTTGCGGTGAGGGAAAACATCGTAAGGAAACCTACCTGTTCCATGAACAGGTGATAGTTAGTGCTTGTAAATGGCGACATGGCTTCCCGTCACATTGAGTACTGACTATTTGGTCAACACGTGGGTTCGAGGTGATCATAGAATTACTACCTTCGCAATTGCGGAGATGGACACCTGAACCTCTGACTACCCCGTAAGGGTTAATGGTCGTGAACGCATTTGTCGTTTGTATAAATGTAGAGTTCAATATTATTGTTGGGTTCAGAATTTAGTGTTCATGTACTAAGCTACAGTTTCCTTCTAGAGAATCAAGGAAGTGAGCATAGCTTAAGAGAAGATCTAGCCCTTACGTTGCAGAATCCGTCGTGTTATTAAAAAAAGAAGGTAATTCAAGGAAAATGTCATAAAACGCAAACCCCCCTAGCAAAAAGAGGACGTTTTGTTTTACTACCCTTAGCCCGTTTTTGCCTGTAAAACGCTCCACCACCCTAAATTAAAGGGATTAGGCTTAACCGCGCACACAACGTGTTTAAGACAGGATTACGAAATCCCAACGGAAATGAGAGATTATATCAGATTAAAAATGAGGGGTTTGTAAAGCCTCTGGAATTGTGACAGTTTCCTTAAAGAGACAAAAGGTTTAAGGTGAATAGACAATGTTCATTTTGTAACGTAATTACAGCGTACACTATTTCTACGCTAAGAGTTTATACTATAAAAAACCTGCATGTTTTTCGGAATAACTAATAGTATGTTTACGCGGTGACATGAAACGCTAACTACGAACTAACTGTCTGAAGTTACCCTACTCGTATACTTCAACCAGTATTTATGAGGGAAACGTGAATATCTATTAAACCATTTTTATAGCATTTTTATAGATTTTTATAGGATCTGTTGTTGATCTCGGTCACCAATAGATGATCTAAGGGGTGCCTGCAGTCTTTTTAACATCTTACACTAAAGAGCTCTAGCCCTGAAATTTATTATTACGAGTTCTGTGTATATCAGTCAGTATCGATTACCCTTTGCGTCCTATTCTACAAAACATAATTTACTACTTAAAGGAATTTTATCCTAACCCACTGGCATGCAAAAGATAAAAAATGCTTGAGAATATTGTAATGAATTTCAAATCCTCAGCCTTAGCAAGACAAAACCAATTACGTGAATCAAGCTGGATGCGAAGCCTGTTTCACAGTTGAAAAACATTCCTCCCTACCCAGAATTAAAGAGTGTCTTAAAACGAAAATCCTCAATTTCGGTGCTCCCCACGAAAAGTGTATCGACAAATCCTAACTGACATTCCTGTCACGAACCACCATTACTTGCCGACAGCGAGTTCCAATTCTGAAAGAACAAACCTTTCGTGTGCCTGATTCTGTTTACATATGATCGACGACTTCTAAATCGTTCGCTTGCATATATTACATTATTACTTGCGGCGTTGTAAGATATATGTACTTTCTCCAAAATTTCGTAGTTTCGGGTAACAATTAGGTACATATTTGTTATATTAGAACATGGAGAATAGAAGGTGACAATGGCGTAACCCGATGAATAGGCAGGTTTCTGTGATTTTATACATAAATACATTACCGTCCTTTAATCCCTTTCGGGGTTGACTCGGAGATATGAAAACTTCTCCTCTGTCACTTTCTAGAACAATGGTTACAGGTTGCTAGCCCATCGCTCAATTCCATCTACCCCTGGTCCATTAGTCACCTCATACGATATGTAGGAAGAATGGAAGCTAGTTCTTTTTACGTACCAGCTATTACGGGACTTAAAGTAGAAGCGGCTGTAGCCCAGTGGGTAAGACCTCGGACTTTGTATGAGAAAAGTCCTAGGTTCGAATCCCGACTCTGGCATGTACCAATGAATGAAATTTAAATACATATGTGTTTTTCATTTACGTACATAATTTACAGTCGCTAACGGTGAGGGAAAACATCGTGAGGAAACCTGCCTATCCCTCAGGATAGGTAATAGTCAGTGCCTATATACGGCGATACGGTTCACTACCTATCACGTTGGGTGCTGTCTATCTAGTGATACGCGGGCTTCGAATGACCCATACCTAACATGCCTTCGAAAGATGGGCATTCAAGCCTCTGACTACCCTGCCATAATAAAAAAGGGAGTGTGTATACACAAGTCGTGAAGCGTATGTATGTATGTTTTAAGTGCTGTACTATTATCGTGTGTTTCAATTTTAAATAGATATATATGATATCATATATGTAACATTGTTAGGTTAGTACTTGTGTCATTAGTTGTTTATATATGAATGAACGACTATAGATGTATTAAAGATTTGGGTTATTCACGTTTAGTCTTTCTGAATAAGACTAAATTTTTATTTACAAACAAAACACACATCCAAATTGGAACCTTACACAAATGCATTAAGCTGTAAAGTAGTTAAGCTCAAGTTTCACTTAAGACTTTCTAGAGTTAAAACAACAGTTTCGGTAACGTGAAAATTTTATATTCTCTGTCGTAGTAAAATTTTCTAAAAGGTGTTCGTGTACGTAAGTGCAATGCTTCGATAGAAAGTACTCTAGTAAATAATTATATATAAATATACTAAGAGGTGACCTTGCAGATTTTATGTCTCCGAGGTTCTGGCCACCCCGAAAGAGATTAAATTTCGTTAATCCATATCTTCCCACACTCCAGGGTCGGGACCCCTCTGTCACGACTCTGCGGTGTGCCCAGTATATATGTAACGTCTGGTATAAAAGTATGAGTTTTCTACTGGTATAAGACTTTATTTGTCATTGATATGCATCAACCACTGAAGTGGGCTCGGCTATTACGTTGAATAAAACGTCTCACTGAATCGACTCATCATACAAAATGTAGATTAAATAAAGCACTGATAACGTTTATCGTCGGTTGCCTATTCAATAGCAAGCGAGAGATACGTGTGTGAAACAACAATTTTATTTTGGTTCGTGGGGGCCAGAATCAGTCGTATTGCGCGGGCGTCGATAGTCGGACGTTTGAACAGTAAAAATGGCGTCCACACGAACCATTCTCAACCAATTCTCTGTAATAACTTTCACAAGAAGGGCCTATAGTTCTAAAACTGACAAAAATGTCGCTTTCCTCGGCCTTGGGAACATGGGAGGATTCATGGCAGCGAATTTAGTCAAGAATGTAAGTAAATGACCTTTGTAAACTCGTATTAAACGCGGCATAAGTAAACAAGTTTTCGAGTTGGGGCTCAATAACTAACATTTTACATTAAGAAAGTACTTACTTAATTCTCTGTTTTTACTAAAAGTATTAATATACAATTACCTGTACAAGTATTAAGCTAAATATATTCCCATTTACAATTATAGTTTGTTAAATATTTGTGCGAACTTGTTTACGTGTGTGGAGTTTAATACCACTTCGAATGGTGCGTAATATTTTTGAATGTCAATGAGATAACCTGCGTAGGTAAATGTGCCGGTCCCAAATGTATCTGCAAATATGAACTCTTATTATTTATATGTAATTACAGGTGCCTTGTTCACTTTTATTGTTATTAAAAAATATATTAAGTATTACAGAGGGATAAGCTGAACCTAACGTAATTCAATTTTAATTAATATTGACTAACTGTTTGGTTCATTTTCCATGATTGAAATTACTGTTGAGTTGAATTGAATATGTAATTACCACGGATACATTGAGCTATTTCATTTAACATTCATAGCATTACCGTATAGTATACTGTATAGTATTATATTATCTGTGGCATTACGCTTGTAATAAGTACTACAACGAATTTTTAGTACATTTTACCAAATCTTTTAAAGAGTTATGTGAGTAAAAAGGGTGAAAAAGCACTTTGTATCTTGTTTATAAATAAACATTAGAACGTAAAGGAATAATACCCAATGCCCTTCGGTCGTCCTGTCCCTGTCTAGAGGATCAATGTACAAAAAGGGACCTATTGTTCAGAGGTGGATTTAATAATAAAGAGATAACGCCCTACGTCTTTTTTTAATTACTTATATATTTAACCTTAATAAACTTATATGAATATTTAATCTTAAAATATTCAGATATTAAAGTATTTTATACTGAGTTTACAAATAACATTGCTGATATCTAAATGTGTAGGGATTTTGATAAATGTAATGGAAAATGTGTATAGAGAATCAAAGGAAAACGCAAGTAATTAAAGATATTTTTTTCTATATTATATTAGGTTAAAATAAAACGTATTATAGTTACCAAGATTTCAACTATAATATTTGCTTTTGCAAGAACAAAACATTCCTTCATAAAACAGACTAAGAATAATTTCAAAATAAAGTTAATTAATGAATTCCGTGATTTTTCTCTCCAGGAAATGTCACATTAAAAAGAAACTGATTGCTTTAATCAGGTATTATACAATGTGAACTGATAAAAGCATACACACCCGTTTGTATGTTCGGATAACATCTTGAAAACACTCGTTGATGGTCTAATCAGCACTCAGCATTTAGATAAAAAGCGAGAAATATAACAAACATTTTACATAACCTCACACGTGAAATGATAAGATTATTCTTCATTTAGTAGGTGAAAACAAATATTGTAGATCTTTATCGTGAATATCTTAGTTTGATGACGGAGTTATTTTTAACTTTTGTATATCAAATCTCATCGAAAACATATTTTGCTGAGATTAAACAAATATGCAAATTCAATAAAATAAAATTACCATAAAATTTCAAGTTCATAAGTTGTTATTATACTATTTTGTGAGCTATTAAGGCTATTTAAATATATGAGCAAATATTTCATAATCTGAAGCAATTTAATTTGGTGAATCTGGTGTACCGCTTCACTTATATGTATAAAATTTTTCATGCATGGTTTTCTGTTCTTTACGCTACATGCAACCGCATTTCTAACTACCCCGAAAGAGTATGAGACTACAATGGGATTACGTATTGATGGTACGTAGCGAGTCTGAGAAGAAAATAATATTCAGTAAAAGACAATATCAAATGTTCTTTTACTCATTTATCTTGGTTACTTAGTTAATTTAATTTGTATCGAAAAAATATGGAAAAATTTCTTACATTAAACTCTGAAATTAATTTGTAATATTTATCGATTTTACACTACAAATTACAAATGGAAAATTATCTAATTAATACCGTTTGACATTGAATTATTTTGCTGATAACATTAATTATTTCATTATCTGTTGCTAACCTCAACAAAACTATATATTGTACAAATATTTACTCGTATTTACATCACTAAAATTAGATTTTTCTTTTAACTTAATTGAGACTAGCGTATTTCATTAAAGGAAAAAGCCACATATTCGTTTCTGTAAATAAATCGTTGGTCAGTTGGAACTTGTTTTTTACCACAATATCTAAAACCAACGAGATAATGTTGAGATTATTCGATTTCTTTGGTAGCTAATCTAGCTGATTTAAGCTAGCAGGAGAAATTAGAGTTTTCCTCGTTGATATCTGTACAAACACCTAGAATTCATACTGTAAATACATAAATAACTGAATCTGTTAAGATATGGACACATAATTATATCATCATGCCACTAAAGAATCAAACTTGACATATATTGGTTCACAGACTATGTCTGTCTACTTAGAACTCAAAGTACATACACTATCCATAAGAATAGCAAACATAAAGAGGTCGTGAAAAACTATTTTCATTAGCGGCAAAATGAAACGACTCCTGTCAAATTAGCAATTCTAATTACACAGATATTTAAGGAGAGAAACAAAAGAGAAATCTCCCGTTTTTCTGAATTATTACTTCAATTAGCACGGAGTCTGAAACATTGGTTTAATTAAAATTTTTCGTCATTAGCGAGCTGGGACCTTCACCTTTTTAGAGGACTCGAGTGAATTTATTCATTCAACCATTTTAGTGCTTATTACAACATCGATCATGTAAATGGTCTCTTAGCGTCGTTTCTTTTCATTTAGGGTTGTAGTCGGGGTTTTATGCTTATGAAAACAAAATGAACAAACACTTTTACGTCCTGTAATCTTTGTAGAGTAGTCAAAGGTTCGGGTGTCCAACCTGTTAGTATACATAGGTACAGGTGGTGGTGGTTCAGATTATACTTTATATTTGTAAATTTCCGCAAGTAATAAGGCAAGATTATGACAAAATTGCTATCGTCTATTAAGCATTTCATTTTTTTCGGCTTAAGCAGAGGTTTTAATATCTAGGTACTTTTAAAGTAAGCCAAAATACATATGAATTGGTTTAGCAGAAACAAAATTATTAATGTATGTGTTAGATGATTGTCGGGAATACAATGTTGCTTGTAAATATTATAACAGATATTAATGATAGTTTACTAGCCTATAACCCAGTAGATTGGAAGATCCCGATCCCTCCCTAACCTTTTTCAACATACAAATACCACAGACTATCTGTTCATGCTAGACTATCATGCAACATAAAGCCACCATAATGTTAAATGTCATAGAACAAACAGTACATTTGCTACAACAGTCTTTTTGTGAAATGGTTTTAGACTAATTTAGGCTAAGTCGTTTGACAGAATTTCAGGGCGATTTAGTCTCCGAAACTCTCCGTCGAGGGCGCTATTTAAATTAATATAAATTCCGATGCTCGCAAAACTCCATGCTAAGTTATGCAAATTGGTGACGGTTAGCTTGAATAAAAAACTGTCACGAGCGTGTCTTGATAAAGGAACTGTAGTGTAGGATTTTCTTTTCATGCACTGTAAAATCTGCATATACGAGTATATTTAACACTCTGAACGGACTATCTGGGACATAAGAAGAACGTTATCTAGCTACCGTTCTTCCCGGCATATCGTTGGAGGTGACTTAGGGACTAGGGGTAAATGAAATTTATTGGGCGATGGGCTAGCAACTTGTCATTAATGGTCCATATAGCATAACAACCTCAATATTCATGGTCTTCTCCGAGGTGTTCTCTCTAGCCCGAAATGGATTAGAGGACGTGAATGTATATGTATGTTTACACTGACCTCAAGTCAAATAAATTTCAATAAGTTTACTTACAAAGTTATCCATTTCAATTCATTAATGATGTCTTGCGTTTGGTTTTTGCAAATTTTATGATTTCTTGAGGCAGCAAATATTACTTAATTTTGAAACATAATATAAATATATTTAGAGTATCTACTACGAGTATGTATCGTTGATTTGACATCATATAGCAAAATACTCATATTCCTCATTATATGTAAACTAAACATATTGAAAATTCTTTGATATTCTCTTGAAGAGGACCCCTAAAGGTCGCGGCGTACCCTGTTTTACGCTTTTACGCCAAGAACTACTAAAGTCGACACGAATTTACATATCTGACATTGAAATTAGGGATTTTAATTTAGCTTCTCTTGTAGCTTTTTCTCTGTATTTGACGTTTTCATCAAGATAAAGAAAGAAAGAAAGAAAGAAAACACTTTATTCACTGCATCACAACTACACAAATTACATCTAACACACAAACAATAAACATCAAGAATGAATGAAAACCATTGATGCAGTGAAAAGGTGCTGCCTCAGTATACGATGCAGCTAGGCTGCATCACTGGTCCTCCGGCAGCACCCGATTCGAAAACTGTCACAAGCTGCATATAGTAAAGATAATAAACGTACACACTGTACACGTATTACTTACATACATAATTTTTATATAATAGATTTATAAATAAATATACAAATATATATATATTATATATAAATATACATACGCATGTAAATATAGTTACACATACATATATAAATCAATTCAGGAACATACTCGTATTTAAAGACAAACATATACATACCACTACAACACATACATCCATATAATATAGACAATATAAACTCAATACCTATATATCCAGTACATCACAATTATCACTCAACCACACATTAATATATTTCATATACAGACATATTAAAACAAACACATTTATATAAATATCTGGTATTTGCACCGACAAGGTTAGACATAGGTAGGATTTAGGGTAAGGATTTATGTTGCTCCAGCAGATAAGCCTTAAACCTACGGCAGAAGACTGTCCTAGAAGCAACGTCACGGATAGGTGGCGGTATATCATTCCAGCACTTGGACGCAGCGAACTTGAAACATCCCCGAAAGGCTGCCGAATGGTGCACTGGCAAAGTAGCCCTAACCTTAAAGTGACGGGGGTTCGTTGACCACTTGAGTTTTTGGTACAAGTAAGAAGTACTAGACGAGAATACATAGTATAGTTAAAGTTCGTGTTTAATAATTTTAATAAAATTTACACTAGCTGCTTTTCTTACTGTTGTGTCCTCCAAAGAGATTAAAGGACGTGAATGTTTTATGTAAGTATCTGAAGAAACGTTATCTCTATGATGTCAAAACGGAATCAAATATCTACATATTAACGGATCTATGTATATCTGTCTACCGAGGTCATTAAAGGACGCAAACAAAATATGTATGCATAACTCTTAGCAAACAAAAACCAATATTTTATCTTACATATATTCTATCTTGCAGGGTTTCAATGTCCGCGGCTACGACCCATCCAAAGCGACGTTAGACGCCGCAGCAAAGAACGGCATCAAAGGCGCAGACTCCATCGCGGCCGCGGTAGAAGGCGCTGACGTCGTTGTGTCCATCCTGCCCAGCAACAAGGTCGTGCTGGAGGCCTACCTCAACAAAGATGGAGTCATTGACCATGTGAGTAATAGGTCCTCTATTTGTAATAGGAGTATTACTGAGTTGGTGCTTAAATCCTACACTGTGGCATAACAATAATCACTTCTTTAATGTGACTGTTTGAGAGACATATAATTTTATTGTAGTCTGACTACGCATCTTATCTTCTTGTAATTAAAATATGTTTGAATTGTTACTGGCAGAGTTGGGTCTGTCTTACACAATATTACTAAATTTAGTCCAACCGTTTATTTAATGCTCGTAATTACTTGACAGTCTCCTTTATAATTGAATGATACAATAGACATGCTTGAACTTGTAAATTTGACTAAAGTAATCCTTGTAGTACATGGTACAAAACCCTCTACTTGTTCTTATCTATTACAACCAGTTCACTAATTGTACAAACTATTTCCATTTTAGGCTCCCAAAGGATCTTTATTGATCGACTCGAGCACCGTAGACCCCAACGTGCCCAAGCAGATCCAGCCAGTCGCTCTGGAGAAGAGCAAGGGCTTCATCGATGCCCCTGTGTCAGGAGGTAAGACAACATACATACATACACATCACGTCTGATTCCCTGTAGAGGGGTAGGCAGAGATCACGGATCCCCATTTGTCCCGATCCTGACAGACTACTTTCGCTTCATTGATATTCATACATCCTCTCATACACTCTCGGCGTACTCTATTTGTCTTACTTAAGTCAACACTATGGCATCTTTGTCGGATTCTTCAGAATATAATGTTGAGAGACAATTTCTGCCCAGCATTTTGTAAGAGACAAAGAAATTTTAAAATTCATCGGCAATTTTCGTGGATATATAAATAAGATGGTGAAGAGTATCACTGTAATACTAAATTTAATTCTAAATTTACTGAGCCTTTAAATGTGAAAACTCTTTATTTGGTCTTCTCTGTTGCCGATTATAGACGTAGTGCGAGGAAGTATTGGCAAATAAGTCAATTCTATCATTACATTACATCAAATTAAAAACAGTGACAAATGAGTCTCCTATCTAACCTGGCCTTTAAATAAGATTAACCCTTTTTACTGGTCTTAAATCCCCATAAAACTCTAATTTCCTTATAATTTCCAGGTGTGATGGGCGCCCAAAACGCGACCCTGGCCTTCATGGCAGGAGGTCGCAAAGAAGACTTCGACAGGTCCCTCCCGATCCTCAAAGCCATGGGAGCCAAGCACTTCCACTGCGGAGACATTGGCTCTGGTCAAGTGGCTAAACTGGCTAACAACATGCTGATGGGCATCACTGGAATGGCCACTGCCGAGTGCATGAATATGGGGATCAAGTGAGTAAGGTTTTATTGTGGGCTATCTTCATCTTTATATTATATATTAGCGTAGATTTTGAAACAGGTACTGTGTTCCTTTATATTATATCTATCCAGTTCTAAAATTATTATTATTTTTTTGTTTCTTTAATAAGCCATACACCACTAAGGTTATGTCGGCTCGAGTACAAAACTGATGCCAAGGCGTTTGCACTTGTTATTTAGTCGCCATGGTTACACCAACGCCGCCAGCCGCTACAACCGAACAAAAACGAATTTAAAGCTGCAATTCTGATCTTCCTTGTTCTTCGGTTCGTTCCAGTTGAGAATCCAAATATAATCCCAAAGCAAACATATTTAGCCAGTTTGGCATCAAAATTGACTAAATATTCAGCCGGAAATAAATTATTTGTATTTTCAATTTTCACTGAGCTGCTGACTTTGTTGACGAACCATAGACGACTGGTTCTAAAAATTTAAATGTTATTAATATCAGTCAGTCTTAGTTTATTCTCTTCAATTTTCTGTATGGGTTTGCTTTTGTTTTCAAACTTGCTTGGGTACTGTAAATCTCAGATTCGATTACCCTCAGTACCAATAAAACTTAAAAAAAGATGACTCACGTCCTATCTGCTGCCACAATGGTCAGGTCACTGGTTTACACATCATCACTATTTGCTTCACTAAAAGTTTCTTCAGCAATTTAAGACAAAGACAAAGAAACTTTATTTGAGACATGAGTAATGTTGATCATTTCTTCTTTCCCAGAATGGGCCTGGACCCCAAGGTGCTCCTGGACGTGTTGAACAACTCCTCAGCCCGCTCGTGGTCCACGGAGGTCTACTGCCCAGTGCCCGGCCTCGTCGCCACCGCGCCCTCTAGCAGGGACTACGAGAACGGATTCAAGAATGAACTTATGGTTAAGGTAGGTCTTTATTTTATTTAGTTATAATCTATTGAGGTTTGGATTGCTGATTTGACTCTTGGTGCCTACCCATAAATGAGAAATTGCTGTGTTCAATAGTTGGAGAACTTTATTTGATAAAATAGTTAAATGTATTTGGGGTGTGAGTGTGTTCGTAAGGCGAAGCATTATGGAGAAACTCAATTAAAAGTATAATTTTATACAACTAATATTACAATCAATGCTCATCACCTACCCATAGAAATTATCCCGTTAAATTAAAAGCACGCCAGCAGAAGTAAATTGTTACCAATGGTCCAAATGAAAAAATTGAAAAAGAGAGTGAAAGAGATCGTGAAACGAAAGAAGTTAGAAGTGAAAGAGAGGACTGAAAGGAAGTTCTCCGAGAGTTTCCATCAAAATATCAAACTATTTTGGAAAATGGTCAAAACGGCCAGGGGACTCTCTGGAGGATCCAGAATGAGTGCTGTTAGGAATAAGAATGGGGATTTGATAAATGATGAGTGTTTGGCGTTAAAAAGATGGAAGGAATACTTTGAAGAGTTGTTTGAAAATGAGGATGTATCATTTCAGGATGATACATCTGAATTAAGTTTGGATGATAATGGCAGTGATATTAGTATGGAAGAAATCTTCAAAGCTTTGAAAGCTATGAAAACTGGTAAAGCTGCAGGGTATGATAGGATTTCCGTGGAGATGTTGAGGGCTGGTGGCCCGGTGGTTGCCAACCTCTTGTACTTACTTTTTAATGCGTGTTGGCGGTATGGACGTGTGCCTAAAGATTGGTGCAGGGCCGTTATCGTTCCTTTGTACAAGGGGAAGGGACCCTTGCAAGATTGCAAGAACTACCGGGGGATTAGCCTTCTGAGCATCGTCGGAAAAATATATGCTAAAGTATTGATTGAAAGAGTTGTTCGTGAGACTGAAACCAAGATATGGGATGTACAGGCAGGTTTTCGGAAGGGAATGGGATGTACAGATCAGGTTTTTTCCTTACGCCAGGTGGCTGAAAAGTTTTTGGCGAAGAACCAAAAGGTTTTCTGTGCTTTTATGGATTTGGAAAAGGCGTATGATCGTGTATCCCGGAACGATTTGTGGAGGGCGCTATCTGCGTTTGGTTTGGGCAGTACCTTAATACGGGCTCTAAAGTCTTTATATATGGATTCCGGAGCTTGTGTTAGGGTTAATGGGGCCTACTCAGACTGGTTCAGTATCCGAAAGGGTGTGAGGCAGGGCTGTGTAGCTTCGCCGTGGCTGTTCAATCTGTTCATGGATAGTTGCTTGACTGATTTGAAAGAAAGTGACAGAGGATTGCGTATGGGCGAGTTGATCATTAAATGCCTCTTGTACGCTGACGATCAGGTTCTTCTTGCGTCATCGGCGTGTGAGTTGCAGGAGATGGTCACTTGCATGAATGAGTCCCTTAAGAGGAAAGGAATGAAAATTAATGTAAATAAAACGAAAGTAATGGTCATGGAGGGACTTAGCAAGACAGAGTGCAAGATTGACATAGATAATGAAAGAGTCGAACAAGTGAATGATTTTGTATATCTGGGAACACTTTTTACTAGTAACGGAAAATGTGAGGGAGATATTGAACGTAGAGTGTGTGCAGGTAATAAGATTAATGGGGCTATGTATAGTGTTATGGGTAGCCAGTTGATTTCTCAATCGGCACGTATGGCTATTCATAGGGCTGTGCTGGTTCCAACATTGACTTATGGTAGTGAAAGTTGGGTATGGCAAAAGAAGCATGAAAGTAGAATCAATGCCGTCGAAATGCGGTCACTGAGAAGCATGTTAGGAGTAACATTGAATGATAGAATTAAAAATAGTGTGATAAGGGAAGGTTGCGGTTTGAAAGAAGATGTAGTGACTAAGATTGAAAAGAGCATGCTTCGATGGTTTGGACATGTTATGCGGATGAATGATAGCAGATTGACAAAAGGAATATATATAAGTGAAGTGGAAGGGCGGTTACGTAGGGGCCGGCCTAATAAGACATATAACAGTCAGATAGACGCTATATTGAAAAAAGGTGACGTTAGGAGTACCTATAACCGCCGAGAGTGTATGAGAGGATGTATGAATGTCAATGAAGCGAAAGTGGTCTGTCAGGATCGAGACAAATGGGGATCCGTGATTTCTGCCTACCCCTCTACAGGGAATCAGGCGTGATGTGTATGTATGTATGTATGTATGTATGTATGTATGGTCCAAATGATATTTAATAGCGTCCATGTTTTTGAATACGTATTTTGGTCCTGTGCTAGTCTGCGACGTAAAAGAATACTAACTATCTTCCGTTCTTCCCGGCATGTCGTAGAAGGCGACTAAGCGACTAGGAGTAAACGGATTCTATTGGGCGATGAACTAGAAATCTGTCACCAATGTTCCATTAAGACATCGCAACCTCAATATTTACACTAACAAGTTACCTAAGAGATATTATATATCCAAGGTCACCCCGAAAGGGATGAAAGCACGTGAATGAATATGTATTTATGTGTTCCCAGGACCTGGAGCTAGCCAGCGGCATGGCTCTGGGCGTCCGCTCCCCCATCCCCTTGGGAGCCGTGACCACGCAGATCTACCGGACGGTGCAGGCGAGGGGCTTCGGCCAGAAGGACTTCTCCTACATCTACCAGCTGCTCAAGGAGGACAAGAAATGAACTGACTGAAATATACGCTTTGTTTTCGTTACCGTATTGGGTGTTTTATTTAAATTATCTGGATGGGGATAGGTAAATGAGGTTTTGTTTCAAGTAATCCTATCAAAAAACGAAGGAAGCATTATTTAAAAAAAAATCAATGTTATATAACCTCATTCACACACTCATCACATCCGTTTTGTTAGTCAGAGGTAAGCTGAGTTAACGGATCCATATTTGCCTCATTTTTCACTAATCACTTTCGGTTCTTTGACTTTAACATATTTATGCAAAATTGGTATAGGTTCTCTAACATCGCCCATTTTCAATGTCGTAAATCTGACTGTCATGTTTGCCTTACGTTAAACATATACCTATACACGTAATGTATTATTTACGAAATTTTGAACGTACGCATACATGTATGTTTATACTTACATAAAATCATGTATTTTTGATATATTATGTTGCTCAGAATATATATTTTACAAAATCAAAAGAATGACGTCAGCACGTGGAATTAGCCGCGCGTCTAAAACAAGCGGATTCCAGAAATCCCGTAAGAGATTTAAACAATCTTGTTAGCGAAAACCTCCTCAGTCTTTATAAACCTATTTTAATTGGACATTATCCAGAACTGAAATCCCTGACTCCGGATTATAGAGACGAGAATTTAATATTGAATTTAGCTGTTATTTTAACGGCGAATTGTGAACCTGATCTCAATTCCATTCACGACGTAATAAGGTTGTATTTCGTAATGCGAAGCTTGTTGAATTTGAGAACAGCCATACCTCATTAGGAAGCATTGTCTCCCAGGCTTCGACTCAGTTTGAAACTATTGACGAATTTGCGGCTGAATTTTCAGGACTCGACTCGAGCTGTGGTCACTCGCTTACGGTGAATTTTGATTAAATTTGTCCTCGGCATTTCAGACTGTGATTACTATTTTTTCCTGGAACTTATTTAAATTGAAAGGCTCAAATGTGCTTATTTTGTTCATTTACAGCTGTGTACTGATCTACTTACTACAATTATTTATAATATACTATGCCAGCAAATTAGTAAAACATAATATATAGGCATATATAGGCTTTTCGGTATATTATATAGATCGACATTGCGTGACCTAAGATAAATGTTTGAGGTGGAAATACAGTTACATACGTAAGCTAAGGGTTGCCATAGCACGAACCAGGGAACCACAGATTGGCAAGCCACTGATGGATTGTAGCTATGTGTACTTAGAATGAACGAGCGTGTATATATGTCTTTGTTACGGAAGATATATGCCAGTATTAAGGATACCTTGCTAATAGGAAGGGGACAAGTCGTGTTATGTATCTATAAAATTCTACATCGTGGAAATTGATAATATAGATTTTTCTGTCACATTTTATAAACGATTTAATCTATAAATATGAATTGATTTCGGCTAACTGACCTCCGATAAAGGAGTTTTAATAAATGCAAAATGTTCAACATCTGGGATTCGAAAATATCCGACTTTTCAAAGTTATTGAAATCTCATATAAATCCGATTATACGCTGAAAGTTTTCTTCGAGCTCTTAGTTCGACTTAACTGAGTAAGTTTCTTTGAAAATCTCACTTTAAATTAATATTTTAAGACCCGATGAAGTGACGGGTTTCAGATTTTATTCAAATTAGTTTTTATTTCTTTTTTTCCTCCACAACTTATTGAATATTCAATGCAATAGCTCTTTAATAAAAATGCTGTAGTATGAAGAAAATCAATAAGAAAAGGAAAAGCAGTATTTCTGTATTCGTTGGTTGTGCTATATATTATGATTTATGTTATTTAAATCTTTATTATGAAATCTAGAGGAAAAATTGAACCGATTATATTTTCGCTCTATACATACCCATCCCTGAAATATAATTTAGATATAGAGTAAATTATATAACATAATTTAAGCTTTTTTAACTGACTATATCTCATACTTCACATTAACATTACTGTATATTATCATTGCATATATAGAGTATCACTTAAACAACTAAAATTACTCGTATTTGAAATAAAACAACTCTTTGGCTTCGTAGAAAGCAGCATGCATACATCGTCCAACAAGGCGAAGACAGCGCTAATTAATATAAATGAACATGGATCGAACAGCACAATGGGAACCGCCCTAACCGACCCGCTCATTGTGCTTTAACAAAAGTGACTATTTTACCAATGGAGGAATATATTTGGACTATAAAAGAGCTATCTACACGTTATTGGCTTATGATAAATCGTGGTAGTATCACACGCTTATTTGTATATACTGACAACCTTCGTGGCGCGATCGGTTAGCTGCCTGAACGCTAATCGTGAGGTCCCGGGTTCGATTCCCGGTGGAGGCAGAGTTAAGAACTACGCTTTTCTACTGCTTTCCGGTCTGATCGTTGATTATATATGCTATATATGTATTAAATTATGCATAATATGTATATGTTTCTTAAATATACGTTGACTAGCATCCTTAACACAAGTCTTAAATGAACTTACCAAGGGGCTAGTTCCATTGGTGTAATAATGTCCAGATATTATAATTACTATATAAAAATAAATGTTTAGTTATAGATCATAACATATAGTCTATGGATGTACGTTTTCTTGAAGGTTTGTAATGAAGATGGGGATGCGTAGTGAGAGTAAAAGAATGGCATGATTGAGATGATTCATGGATATGAGTGACAAGACAGATTTGTGAAATAAAAAATAAGATAGTAATCGATTCGATTGTCTGTCCCGGTAAATACATATGTAGATGTGCACCACATATACGAACAAAAGCTCGGAACAAATTTCGGTTAAGATAATAAACGATAATAATACTTCGTTAACTTTAAGCTTATATTTTATTTCGTTTATCGTTATCACGAGAGACACAGAACGACTAACAATAAGATGTGTTTGTCTTTTTATCATTATTTCCACATGCAACAAAAATTTAATATCTCTTTGTAACATTTCTGAGGCAAACTTTATGCGAATTACGTAAAATGGATACCTATCAGATAAAAGCGCTATTAAGACATGCTGAACCGAAATTGGATAATGTCTATTGTGCGATGAACAAAAGAGCCTCTTTCATAACATCAGTATAAAGACAATAAAGCAAAGGGATAACTCTTATTCTGGTTAAATAATAAACTGAACGAAATTCACAAGTACGTATATTAACCAAAAAGGGCGACGTTATATGTATCTATAATATGCCGAGTGTGTATGAGAAGGTGTATGAGTGTGAAGCCAAATGGTTTTCAGATGGCGATCCGTGATCTCTGCGTACCTCTCTACAGGGAAACGGGAATGATGTGTTTGTATGTACAGTATTGTAACTTACTTATTACATACATACAGATCACGTTTCCCTGTAGCGAGTTAAGCAGAGATCGCGGATCCCCTTCTGTCCCAATCTAGACCATCACCATTTTCGCTTCATTGATACTCATACACCTCCTCATACACACTCGACTTTTTTAGTCATAACTCTCATATTAAGATCCAGAATAAGATTTTGGTATTTGCAGCCTGGTTACAACCTCTGTTGGGTTCATTATCATAATGTATTGTTTTAACATCACGCGGTAAGGACAATTATATTAATGAAAGGCCGCACCGAAATGTGTAGGTATATTATTTACACAGCCAAAGGTGATACGATCACTGGTTTCAGTGGGTGCTGGGTTTCTAGTTTAAAGAAGGTTAATGATGAAAAGTCAGTTTATATGATTGTCGAGGACATATAACACTAAGAAAAAATCTTCCAATATAAGAAGTAGACTTTAGTCCAGAGTCGGACAGAGTTTTAGAGGAGAGGATCTAAATTATTAACTATTTTTTTATTATTTGTTATATTGATTATTGTGTAACCATTTGATGTTACTAATAATCAGAATAAATAACATTATAATAATTATGATCCCTCAATTTGTAAACAACTTTATAATGTTGATATATATGATATGTTGATATATAATGAACCTGACAGTAAATTGTCAGGATAATAGCTGTAGTATTTATAACTTATATGAATTCGACAATTTGGTTTAAAATGGAGTATGTACTCCTACTGTACTGCACCATACGTTAACGATATGTCTAAGCCTATGAATAATAACCTGTTTTATCAATTATTCATGCGTTTTTTGTGAGGCTTTAGGACTTTTTTTATTTGTAGACGAATATTATTTGACACCGTACACCGCGATACCGTAGGGAATTAAAGACCTGAAAACGTCATTTTGTGAGGGTATGCTCCGGTAGGTACGTGACAATAAAATAATATTACAATTCGAAAAGGCAACGACAACGGTCTTCTGGGACCTCAATCTCATCTGTGCCATCGAAGTTGAGAGTAAAAAAGGTTAGGGTAAAAGGAGGTGGATAACATTAGTATGTAACTTGTCAGATGAATTTTGGTAAAATTTACAACATTTGTTGTTTGAATTGTGGATCGTGTTTTCCTATGTGTTACGCTTATACATATATTCATGCCTCTTCTTTCCAAATGGGATAGGAAACTCTACATCAGCTTGAACGAACCTTAAAAATCTTTCTCGCCTTATTCTCGTGCAATATTTTTTCGTACACGTCCTTCTGTTCACGTATTATTTGAAGTATATCTACGTTAGTTATATATAATTATAATTTTTATCGAAATTGCATAAGAGTATATAAACAAAATAAGTTCGCGTTCATGATACCTTGCTATGATCATTCAATGTGGCGAAAAATGACATTATTCAGATATCCCTTTGGTAACTATCAAAACAAACCCTGTCTTTTAAAGAAACCTCATAGATTCCTAAACTAATTGTAAAGTTGTCAACCCCTTATTGGTTTTTAAGTATATAATACTTTTCGACTATACGTAGTATATTGGTCAATTTCTACTCTTTATAGAAGCAATTAAAACGCTTGTCGTACTTTCAAGTATCTCCGGCTCTTGTAAGATCTCAAAACTATGCATCAGTGCCTTGAACGATGGTTTTGCTAAATTCCGCTGAATTTCTACAATACCCCAACGAACAAGTTCTAAGTGTTACACAACTTGTATCTCAATGTGCCGTGTATTGCATGGAACATCGTATATACCGTGTACGCTTTACATAAGTACAATGTGTTCGGGTTGATTCTACATGCTAAAGATAATTGAATTGGGTGATTCATATTGTTTTATCACTACATAGTATAAAACAAAGTCGCTTTGTCTGTCCCTATGTCCCTTTGTATGCTTAAATCTTTGAAACTTCGCAACAGATTTTGATGCGGTTTTTTTTAATAGATAGAGTGATTCAAGAGGAAGGTTTATATGTATAATAACATCCATTGAATAGTGGAGTAGGCTATATATTTTATATCCGTGCGAAGCCGGAGCGGGTCGCTAGTATATATATATATATATATATATATATATTTACAATTACATCATTACGCAAAAATGGTTTTTTGATTACTTATTTAGATATAGATATAATACTGTCTACAAAATGTAAGGGGATAACAAGTAAATAACATTTTAAATTTTGAGTTATAAATAAATAATGGTATTTTTTTTTTTCATGAATTTGTTTTATGTCTTACAGCTGTATTTTAGAGATCTAATAATAAATAGAATCAACATTAGGCGTCATGGCTTGATATATCTCACCTTGAATAAAATATTCTACGTAAATAAACATTTCATATCTACAAATTATCTTTTCCTCTTTTATAGGCGGTCTCTTTTACTTATACGATTTATTTATTTATGCAATACATATTTCCCAACCGATGGTTTAGGTTTTTTTATTCTTTACTAAGCCATTCACCACTAAGGTTATGTCGGCTGAAGTACATACACTGATGCCACGGCGTTTGAATTTCTTGTTATTCCATCGCCATGGTTACACCAACGCCGCCAGCCGCTACAACCGAAGAAAAACGAAATCGAAGCATCAATTCTTCTCTTCCTTGTTCTTCGGTTCGTTCCAGTTGAGGATCCAAAGCTTATCCCAAAGCGAACATATTTAGCCAGTTTGGCATCACAATTGACTAAATACTCAGCCGAAAATAATTATTTGTATTTTCAACTTTCACTGAGCTGCTGACTTTGTTGACGCACCATAGACGACGATGGTTTAGGATTGAAATACACTATAACACAGATTAATTGATAGTAGAACCAAGCCAGAGACAAGCAGAGGAGCGCTATTGGGGAAGTTGCCGATTAATCGCCTTGTTATGAAGTGTAATCTATTAAAGTTACGCGGCGTCTCCCCGAGACAAGGCGCTCTCTGAGGGGAATGATACTGCCATCTATCGTATGTAGAGGTAAGTGTGTGTTCCACTGTGAACGTATATGTACGGGCATACAGACATATGTAAGTATATACATACATACACCTTTTTGTGTTCTTGTATATATCTTTACGTGTTTGTAAATCTATTATTTCTAACGTAATTAGAGTTAATCTATGTCAGTCGCATTTAAAAAAAATCGACGATACAAAATGTTGTAAAGAATTTTCTGACAGATTTTCTTAATGTTAGCGTCATATTCAGGGAATGTTTGTGTTTCTGTTCTGTTTTTACCAAAATATTCTACTTAAAAGAATTTCCACGCCTAGGATATTTCTGTATATTAATTGACGTATATACTAATTAATGAACCAATCTCCCAACAGTGCATTACAAAATAATGCACTCAAAACGATGACGTGTCCCCATAAATAACTATTTTGTACCGCACGTGAACGCACTTAATTAAATCGCGCCGAAAGTTATCACAGCGTAATTTCAGCACTTCATAAATGTTGTAACAGTTGAGAATTACGCAGTCACATAAAACTTAAACGTTATTCATTAACCCACTAAAGCTGAGTTTAGGTTGGCCCGTAATCTCGAGGGCTGAACTTCGCGTTATGAAGGTGTTAATTCTACGCACAAATGAGAATTGTTACCCTCTATTGCTTTAAGGGATATGCCATGAACGATTATGAACGAATGCCCTTCGTCAATCTTCATAAAGGTGTACACGAGCCTTTAGTTCAGTCGTTAGAATACGTTATGAAAGTCATAAGCAACTGCTTTTAGTATACAATTATATTGTTGATGTTTTAATTAAGTTTGGAACTATTAAATGGAATGTTATGTGCAATATTCAAGAATACGAATTGGACTATGTTATTTTAATTTAGCATTTAGTTCGTAATGTATTGTAATATATAAGGTATAAATTAAATCATATATGGAAGAGCTAGATCAGTTCGATACAATTTATTATAGGCTATGAACAGATAAGAAAAATTACACGTATAAAGAACATATATTATTTCGTATGTTAATGTACAGTTGCAAATTGGTTAGCTTGTAATGATACATACATACACATCACACCTGATTCCCTGTAGAGGGGTAGGCAGAGATCACGGATCCCCATTTGTCCCGATCCTCGGCGGTTATAGGTACTTCTAACGTCACCCTTTTTCAATATAGCGTCTATCCGACTGTCCAATGGAATGTCCCTTGTAATTATAACATTGTTTTAATGATGTTCAATGCTGGGTATCTCGTTAAGGGACAGAGTCCGGAACGAGATTATCCGGCAAAGAACCAAGGTGATAGACATAGTCCATCGCTGTTGTAAGCTGAAGTGGCAGTGGGCCGGTCACGTCTGTCGTAGAACCGAAAACCGCTGGAGTAGAGCGGTTCTTGAGTGGAGGCCACGTCTCGGCAAACGTAGTGTAGGACGCCCCCCTGCCAGGTGGACCGATGACCTCAAGAAGGTTGCTGGTAGTGGCTGGATGAGGGCCACGAAAGATCGTCTTTTGTGGCGTACCCTTGGGGAGGCCTACGTCCAGCAGTGGACTAATACAGGCTGATTGATTGATTTAATGATGTAAATAAACAACAAGTGAGTATGTAGATTTTGAGATAATATTTCGACTAGGGATTTTTATTTTGATATAGAACTACGGATTTATATTTTACAGTTATTGTATAGTTTGTATGTGTAACCATATCACAAATTGCAACTATTCTTCCTCATACCGTATGTAAATTATATGATTCTGTTTGCTACGTTCTATGCCTTGTAATGATGGTGTGGATTCAAGGTTCTGTACAAATATCATGCATTAGCAATTAGAGTGTCAAGTGATGGGGTTTCAATGGAAATATTCTTTACTGAAACTTGAATTTTGTTAAATTATTTAATCACTTTTGTTAGAGATTCCATTATTGGTCAGGCTGAGACTTTATTTTACTTTGGATATTTAATTATTAGAAAAATAAAACATATATGCAAAATGTTTTACTTTACATTTGAGTACAAAATGCCAACAAAAATATATAGGTAATAATTTGTATAATAATTAGGCTAAGTATGAAAAAAAAACCTTTTTTTTCATTTTGTTATTTAAATTATAGGAGAGATTCATATTATTCTATAAAAACCCACGACCTTACTTACGACAGTCATGTTATTATTACATTATTGTGGTATTTACTGACCAGTAATTACTCAACGAAATATACAGTGCACTTCCCTATCACCATTACAAAGGGAAGCTGGTAATAGAATTGACTTAGAGCCACGAGAGGGATCTATTGACTTTAGATTACCCAGAGTTGAAGTTTATTTCGTATGTGCAAATTTAATTGCATTGACTTGCATTTGGGTAGGAGAAAAGTTTTAATTGGAATGTGTGTTTGCATTGTATTAGTGTTTAACTTTGCTCGAGTAAAGTGTTTAAGTGGATATTATATTCCAAATAGACTTCGTACTTATGTTGATTAATATATATATAATGATACTGAAAAGGTACTGACATGTCGAATTTTGTTTGAATATTATCATAATAATATGGACAAACTATTTATGCAAATATAAGACTTTATATATACACAGTTAAGTCTACGCAAAAAACAAATATATTCGTATTAAATATTTATTTTCTTTTTTGAGGATTGCAATGTAAGAATGTCAAGCAAAACTAGTGTTTATCCGATCAAAGATCCTAAAGAAAATTTCGCATTTAGCATGTTGTTAAGGTCAAAGTTTACAGTAAATTAAGAATATAACTTGTAGCGGTAATTAAAATTAGAAAATCCCTAGTTCCATACGTCACATTGCCTCGATATGATATGTCTTTGAAAAGTTATCTGAATATATTCACTAAAATCTCTCGATGGTTTGTGTTCACGATATTTGTTCATGAAAATAAGATTGAGATCGAAAGGAAAGATAAAGTATATACAAATAGGGTTATAACACTGTCCAAAAATACTCCAGCATAGATTGTTTGTACGAAAACCAAGGATATGAGAATAAGCCCCTGCCAAAAGCCTCTCGGGATGATATAATGATATTTAGCTCGGGATTAAAACGACTTCCTAGTTTCATTTGTTTATCATAAAGCCCGCTTCGGAATAGCGAGCTTTGTAATATAAGTTTCATTGCTTACATTATAATGAGAATACAATATTTGCATTAAGGAAACGGATGTTACTAATGATATTTGTACAGTTATGTACGGTTTGTTATATTATCGTAAGTTTATAGAATATTTATAATATAAAAATAGAGATACGAGTATATACCATGTGTTAATGTTGTCTTAATATGGAGCATACATAATTTTTTTATTTACGAGAAGAACTTAGAAGAAAAATAATCGTCAGTGCCTTTAAATTACCATTGGTACAAAATACTTAATATAATCGAATTTTGCGGATACATTACGTCGACTCAAAAAATATTTCTTTATGTTTTGTTGTTCTGGTGAAATTTTAACTGATTCTAACGTAGCCCTGAAAGAAATTATTAATATAGAGTAGTAATAAAGACGAGTTTTCAGTATTTATTTACAGAAAAAAGTAATTATTATATGTGGTCCGTTAACCTTAATTATATACTATTTATAACATGATTTTAAGTCACTGTAAAACAAACATTTAATTTAATAAAGGTAGAATTTAAACATACAGAAACAAGATAAATTAATATCATTTACATTACAAGAAAGAATATGTGTTTTATGAAATTTACAGAAGTTAACAAGATTTCATGCTTTACAAAAAAATTTTACGTGACTTTACACAACTTTTCAATAATTTAAATTTTATTACACAAGAACAATAAGTAACTTATCAATCAATTTATTACTTAATAACTAATTTCTTACACAATCCAAACATATTTTTATACTAATTATTTCATTTTTCTTATTCTATATATAATTGCACATAAACCACACATATCACAATCAAGGTATACATTAAATATTGTTCAAAAGCTCTCTTTAATATGATAACTTCATTACTTAATCCGTCCAGCGGTAATTGTACTATTATTATCTTCCTAGCCTAACTTAATAAAAAGCAGAAGAAAAACATGAATAAATTAATTATTATGAATCATGAATATAATGAAAGCAATATGAAGTAATATATTATTCATAATCTAATTAATTAATATTTATAATGGACTCGTTGTACAATAAACTAATCCACTTAAAGCCTAGAGTATTTCTAAAAAAGTCTTACTTTGGATTTTTATTGAAATAAGAAACATCTTGTGTTTATATATGACTATTTGCTATAGTTATAAATTACGGTGATTATTAATTTTAAGGTAAAACGTGTACAAGAACTTATTTAACTTAATGTCATATTATACATTACTTAAATTAATTAAACATTGCGTTTCAAACATATTTCAACTATCATTCATACAATATACCTATATCTCGTTTCGACAAAGCCTTTTGACAGTAAAATCACGAGCTTTCATACTATCAACAAATACACTTATTGAATATACTGTGACTGGAACAATGTACAAAATAATATTCAAATGTATGACTTTACAAATTCCTATCCACGGAAATTGAATTACTATTGTAAAGCTGCTACTTAATTATACAAGTTAAATAAGTAACGATTTAAATTACTTCAAACAAACACGAATACAACATACGAAATATCTAATATGTGAATTATATAGCATAGTGACAATACAGACGATTTTATAAATTAAACTTGCATCAACAGAGGTAGTGTAATTCTTAATTAGCATTGTTGTACTGTTTCATTTAATAAAATGAAAATTAAATATTATTAAATCTGTAACTAAAAGATTCATATTATTATTATAAATTCAACACGTCTTAGCACGACAGATGTTGAATTTTGAATTTACTTTCGTGGGTTTGATAATTCTTAACCTGACTTAATTTATTTCGCTGTTTCGCTGAAGGATGGACACCCGTGCTAGCTGGGAGTTCTAGCTGCCCTTCTTCCCGGCATGCCGTAGGAAGGCGACTAACGGTAAGGGCTTGCAACCTATCACCAATGGTTTATACAACATCGCAACATCATCAAATGAATATTATGCTAACCTTAGAGGTATTATGTGTCTCCTAGCTTTTATCCACTCTTAAGGGAATTATGGGATGTGAATGTATATGTATGTAGATGGCTTTAAGATTTCACAAAGCATAATCGTGAAACTTATATTAAACTTATTTTTCTACTATAATCTAGAACTTTCTGTAATGTTAAGATCTACCGATGGATATGACAGTTCGGCCCTATCTAATCTGCTTCTAAGGTATTCTTCTGCTTGTATCGTCATCTTCTCATCGAAATAATTCACCCAGTCACCGGTTTCACCTGTAAAGTCAACGATTAATATAATTATATAAAATACACACACATCACGCTTGATTCCCTATAGAGGGGTAGAGACTACGAGTCCCAATCTGTACCGATAGTGACTAACCAATTTCACTTCATTGACACTCGTACACCTCCTCATACACACTCAGTGTTCACTAAACGATTGGTGTTATATTTGATAGTACTATTGCATCGTAACTGCGCATTTTCATTCACAATTATTGTATGGATTAAAATGAATTAAAATTGTCCTTGGGGAAATGTAAGTAGATTTTAAACACTTTCAGTTTACATACATATATTATAATATATTCACGCTTCTACGTTCCCAAGAGGATAGCCAGAGACTATCGATCGCCACCTGGAACGATCCTGACAAATCAAATTCTAAGTTTAGGATTCAATGATCCATATAGCTTATCATCGATCACTATAATCAATAGGTACTATAAAAATATGTTTCTCACCTTTTCTAATGAACGGGATGCCATTTACTGAATCTGTAGTGGTATTATTCACGTTCTTGTTTTTCTTCAGGTTGTCAAATTTCAAATGTTGTTCCAACCTTCTTAATTGTTCGTCAGAATATTCGTGGTTCAGGAACTTGCACATTTTCCGGATTTCCAGCATCAGATCCTGAAAAATGAGATGATATGGATATTAGTATGAATGTGTTATGCTTTATGTTTCGTGTGGTATCTTATTAAGATTTACACTTCACAAAAATTGTAAAAAATAGTTATAGGTAATAACGTCGTAGTAAAACTTCAGTAAAATATTGAATTATTGAAGAAGTGTATGCTTATTTTTTAGTTGTTGATTACTCTTTCAAAAGTAAAAAGATCCCTGCTCTATATTTATTGCGAAGCGCAAAAAACATGGCTGCTATAATCTCAGTATCTCTCCCTGCGTTTAAATATAAAGGAAACGAAAGTAATTAAATAATATAATGAAAAGTAATTTACGCAATTAGATGGCAGGATTCGTCACTTTGAACATTAATTATACTTCAATGACATCTAATAAAACATTAATCACAGATTTTGCTAATTAAAAGCGATTATTCTTCCTTATAAAAGTAATTTGCTTTTCGTGAATTTTATGCCTTGTACATATATTGTAGATATATCTATAATATCAAGCTTAGTTTCAGACACTTTTAGTTTAAGCAATATGTAATAATTAATTAAATTAATAATAAAAAAATTAAATTTTACGGTTTAATCAAAGGTGTGAGTAAGTTTCATAGACATTTTATGACCTCATCTCACGATCGGTATATAACGATTAAATGCATTAAATATTGCAGTTAATATGTATCACCAATATATTTTTTATTATACATAAATACCATCAAAACCCAGCTAGTTAAACTAAACTAGCTAGTTCTCTATACCCCAAAAAGGATACCAAACCTGAGTAATACATGCAAATGAACGAATAAATAAGCAGTTAAATTCAACTCGTACAATCCCTACCTTCTTTAAGTCTTCAAAGAAAATTAAATGGAGATTCGATTTGTGTCTGTTGAGCCAAGCCTCATTAGCATGGCTCACCACCGGCGCAAAGGGTACTGCAACGAATTAAGAGGACGGTTAATGATTTATAAAAGCAAGGGCTTAGTACAAATTCAACGTCTGCTAATATCAACGGTCTTTAGTATAAACGCACAGCAGCCCGTCACAGCGATTTTAAGTGGTGTTTTTTACGTGTTTTATATTGCTTAATTAGTGTAAAAATATATTGTTGAATTAGTGCATCGTTATTTTTTCTACCAAACACTTGTGTCACAACAAACACATCTCAACAATTTTGTTTGGTGTATTGTAAAATATTAAAATCTCACCAAATACACAAAGTGATATGTTATGTTGTACCAAATACACAAAGTATATTGTCTAAGTAGAGAAATTAGAAACATTAATGAATTTTACTAAGATCAAAACTGTTACATAAGAAAAGATCAATTGGCTCGTAGTTTTAATTATTAACGACATACGAGTAGATTGCAAATTAAAGGTTTCAGATTCTTTTACCGACATTTATATCTCGTACTTTTCTCCTCCATGAACAAGTAAATGTACAAACTTGTTATAACTTGTATTGTAATAACTTGTTGTAAATGATCATTGGGAGAATTTTGTATGCTTTAGATAGGTTATCTATATAAACGTACCCAAATCCTGTCGAAAAGCATTCCAGAAGTCATAGAAGCTCATTGACTTCGTAATACTTCGCCCAATCGTCCTCTGCAAGTGGTAATATGACACTGCCACATCTCTAGGATCCCTTGCCACGTATACCACCTTGGCTATATCAACCAGATTCGGAGGTAAAAGGGACAAAGGAAGATGAGTCTTAATGAATCTGGGTGAAGGTGCATTTTCCAACGCAGTCCAGCTGGGCATTTTGACAGCTGAGTCCAAACCTTGGAATTCTCCTAAGTTCATGATGTTGGCTTTTATTAAAGGCACTGCGATCTGTGGTATCATCGAAGAAATTCTGGAATAGAAGGAAAGCTATATGTATCATATATAATGTAACAATGTACAGTCAACGCTTAAAGTGTAGAACTTTTTATAAGGTTTACGTTTATAATAACAAAAGACATTTTTTTTTATTTGAACGTATAGTGGCCATGACAATGCATATTAGCCAGTTTTAAAATGTTAAATATTGTCTTTTGTTCTTATAAACGTAAACTTTGTAAAAAGTTACTGGGACTGCACTTTTAGCGCTGACTGTACATAATTATATACACTTATGGTCATAACGATGAATGCAGTAACGTTCCGGAGAAACATTATTGAAGATCTTAATTGGGAATGTAAATATAGACTAAGGTTTATTAGGATTCATACAGAAACGTACATTAGATAAAAGCCTTACTTTTAGGCTTGGGGACGTATTGTAAGAAACTTATAGATGGCCAGTCTATTCAAATTATATAGCTATTTTAGTCACCTCTTACATCGCTTTAGAAAAAAGACAGAATATCTATTGACTGATGAATACTGTTTGTATTTTGTTATCCAATTTAAATTCTGATTGGCTATTACATTGCATAGATTCTTGATAGCAGATCGAAAAGAATTAGATAAAGTATAAAAAGGTATATTGAAATGGAACTTACTCTAACATAGGAAATCTCTTGAAAAGCGGTATCGATTTTGCTGCTTCGAAGTTCATTCCGTTTTCAATTAACCATACCATCTCTTGTGTCCATGTCGTGCCTAATAAAAGAAAACATCAATATGATGACCTGATTTTACTGAAATTTTAATATTCTCGGAAGTATTTTATCATCTAATATGGGATTACAAATGAATGTGTGTTACGAGTATCAAGTTTTACTGAAGATTCACTATTCGTACAAAGTAAAGACAAACCATTTTTAATTTCTCATTATCAAATTTCTCAGCTTTTCACGCAAGAACTACCAAAATCACCTCATAATAACACTACATTACAACTTCACATAGTGATATTTGCAACCAGTCACGAATATTCCATATGAATGCTATCATCTCCCAAATTTAAATACTAAAAGAGACCAAGAAGATATTAAGTCTGCGAGGTTCGGTCCATTCATAAAGGAATTAAATGGAGAATGTTGTATAATGTATGTTCACGTATGTTTTTCTCTCACCTGATCTCGGATATGTAATGACCCATACATCGTCTGGTCGCACCTTCATGTCATAAATGGCTTGGGCACACTTCTTGAACTTAGCCGGCAGGATGAAGCCTTCTGGTCCACACCTGATGAAGCCTCCGATCCTCACGTGGCCGCGAATTCCTAAGGATATTGTTGTTGTTATCGATTATATGGTCACATTGCTAGTAGTGTAGTGTAGTTTGGGACGTAGAAAGAATGCTAACTAGCTCTCGTTGTTCCCGGCTTGTCGTTGGAAGCGACTAAGGGACTAGGGGTAAATGGAATCTATTGGGCGATGGGCTAGCAACTAGTCACTAATGTTCCAATGACATCACAACGCCTAATTAAACGAAAACACCATAATATTACGTTTATGTAAGAGTTTTACTTCCAAGGATATTACATTCACCATGGAAATAATTTATTTATCGAACCTTCAGTCTCAAGTATCAAACTAATATTTTATCTACATACGCAATGTCAATAGTCCGATAAAATGATCACCGTAGTGAGATAAACGTATCATAAATCTATTCTAGCAACCATTTGTTTCATAACTACAAGATGGTTACTTGAAATCAAAACGTTTGCTTAGATATTTTGAGAATTACTTTGCATGATGCTATAAGGCAGGGTTGGCATATAAAAGAAATAAAATTTAAGATAATTTAAAAACTATTTCAGCAGTTATTTACCTTTAAACCTTATATTTGATGAAAATTGACGGAAAAATTGATTAATATCATTTTCTCAATTTACAATTATAATAGAGAGTGTATGAGGAGCAGTATGGATATTAATGAAGCGAAATGGGTTTTCAGGTTCGACAGATAGAAAGCGTTCGTGATCTCTGCCTTCCTCTGTATAGAAACAGGCGTAATGTATATGTCTATAACATAGTTGCTATTCCAATGACCAAGAAAAGCAGAAAACTCCAACAAAACGTCCGACTTGTAGAGCATAAGTAAACACATTTACTAAATGACATCTATCTTGCAAAGAAAGCAAACTTTGCTACATTTACTAACCTACGACTGGACAAAGTTCGTGGTACTCAGGCGATCAATGGAAGGGCCTAATGCTAGCAAATAGGGCCCATCTGAAGTATCTCGAGAAATAATGGGATTAGCTATTGAATTGATGTCTCGCGAGATGAACTTGGAAGGATATATCAAGGAGAGTACCTATCTAAAAAGAACTGTGAAAGAACCTGGATATTCTCAGAAATGTTTTGTCGGCTTTCTAAGTTTATATATAGGGGTATTATACTAGTAGTACTTAAGTGAATGTACTTATGTAAATTGTTATTAATGATCATTCAATAATAGTCATTCTACCTAAATCCTCATATTTACTAGATAGTTACGGAATATAGTGTGAAATATATCACCATTTACAAACATAATTAAGGTCATATAACCTGAAAAAATATCAATATTTTAGTCTAGCATAATTACGGCAATTTATACTTTTTGTAATCGTAGTAAATCCAGTAGGTATAACAGATTGAATCATTAATGTAACGTTCGTTTATACACACCTACTACCTCCTACATATTCGTACGCAGTGTTTCTAGGTACATATTTCTAACGTAGCCCTTTTTTAGTATGTTCAGTATCTATGAAGCGAAAGTAACACAAAAAATAGGTAAAAATATGCATAATAGAATACAATACGAATTTAGCTACATAGTCTACTTTATACACAAACGTTCTTTCAGTGCATAAATAATTTTTCAAAAGGCACACTTAAAAATTCCACTAGTGAAACTATAGAGGCTTTAATATTAATACGTGAAGTATGTCATTTACATAAAAGCCCGATGCATAATATCGGAACGTTGTATCAATGTTATCGTAGCCGTCGATAAACATTAACTTCGTGTTCACTGTATCAAACGAAGATTGGGCTGTATCCTGATGTAAATGGATCGCCGCACCGTCATATTGAGCGATATAGCATTGCGACAAATTTATAGTTTTTATCTAAGCTTCGATCTCTCAAATGTGTACCAGACTGTTTGCCTAATAGCATAAACTACACGTATATATGTAGCTTCGATGAAATTGTATTGACTTAGAGCTTATACAATAGGCTGTTTGAATATGAAAAATGAACGAAGCCTCGCCTTCCACATGGTGTTGAACGGATGAATAATTCTGAGCTTTCACGAAGGTTGTGTGGCCTTGACTCGTGTCAAGTTTATGTCAACATGATGCCCTAGTGTTGACTTAATTTGGACTACGATTCTGCCTACGCGATGTACATATTATATGACATATGTGGTAGGTTTTTGATAGGAATTTAATTACTTTTAAGTATATCTAAGCATATATAGTAAATATATAAATGGATTTTACAACAAAACAAGTTTTTATGAAAAATAACATGCTAAGTTTCTATGAAAAATGTCATCCTCGTTTTTTTTAGAAAATTGAAGGATATTTAAAATTTGCAATAATTGTATGACATTAATTTCCACATATAAATGTGTCTCATCTTAGGAAGTAAACAATCAATCAACTTTTCATACATGAATTATAAATTGATATTATTGTAAATTGATTAATATATATTGAGTTTGTGGTACGAATAAAGACATTAGTAAATAGACGTTTTATAAAGTTCGTCGTACTATGTGCCGATTTTAAATTATACTTTAATAGTTATTAAATTTTGAATAAAAAACTTTATTGTAATATTGCATAATAGTAGTTTAATATTAAAATGTAAATACCATCTGATAAATATCAATATGTAATTAATGAATAAAATCTAATATAAAGAAAATTTTAAATCCTTAAGTTATTTCACTCACAACTTTTACCACTAGGTGATGCTAAATAATGAAATAAAGTTTTTATATTATAACTGTATCAATAAGAAGGAAAATTTAAGTTAACTTTTAATACATAATACGTCAATCACAATCGAATAAATATCTTCTTTTGACACAGATTTTTTAATGAATGCAGATCTTAGACAGACTAAATACCCATTGTCTTTCACTATTACAATTATTTCCAAAACTGATTCAATACAATTTCATATTAATGTGAACTAGCGTTATTCATTTGGCTAAATGAAATACTATTTCTTTCTTAATCAAAAATAATTTAAAACAAAATCTATTTTTAATTTTTTACTTTCATACTTGATGCAAATATTGATAAATTTGGTATAGAAGTTAAGTAGTTTGACTTTCAAATGTACTTAAACTTCAATTTTGCATTCTCGTAATTAGTCACAGAAAGTCAATGAGTCATTAGGAAAAATCATAAAGTTAATCATAAGATAGCTATCACTAGGTACTTTCTAGTGTTTACTCACATAATCAAGTATATTAAAAGAATAACATTTATTGTATACTTATGTATATAGTGTCTATAAAATAACAATTATGAAATTTGTACATAATATCTAAATATTCATTTAAAATGCTTACTACGAATCAACAACAGATTTAATTAATCATTGTGATATTTTATAATCCATAGCAAATTAACATTTCTTAATATTTGTGCATTTTATATTATTGTGCTATTTACGTGCATTTTTTTTATTTTCCCTCACTTTAACACACGCCTTCAAACCATTGCAATAATTTCGCCCTTTCAAGCCACGACCCTAACCTTTCAGCCTGAAAAAAATAATACCAACAAAATTACCGTAAACACATCTCCTTATCAATTTTTCATCCTCGTCACTAACATCTGTTATCTCGTACGGGTATATTTTCGGGGCCATCGCTGTTACACTAGAAACGGCAAAGCAAACACAACTACCACGGCGGACTGCCAGTATTGTTCTAGCCATGCACGTCTATCTAATCTTTATAATCTAATCGTGTGGAATCCCCTTAATCTATTTATTTGAGTCCGTAATTTTCTGGATGTATCGATCCTGACTTTTGTCCGAGCTATTAATGATAGCGATTATGTAAATGTGAGTGCACTTTTTATCTATATACCTACTTCTATTAGCTTTATATTAACTACTACTACTACTAAGGAGTTTGTGTTTTTATGGCATTAATATAATTTTACGTGACCCACATTTTATAAGTTTTGTAAGAAATATATTTATTGTGCCAAAGCAGAAGGTAGTACATGTATGACAAGAGGTCAAAGGGTGTGTGTGAAGCAAGAAAGATTTGTCAGGATCGTTCCAGGTGGCGATCGATAGTCTCTGCTTATCCCGTTGTTGCAAAGGTGTGAATATGTGTAATGTGATAATCGTTCAAATTCGAACAGTTGTAGTTGAATAATTATGTCTTTCTATTTATCGTTCTTTTTTGTTTGAATTCATAAATTAAATTAAGGCATAAAAGCACATGAACTTCTAAAAATAGGAGAGAAACGGAAAAATATATAGTAAATACTACTAACTTCCTATACACTTTAAATTTAATTAAACTATTAGCGAATCGTAAGTAATAATTGTTAATAAAACATATATTGTCACCGCTTTTTATTTACACTAGTTTGTATATTTTAAATCAACTGAGAGGACATCTGTATTTATCCCTAAATATAATTTAAGGACCATAAAAAAACGCTGCCTTTTACCAACATATATTGCTAACAATGCCATATATATGTTGCCGGTCAAACCCGATTTTAGGATGGCCTAGTCTAAACTAGTTTGTTCTAAAATCGGGTTCGGCCGGTAACATTTACAATAGATTCCATCACCTACATACATACACATCACGCCTGATTCCCTGTAGAGGGGGCGGCAGAGATCACGGATCCCCATTTGTCCCGATCCTGACAGACCACTTTCGCTTCATTGACACTCACACATCTTCTCATACACTCTCGGCGGTTATAGGTACACCTAACGTCACCTTTTTTCAATATATAGACGCTATATTCCATCACAATCCCGACATAGAGTCTCATAGTCACCTTATACACGAGGCAAATAGGAAACCGTAGCTGTTTTAAAAAACTAACTACACTGTAAATTATTCTCATTTCTACATGGTTATTAATTGGAGTGAATAATTGCTCAATGCCACCACCTCACTTTCGAGTATTGTTGATTCATTGTTGTAGGAAGTGCTAATTTATCTAGCAATGGCTACGTATCAATCAATGACTAAGTGCCATACATACATGTATTCATGCCTGTACTTCCTTAATGGGATAGGCAGAGACTGTTAATTTACTTACTCCCAATAACCTTCTCATATGTGGTCTTCTGTTATTCACGTTGAGTACACCGGTCTCCAAGAGAATGTCTAAATTACTGTAAACACTACTTTAAATCACTGTTTTAGTAGTAGTAAGTAAATTTGAATAATTCACAAAACATCTTGTCTCGCTGGCAATTTTTTTTTAATAATAGTTTCATTCAATGAGAAATAAGCAATATTTGTTATTCTACTTTAACTCTATGTTAGAATGTTTTTTATTTATTATTATTATCAGAACATCTATTTTTACAGGATCACCTAATATCACAGATGTCAAGAATATTTAAGCAATTTTTTATAAACACCTGTACAAAATTTAATTATATTAGTACTTCAAGTTTATAGTTTTAATTTGTCTTTAAATAAATGTTTTACTTTTGGTTTGTTGAATTAATTTCTTATGAAGCAAAAAAACAAAATTAAATAATTAAGGTTTATTGGAATTCTTTTTGTCTTGTTGTACACAATTTCCAGTTGCTATAGGCGTGGGATAACATTATGAGAAAACCTGCCTATGCCTCGTAATAGGTAATATATCATATGCCTGTGCCTGTGTACGGCGATACGTTTCGGTACCTATCATATTGGGTGCTGTCTATCTAGTGAAATGCGGACTTTGACTGGCTCATTCGTAACATGACTTCGTAATTTCGGTGATGTGCACTCAAGCCTCTGACTACCCCGCCACGATAAAAAGGGAGTATGTATACACAATTCGTGAAGCGTATGTATGTTATGAATTTACACTACACATGTCCCTTACTGTATTATTACTAGGATAGATCTGCATCTTCAGGTAAGTCTTTTGGAGCCGACAAAGAAAAATCTAGTTATTTCCCGTATATTACCATAAATGATCAAACAGCACAAATTGAATAAAAGGCATTTGAAACGTACTATAAAAATTGCAGTTTAAAATCTATACAATCAAAACAATTTCAAAAATGCCTATACTGACCATTCCAAAGGCCACGTCTATAAGATCTGCAAGAATCTCCCAATGTTTCTTTTTATATGAACTTATTATTTAAAAAATATATTTCGTTATAATCTCTTTCTCTGTAATGACTTGGTCATGAGTGAAATTGCAGTGATCTATTCGTAATCAACAGAGAGATGAGAAGAGATGTTTGTTATTCATCGTTGGAATTTAAAAATTGGGTAAAAAGTCCACAAATTATAAACTGCACTTTTTAATTCATGTGAATCACCTATACGAAGAGATCATTTTACACTGGCTATTTGAATTAGTACAAAATAATATTTTCTTTGAGTTCCAATGAACTTATCAAGGCTGTTGCTTGATTTGATAAAAATAAAAGTTACGTTGACTACGCGTTGTGTTAAATATGGGAATATAAAATAAGTAAAATTCGAAATGAATTGGAAAAAAAATTTCGCCTATTTTGGAAAAAAATATACGTGTTTATTTGTGGGTATTATGTCATTACCTGTCAACTCTTTTACAATATTTACTCTTGATAGTCATCAATAATCAAAAGTGAACGTTTTTATAACGTTAGGCACGTTCTGACCGCAGAAGGAACTTTTATTAAACCTCATAATATACATTATGAATCAGAATTATGATAAAACAGCCCAATAAAGAACCGCTGTAAATAGTTTACTATTGCAGTCGTTATATATCTCACACTAAAATGATACCTATCTAAACATTCAAAGAGAAACAACAATATTTTTTATTCTACTTTAGTTTTTTTTATCTAATTAGTTTCCTTGAACACATTTCATTCATATCACGATAATTTATTATTAATATCCTTTGATGTACAAACTTTTTTTGTACATAAAAAATCAAAATTTAGTTACCCTAAAAAGGAAATAAAATGCTAAACAATATTTTTTATCTTTTTCCTAGTTTCCTGAATGCGTGGTTACCCTACATTACAGTGTTCTTGATTCAAGATATGATTATAGTACTAGATAGGCGCAAGCCATTCAAAATAAAATAAAAGCTAGCCTTGAATGATAAGGAATAGATTTATTATTATGCAATTTAGGCTAGTTTTAATTCAAAACCAACGTGATACTTATTATAGTGATAATATTGGGGTTTTAATGTCATAGGGAACTTTTGGTGACAGGTTACTAGCCAATATCGCTCAATAGCTTCCAGTTTTCACTTGTCCCTTAGTCGCCTCTTACGACATGCCGGGATGAACGGCAGCTAGTTAGGAATTTTTAACGTTCCAGACTAGATATAGATAAATAGATATTATATATCAAAGGTTCTGTGCACCCCTATAAATATAAAAAGGGATGATTGTATATGTATGTTAATAAATAATACAATAATTATTTATTATAATGTGTGGCTAATGACTCATAACTGTTCACGTCAAGCAGTTCCGTGTATCATTAGGATATCACACACAACATCACACCTATTGGAAAACTCGATAGCAATTCAATATTGATAATCAATCATAATCAATTATGCCAATAACATGTTAATCTCTAATAAATAGTTTATTTGTTAGATAAAGATTGTTTGATTCGTCGTTTATCATTATGCACAACAATCAAAATTAGTGAGTAATATCCATTATAATGCTGTATGTAAATTATTGTAAAGTTTCAGTTGTGAAAGTAAATTAAGGTTTTATACCTTTTCCGGTTTTTAATAATAATACAAATATCTACATTTTTCAATTTATGAACTGTTGGTTTTATATAGTTTATCTTATAAATAAATTAATGTTTTGATGATCCAATAAAACATTTTTATCATTATTATCTTCATTATTGATATCGTAGGGCATTTTAGTAAGAAACAATATTTTTATAGTCACATACATACATCACCGCTTCAGTCGGAATTGTATGTAATTTATTAGATATGTTACTATGTGCAAACCTTGTACTCATATGAATTTCAGTTACTTTATGTTTAACATGCATTAAGTGTCAAGCATCTGTCAGAGTGCTGTCAAAGTCAGCATTCTACTGTCAAGTGTTAGAATCCATTGTTCTCGGCGCTCGAAGTAATTAAATTGAATATGTAGTAATGTCTCCTAGCCGTTCAAAGGCTTCAGCTCCATGGTGATGAATAGGCACAACTCAAAGTGCTACAGTGAAGCAATTAACCAGTGCTGACAATTAGGTCGAATGTCGTGCGCGCTCTGTCTTAATTTTGCTCGACGGTGCCTCATTAAAGTGACGACGCTTCAAAGGAGTCTCACCTTTATTACTTGAAGTCACCTGGCATGTTCGTAGAGTGTGTTTTTCGGAATTCAATTAGAAAGAGGAAAGGCACGAAATTGCTTGGGTGACTCGACATTTGTGCATTCATTGCTAAAGGTTAGGAAAGGTTTTTTTATTATTTAACTTTACCCTTAGGTAGAGATTTAGAAATAAGTTTTCTCCTAACAAACACAATTAATTATGTAGCTGAAGTTTCAAAACAACTACAACTGAATATATTTTAACAAATTAGCTATTAAGCATTACATACATTTGCATTAGAACCAAAACCCAACTCGTAAATAAAGCTACTATCACACAACCAGCCGATGACAAAAAGCATCATTAATAGCGAACATAATTCAGCTGATAGTATCAAATGGGTTCCGAATGCCAGAGGCAAAGATTGATCACCTGGTGTTGCCTCGAACACCTTTTTAGAAGATCGATCGCCGCTGCAGCCTTCCTGTTAATTAAGAAGCTAAGGTATGTATAAGCGCACCTAAGAAATTGGGTTAATTAAAAACGACACGTCTTATAAGGGTGCTACTACGGGTAGAATATACAAATATATACATATGTTCACGGCCTTTAACTCCTTTAGGGTTAGACAGAACCTCGGAAATCATATAACTTTTAACAATGAATATAAGGAATATGATGTCATAATATGAAATATTGGAGACGGGTTGCTAGCCATATATCAATAGATTCTATTTAACTTTAGTCCCTAAGTTGCTTCCGACGATATAGCAGACTGAATGGCAGCTAGTCAACATTATTTTCACGTCTCAGACTAGCACGGGAGTTGAATATAAGGCAGTAGACATAGGACGTTTTGGAGATTAATCATGCGATAAAAGATTTGTAGAACATGATTAGTCATTATATGGTAATGGCTTTATGCACTAGAGGAAAGTCAGTTTAATAGTAGCGGTTCTGGGTGACGTATGAAGTAAAGAAGGTAGCGAACGAGTAGAATTCATCATAATCGTCTTTATGTGTAGGTTCTGAAGAATTATGTTAAAACTGTGTAAAAATAGATGAAAATAAAGTCTCCTGGATGTGCAACGAAATACACAGTAACTGTTAAAAGGATCAATATAACGAACGAATTAAGTATTAAAATACAAAAATCCCGTAAGTCATTAATGCATTAGAACAAAAAAAATATAATTATGTGTGAACTTGATTTAACTTGTTTTAAAATGTGTAAAAGAATTAAGCCTGATATACAAAACATACAGTGACATTATTGTAGTGTACTGCTTTAATACTATTTTCACCAAAATGTAATGTATTTCCTACGACCCATCGACAGTTATAAACACAACAACCGCACAGATTTTACTGCGTAAATAAACATAACCTTTTCCACCTCGGGAACCTTCTAAGAAAAGGCGTTGCCTATAAAAATTCCGGACACATAACACTTTAAGTCATTTTCAGGAGAGATTTTTCATAACGCCGCGCTCAGGTTAGCCACCCACACGGCGCGATGTGACGAAACAAAAGCTGCCGTGACGAGAATACAAAGAGGTCGGATTTGGGGATTATTGTAGAACCTTCTTGCTTTATTTGTATTCCTTTTCTTGTTACAGAAGTCTCACTGAGATTTCTGATGTAAGCGTATGTGAAAAATCAAGAGGCTTTATGAAAAATATTTAAATATGTGTTTTGTAGTTGATTTTTGAAGGAGTATATGAAATATTAAAAAGATCTAGTGAGACGCGGGCTTCGAATGACCCATACCTAACATGGCTTCGAAATTTCGGAGATGGGGATTCAAGCCTCTGACTACCCCGCCATAATAAAAAAGGGAGTGTGTATACACAAGTCGTGAAGCGTATGTAAAATATGTATGTATATGAGATCTTGAAGTATAAACACTTTTCAGGCACTTGATTTTAAGTTATTAAATTACCACTTACGCAAACGTAATACTTCGTAAATTAGTACACGTCAAGTGAATACTAACGATAACTATTAGGTTGATAGATATAGTTCGAGGATATTATAGCCAGTACACATGCACTGGATTTAGGCTTTAAGTGTTATGAAGTAAACATAAACATGTTTGCATTTACAATCTTCTGATAGCAACCAAATACCTTTCAATTGCTATACGGATGAGTTGTGATAAGGGCAAATGGCCATCCAAAACAATTATAAGTAAATAAACATTATAATCAAATAGGCGTGATGGATTACTTGATAACCTAAAATTCGTTAAGTCTGCATTTTTATAATAATATTTTAGGACACTATTACACCAATTGAACCAGCCCCTTGGTTAGTTCATTTAAGACTTGTGTTAAGGGTACTAGTCAACGTAAATTATATATATAATACGTAATTATGTAATCAACCATCAGAGTGAAAAGCAGAAAAAAAGCGTAGTGAACTCTGTTTCAACCGGGAATCAAACCCGGGACTTAACGATAAGCGTTCAGGTGCTTAACCAATCGCGCCACGGAGGTTTTATCTAATCTGTACTACATATTATTGAGTTCGTTGCAAAAGTCTAATTAGATTTTGATCTGTTACTAATGATGTTTACCGATTCATTCTTCCAACATCATCAACTGATCTCTTTCTTGAGGAAAATTCTTCGTGTCACCTCTTACGGCAAGTGATAAGTAAGAAGGCTTCTTCCTATTCATTCCTTAGACCAGTATCAGACTGTCGTTATTCACCAGGTACGAGGTTCGAGTAAAAATAATCTATACACCTTAAACTTTAAGTATCTGAAACTTATCATGCAGATGATGCATGAATAAGGAAGTATATTATTATTTATTACAATTTATAAAATTTCATTTACTTTTGACAAAACGCGAAGTTACATAAATCATTTTAATGCCATTAAAATATTTTAACTATATCAAGTCTAATTTTGAATATAACTATTCAACTTTATTTATAGTCTGAAGGCATCTCCTAGTAATTGTAATAAAATACCTTTCCATTCAGTGTCCAACAATATGATTCAACTTCTTGGAATAGTTTCTCGATGAGCACCACTAATATTGTCCGATTCCAGGAAAACGTCAGTGCCTGTAATATCTACAGTTTGGTCGATATTGCAGGCCTGTTTATTGAGACGAGAAGCTTTTTGAACAATGTATACATTCATATATGTATATATGGATTAATGATTTGAACAGAACATGAAAAAATATTGATTACAGAGCCGACAGGGATTATATCCGGAAAATTTGATTGATGTAGTATTTCGTTAATTTTTAATGGCATTGACAAACTACAGTTATTTATATTGGATGGATTATAATTTATACGAATTATTATATGTATGGTTCTGTTTAAGGCCAACTTAGCGTCGATACAGCTTAAATCATGCCCTGGACGAGCAAAGCAGAGATTTTAATATTATTTAATTTTACTGCATTTTAGCAGCAATTATATGACAATATTTCACTGGTATAGAATGTTGTACACAATCGTATTAAAAAGATAAACATTGACTTGTTTATATATCATGTGGAATGATGATCATAACTAACGAATTATACTACGATTATACTCTGTTTACCGGAAACGTAAAAAAACATTATAGAACATAATTTATCGAGTTTGATACATCCCCTATAGAGCGATTTCTATGAATAATCTTCGCAAATTTAGTTTGAGACGTCCACATTAAATCACCTCATCCTATTCACCTAGCATTCCTTTAGAGCTGTGAATTATACCCCACGAACACGTTATTTCAGTCACGACTTTACACGGGGCACAGAACAAGGTTCAAATAGACTAGTCTAATCAAACTTAACTCTGTACTAGAAGAAAATATAAATGTTTAAAAAGCAGTGATTTCCAAAGATTCCAAATATATTTAATGATGAAAAGGTACCTTTAATTATAAAATAACCTCCTTGTATCCAGGAATAACATTTCAGGCTTGTGCGGCGGAAACATAGAAACATGGGTGAAGTGTATGTCTCGGCCTTTTTCCTAAGCATTAAACTTAGTATTCCACAGTTAGACTAACGGACTAACTAGATCTTTGTCTCCTATCGGCGTAGACTTTGACCCATGAGAAATTTCGTTTACATAATATTACCTAAAAGAGGATAAAGAATGTGTGATAAATTTATTATGGAATATTTACAATAAATTAATAAAGACATTTCAAATAAGTCTATTAAAGAAGTTGGTCTGCACTCGACCTACTATGCACGCCACCGCGATGGAAGAAGACAAACGATTTCACTCGTAAGCAAATTCCGTGTTCGACGAAGAAAAAGCGGGTAGTCGGAAAAAGTTCCCGCCGCTCCACTGGTTCCGTACGTTATAATATTGACTTCGAGATTTAAGGCTTTCAATAAAATTGCAACTTCACTTCGTGTGAATAAAACTTGAGATGACTTATTTCGAAGTGTGGTGAGGTTGGAAAAGCAAAATTACATATATACATACATTTCTGTTTTTCAATCCCTTTCGGGGTGGACAGAACCTCAGAGAGATGATAATATCTCGTAGGTCTCATTTGAGTATAAATATTGGGGTTTTGATGTCTTATGAAATATTAGCTAGCCTAGCTAGCCTATCGCTCAATAGATTCCACATACCCCCAGTCCCTTCGTGAACTCCTCGACAGCAGAGTCCTAGTTAGCAGTCTTTTTACGTTCCAGATTAGCACGGGACAGATTAACGGATTCATATTCTTTTATTTGCTTAATGAAGTGAATGCTTAAGATCTTTGAATCAGTCGATGTTGCTCGTGTACATCTTTTTATCATTGTCTATGCAATGAACTCAGCTGGTATTAAAACTTTAGTAGCCAAGTTTCCTTCTACTCTGTAACTAATTGCAGTATCTACTCTTATATGTTTTCTCATATTGAAATTCAATTACATTTAGAACCATTTGAGGTCAAAATCATTCTCTATATGATTGGTATACATAAACAAGCCAATATAAAATCATACTAAGGTTATCGTATAAAAAAGATGTAAGATTGAACATTTCTTCACCCTTGAGCCTACAAAGAGAGGTGATGTATAAAGCGATTGAACTCGACAGTATGTAAATCCTTTGTTTCCTAGACAATATTGGTTCCATTTTCGATTCCCTTCACGGGATAAGTGTATGCTTAGATTATATCTTCTTACAGGCCCTTTTCTATTGGGTGTATCAAATAGTTTCTTGTTAAATTTGCAATATAAATTGTTTAGTATTTAACTAATAGAAATAATAAAAAGTGAGGAAACCTGCCTATCCCTCGGGATAGGTAATAGCCAGTGCCTATATACTGCGATATGGTTCACTACCTGTCATGTTGGGTGCTGTCTATCAAGTGAAACGCGGGCTTCGAGTGATCCATACCTAACATGCCTTTCCTTATACTTTACCTAATATACCTAACAATTTCGGAGATGGGCACTCAAGCTTCTGACTACCCCGCCATAATAAAAAAGGGAGTGTGTATACCTACACAATATATAGATATAGCAAGGTTTACTGTTTTATTTAACCGAAAAACTGAACACTTTTATTTTATGGTACTTAAATAGTACTGTCAGGATCGGGACAAATAGGGATCCGTGATCTCTGCCTACCTCTCTACAGGGAATCAGGCGTGATGTGTATGTATGTTAAATAACAACCTAAAATGATACTCCCATTTTTAAAATAGTGTCTTTTGAGAACACAGATGCATGATTTAGTAGCCTTGGCACGAAAACAAACATGTTAAATGTGCCAAAATCACTTATCTGTAAAGCATAATAACTTATTAGTAATCAATCTTTATTAATTATGCGATGAAATTGATATGGAAACTATCACACATATCAAATTAATTATTTATTTGATAGGCTGATACGAAGATAATGTTTGATTCATCCACCAACAACAACTAGGGACACGAGTACAATAATTCTACTCTATATATTTTTTTTACAAGACTTAGTTTTTATACAAATACAAACGCATTCACGACCATTAACAGTTCAGGTGTCCATCTCCACAATTTCGAAGGTAGTGATTCTATGGCCACCTCAAACCCACGTGTTGACCAGATAGTCAGTACTCGATGTGACAGGTGGTAAGCCATGTCGCCATTTACAAGGACTAACTATTACCTGTTCGGGGAACAGGTAGGTTTTCTCACGATGTTTTCCCTCACCGTAGTATTTGACGCATTTCGTAAATGTATTTTTATTACGAAAATGTACATAGAGATTCCTTAAACTTTATTTCCATTGGTACATGCTCAAGTGGGATTTGAACCCTGTACCCTCGATAGAGAGTCAAGCCCCAAACAACTGAGCTACGTAGCTCAAATGTTGTTTTTACTTTTTATACAATTACATAAAATTTATTTACTTTATTTTATACAAGTTAGACGAAATTGTGATGATTTTAACATGGAATATTAATGTCAGGTTGCTAGTCCAACGCTTTTTGCATACTATTCACACATACTGCCTTAAAAGCCTGGAAGAAAGCCAGGCAGTTATATTTTTCCCAGAATTATATTATAGAGGACTAAGAGAAACTAATGTCATTTGTAGATAACACGTACTAATGATTAATAATTAACGGGACTTATCGCGTAAGTTTACATATAATAAAATTACCTTTATTTACCCGACGTTTCGGCTACGTTGCAGTAGCCATGGTCACGGGCATATATATAAACTAACGCGATAAGTCCAGTTAATTATTAATCATGAGTATAAATCGCGAATCTCTTAAAACTTTAACACGTACTAAATCAATATAGATGAAAAAGGTATAGAAGTAAAGGTATAAGTACTCCAAGGTATAGGAATTCTAAGCGGATGCAAGAACCCGAGCAATTATTCGTAATGGGAAACCAATCAAGTGAACTTTGCACGCGTCAGATATAAAATGTTATCGCATTCGCAGTGAAAGGAGCAAAGTGAATATCACAGTGATGTGAATTGTTAGATGGGTTTTAAAATAAACTTTTTTGTAGTGTAGTCTGTGGTTAAGTGTCTACCAACAACTGAGGATTAAGTTTGTTTTTGTTTAATCGAAACCTAATATATCGTTGATAATCAATTTCAATGTGTCTATCACTTGGTATGTATGGTATGTGAATTGGTAAACCACGCCACATTTATTACCTATTTCGATAAATAGACTCTCTCTCCAAGTTTTCTCTCATCGAAATCTATCACATTCAATCTATAGGTCAAGGCTGATAAAGCTTACCACATAAGAATTCGACATAAGAACATAAGAAACCATCTACGAATTCCTAATGAAATATTCTATGATCCTTGCCAATGTAACTTCGTATTCGCGTTTCTCAAAAGTTACTCATGATATTAATCATCATCAACCATCCTCTTTATTCCAATCTACCTCTTTAGCCCAATCTACCTAACTACCGCACTGCCTCCCGAAGAAAGAGTCAGTGGTCCCCTCGAAATTAAAAGTCCCCAATCTCGGCCCTCAGCCCGTGCGTAAATTCGAACAGACATCCAATTTGGCCCTTGACGGGGGTCGTCGGGGAAAAATTGAAAATAAATTGAACCCCAAGACAAAAGATGTCGCTAGGGATAGAGACGCTCCAGTGGGCGATCTTATTATTGCTATAGTTCGACACTTACGGACATCTGCTCCTAAGTTTTGCATATACATATATGCATACATTTACAAAGAATCTCTTAAAGGGTGGACTAAACTGGATTTACTCTTTCAGGGTGGACCGAATCTTTATTACATAGTATCTACTTTTAGCATACATATTGGCGTTGACATGGTATTTATGTGAAATATTGGACTGCTATCTCCAATTGCCTGTGCATTGATGTATATTAAGGTTGCCCGTGCATCGATGTATCGCCCAATATTATCACGTTTTAGACTGGTTCATACATGTCTACAGTACAGTGAAATTATATATTCTACTAACCTTGTATCCCTTTATTACCTTCTATGACATGACAAGATGAAAGGCAGCTATTTAGCATTAACTTAAAGTCTTAGCTAGTCATAATCTTGAGAAAATATGTCGCAAGGGATATACGTTATTATTAGTAGTTTGGCACTTCGATACATCTGGAGTTTAGGATTGCACATCTCGACGTGATATTTGAATGCGTGACTTGTTACCAAGTTAGGACTTGGGTGCATGTGTTGCATGATTGTGCGGGATCTATATTGGGTTAGTTGGTGGAATGGATGGGAGAACAGTGTTGGAATTTAATGATAAATAACAAAGTAGTATAGAGGTTCTATGGTTCATACAGTTGTTGATTTTTTCTTTAATTAAAGTGTGTTCATGCGTTTGTTTTTTATAATGTAAAACTACAATCAGCAAGTTACTCAAAAAGAGTATCGTTTCTCAATAGGATATTATTTCACGATGTAAAACGGGTGTACATCTAACCAAATTAATATTTTATTAAACTTAACTTTACTTCACTTTACTAGTAACTTCACAATTCATAAATTCACTTCACTAGTAACTTCACAATTCATAAACATTTAAAATCACCAGAAATTCACAATCTTAATACGGATAAAAAGTGAAAAGCTTATCCAAATCTTCTACTGCTAAAAAATAAAAATTCAGCGGAAATAAAGAGCACGTGTGCAAAAACTCGGCTCTGTAATAAATGGCCCAATTAGGCGTCACATGCTGCCAATCAGAGCTCGGAGCTACGAAATGGCGCGAAATAATTGTCTCCAATTGGCTCGTTTGAATATGGAATGTCTTTTACGTGAGCGACGCTTTGAGGGTAGGCTTGCAAAGCTTTTTTGCGAGCGCTTTACTTTGACACATGCTGGGTAAAGGCTTTTGCTTAGATTTTATCAGTAAAGAACGTGAGGGTTCTATGAGTCTTCTTATGTTCTTTTCTATAGGGACCCTGCTTTAGTTAGTTAAAGTTAGAGTTAATTTTATTAAGAGGATAAAGTATATAGACAACGTAAATAATGGATTGAAGCACTGAATTTCTTTTTGTCTTTTCGTATCATGCCACTTAAATTAAACTGTATTTACTTGTTGATGACGACATAATTGCAGATATACAAATTCTAAGTGCCTACGCGAATGAGTTCTAATTAACCATTAAGTTTTAATAGCTCAGTACAAATATAAGCCACGAGAGATTGGGTGATATTTCACGGACACTTTGTTAGTAACTAACATATTCCACAACAGCACATGGCTGAAAGTTACTCTGTATTTGTAGTTGCGTCTCGGAGCCTTTGGTTTTGTGTGAAGCTTATCCTAGTTTGTAACGAATTTATACTCGGAGTTTTGTCACACTAAATTGCTGGACGCGTACTTGCCTCGGCTATTACGCTGATTCTGAATAACTTATGTGGTTGCACTCGGGTGGTTAATCATGTATTCAATGGGACAGTATTATTATTGTGGTAAAATGTTAGTAATATTCCAAGAAATTACTTGTAGTACGCAACAACGATCTAATTGAGACAAATCGTTCAGGAATCATATGAATGCAATGGTATCAATATTAGTGAATACCGAGATTCAAATAGTTATTGTTTAACCTCTGCATAATATGTAATCATAAATTTGTAATTCCTTTTCCTTTTTTACGTCTTTTTAACTGTTTTCCACAACTGAAAATCGGCTCCTAAACTTCCCTCGCTAAATGAAATCATTACCCACTAAGTGGATTAATGAAAAACGAATACCGGAATCACGGAATCGATTTATCTTCGTTGGAACTTTAGCCAAAACAAAGAAACTTGTTCAGACTTACGCTCAAGTACATCGCGCCGTGATAGATGAACCGTCTTTCGCTCGGAAAAAGTGGAGTGTGAAAACAAATCCCTAGTCATTGGAACGATTAATAGGGATGGATTTAAGGGTGTATTGGAAGAATTTTCTAGAAAAATTTAAGTAATATGTACTATTTCAAGATTTAGCTCTTTGTGATATCTATTAACCTCAATATTCATGCTAAAAAGGTGACTTAAGAGATTTTATATCTCCGAAGGCCTGTCGACGAAGGGATTACATATTACATACATACGCTTCACGACTTGTGTACACACACTCCCTTTTTTATTATGGCGGGGTAGTCAGAGGCTTGAGTGCCCATCTCCGAAATTTCGAAGGCGTGTCAGGTATGGGTCATTCGCCCAACGTGATAGGTAGTGAACCGTATCGCCGTTACGATGGGATTAAAAGACGTGAATGTCTATGTATGTATCTCTTCTGTAGGAAAACTGTTGCGCTGTGTATCTTAGTATTTAACTCTTCAGTAGAAGAATTTTACAGTAAATCCAATAAAGACATAAAGTATTTCTGTGTAGATTATTTTCAATAATGTGAAATTTTTCATGGTTAACAAGTCTGTAACTTGAGCCGTAGCCTAAATCGAAAAATATGTACCCCACTTTTCAAGGTAATCATCACTACAACTAGTATTGTCCCCGACTGCATTTCTTTGACACTGATTATTAACCAATAACCTAACCTAAGGAATGAGATTTACTATATACCTATAACTTTACTTGTTCAAAGAAACTCCATACTGCAGCGCATGCATTCATCAAGCCATTGTAGTGGCCCTCAAAACATGGAAGTCAAACTTCAATTGAACGCCATTCAAGCACCTTACGTATTGAAATGAATCAGCCGGTAGAGTTGGGAACAATTGACTGGCTCCATAGTTAGGCCAAACCAAGTGTAAGTTACGTGTGCTATTAAAAGTTGGGCGTGTTCTGCTCTAGGAAGGTCTAGTGTGTAACTGTGAGATTGGAAGAAAAACTTTAGGATGACTCTCATTGGGTGAGGTTTTGGAGTGTTTGAGTTTGACACAGTCATGTGTCATACATAATATTTGAGAGGTATATGTAAAAGACAATAGTAATTAAGAAATGGGTCCTAATATGTACTTTGTTGTCGAGGGTATAGTTGTGGGATATGGTAACTAGATAATAGGCAAAACACGATTTTCAATATTTTTTTTTTGTCGTTGAAAATTCTTGAATCTAAAACAAAACAACAACCCCTCTTAATAAGAAAAACTTCAAAGATATTACTACTTCACAAACCTCAAAACACGACTTAGTTCTCACATATACTCCTATAGCTTAGTATTCATACAAAATCTTCCCTTATAGTGTCAATTTTGCTCCACAAGTTAATTTATTCAGCAACTAGCAGACTGAATAGTATGTTTGCGGGCAAACTTGTTACTTGTTTATAACACGCAGTTAATCTTAAAGTTGGAGGGAGTCCTATGGTTTGGGAATTGACAGTTACCGATTGTCCTCAAGGGGGATTATTGTAGTCTTGTATCTTGCGAAAGTTTACGCGTATCTGGAATAAACAGAGAGGTTCGTTTGTTTGCGACAAGGTAGAGTAAGTATGTAAATATAGGCACATGCTGTATAAACGTTATTTTAGTTTATTCATTTATATAAACATATTATTAGTAGTAATATGATTCGTTTCAAAATCTTTCAAGTAAAGTAGTCAAGGAATTGAGTAACTCATTCTTTATTAACAACAAAGCATATTTTATAGAAATAATTGGTAAATATAATATTTTATTTACTATGATAGTCAAGAGTAGTTTCCGCCACAGTATGTTGGAGTCTTAATATTTCTCAGCAAATCATATTTTCAACCATAACCTATTCCTTAGTTCAACGTAGTATCTTGTATGCTAAGGAATATCGTATATGCATTTTTGGTCTGGCGAACGTGGTTGAGTAATATAAAAATAATTATATTTTAGTTTTATTGTTACAATATATAACAAAACATACGCTTCACGACTTGTTTTTATTCTGGTGGGGTAGTCGGAGTCTTGAGTGTCCATCTCCGAAATTTCGAAGGCATGTTGGGAGTGACTCAAAGCCCGCGTTTCACTAGATAGAAAGCACCCATCGTCATAGGTAGTAAATCGTATTACCGCGCGGAGGATAGGCAGATTTCCTCACCATAAGCAACGAAAATGAAAATCACATACAAATACAATATGTCTATGGACTGATAAGTTCCATTTGAACTGTAATGTACTTCTGCCATTATTTTTTCTCTCGCCTTTCTTGTAGAAAGGCAATTAACATCCTACCCTCAACCGATACTTAGCTCAGTTTTACATAACTATATAGTTTAATAATGCTTTATAACTTTCGTAGAACTAGTCTCTGACTCAAGAGATAAGTCACCCGTGAAGTCTAGAGAGCCGATAAGCGAAATGGACTAAGACTGACTGCGAACAGTGTTAATAGATAAAGTAGTTATTGGGAGAAGTGATTATTTCTCTCTCGAGGCGACTAAGGGACGTGGGGTGTTTTTGAGTGATGAATTATGGTCGAAAATGTTTAGTACAAGTTGTGTTTCATCGGGACAAGTTCAGTAATAAAAAACTTGGATTTTTTGTTTGTTATGGACGATGAGTTAATGTAATTTATTGGTCAATTACCAAGTGACGAATATTTCTTGTTAATGCCATTACACTCCTAATGGTTAAAGTTAACAAGGGATTGTTGGTATCCGAGAGGGGATTGTAAGACGCGAGTCTATTAATGTATGATTGTTTCTTCAATGACACAAAAGTCAACTTGCGATATGATACCCATCTTATGTGATAGTTATAATGTTAGTTAAATATCAATTCAAGTTAAAAAAGTAAAATTTGGAGTAAACTTTTAAATTGCCTATCTTTTCAAAAACTACGATATTTGTATTTCAAGGTATGAATGAGGGTGACGAGAATTTCATAATAATAATAATAATAAAAAGTCTTTACTTACAGCCACAAAACCATTCACATTTCCAAATGTTTACAATTAAAACTTCGAGACGTAATATCTGAATTGTCGCATTCAATGGCAAATAGCTAGTCCATCGACCAATTCATTTCACTCATTCTTGGTCCCTTAGTCAACCCATGACGTTACTGCCTTAGACTAGCTCGTTATTACAATTAAAATTTTGAAACCGAAATCTTTAAATACATGTATGTAAAATTTGTAAAAAATATTAAATTAAGGCCCTAAGCTAAGTAAGTTTCTTTTACAATATTTTTCTACATTTAAATAATTATTTAATCTATATATCAAATATGCCAATATACCTAACATGATATCTTGTTTTAGCCACGCTCACTATCCTCCTAGTCATTAAACTTTGTTCTAGTTCGGAGAGAATGTATGAATTTATGCATTTAGTTTTGTCTTGCTAATTCCTTGCAACCGGGGGACGTGGTCTAAAATATGCTCGTTATTAAACATATTTAGGGGAACGGGTGTTAGCAAGAAGTAGTCGTATATCATCGTAGTCCTCGTGTTCAATTGATTTACGTAATTTAAGAACTTCGGTTCTATGCAATGGAAATAGGATGACACTGGGCATATTTAGTAGTACTTTAGAACAGTAAATGGCATGTCTTTGATATAGATAGTCATTGAATGATGATGATTGGCCGTGTATAATGCACCAGTAGCCAATATTTCCTATCAATACAATCACATGTTCAAAGGGCATGCGATGACCAGCGAAATGTTTTATTATTCACGTTTTTATTCATTTTAATAAGCGATAAAAAGGAATTGAGTATTTGTCATCCTTCAATATAAAGGTACCTTACACAAAATAAACAAAAATCCTTAAAACTTTCACGGTCATTACGATTGCAGGGTAGTTAAGAGGCAGGGGTTCGGGTTCCCATCTCCGTAATCAAGGAGGTAGTAATTCCATAACCATCTCAAACTAACGTGTTCACCAGATAGTCAGTACTCAATGTCATAGTTCGATATTTACTAGAACTGACTATGTTCTTTTCAGGGAACAGTAGATTTCCTTACAATATTTTTCCCCACTCTGGAAAGTGAATAAAATATATCGTATTTCTCGTAAGTGCTTTTAAATCCATCTATCACAGGGTGACGTATGCAGTCCAAGCGAACTGGTCGCTTTTAAATGTGTTAGTAAACTCGAAACAATGATGCATGGCTCCCTTGATATTGCTATGCATTTCTTGTTTATTTTCGGACCGAGCATTTAACAACTTATATACAAGGGGTTTTAGTATGTTGCCTTAATACGCGTCGCATATATAATTCTATGGGTATTTAACAATGTGCCATAACAGATGACGTAGAAATTCTGAAACAAAAGAGGGAACAAACTGATATTTGATTGTTTGGTGGTAAGAGATTCGCGTGTAAATTTTTAACCTAAAATTAATAACCCAACGTGGCAAATGGTGTTTCAAATCGCCGGGCCGCGGGAATAGTTGCGTGTTTGAAAAATGAAAAGAAAGAAAAAAAACTTTTGTTCATTTGTTCACTGCATCTACATTTGCCACAACAACAATATTAAGGTGTAGGTACTTGGCTTAATAGGCAGTTTTCCTCATGACGTTTTCACCAAAGTCGTTTATGAAACTCGGAATAGTTAAGCTATAGTGTATAGTACTAGTGTAGAGCTAGTTTCAAGCATCTGCGTTACGTCTGTAGCTGTTTTTGTTCGGTATCCTTCTTTGTGCGACAAACTCGTTTCTCCGAGACCGCAGTCTTGTCTTCGCTCAAAGGGTTTCTTTCAACGTTCCAAACAAGAGTTTTTTCTATCGGGAAAGTAAGAATGTTCCAGTGAAAAGGGAAATATTCAATTTAATGGAAGGATTTCTGAGAACAGTAGGACGGTTTTAGATCAACGTGATCAAGGAATAGGATTCTCGGAAATGTTGTAAGCCATGGTGAACATCAAGGAGTAAACCGACAGTTGTGAAATGTTACCGTAGTGACCAACACTTTTAGTGTCATTATTAGTATTAAGATACACTTTTCCCCATATTGGCTAAAATAATATAAATGCATGGTAAAAAATTTATAAAATAACAGAATATCAATATATGCTTTTTAATGATCTATGAACAATTTAGTCGAATTGTCTGCAGTATACATTCAATTCTTTGAGAATTTTAGAACACATTTTATTGTTTCACTCCGTAAGGAATCCCTTTAGTTATAGTTAAACTAAAATTTTGCATAGATTTTCAATCTTGACATAAATTTTAGTAAACTATTCTCAAATTTCCGCAAAAAATATTAATTTGTTTTCTGAGATTGAATGAAAGTGACTTTTATTTAGCCAAATCAGAATGAAACTCCATTGACAATTAGACTGTCAGATAGATATCTTACCTTGAGACCACCACCAGTATTGACCAGTACAGTGATCTCTCCATCTTATCCTACCTTAAACCAGGTTACGATCACAAACTATGTTCGCAACGTAAACAGGTCCAGGCCACCACAAAGGAGCGTTTGCAAGAATGCTCTCGCATTGCCAACGAGAGGCAATGAAATAAAAATGAAGGTGCATCCATTGTTGGGAACAGCTACATTTAGCGCCGCTATTGTAAGCCTTTTAAGCTGTCGTATCACTAATGGCCACTTGGAGAGACATTTGCCAACTTGTTTCTGCGTTTGTATTTAGCGTTACAATGCTAGAATGCAGGTAATTTTGATTCTAGTGTGCAGGTTATGGCGGGGACTGTTAGCTTGTACGCGTATTGCTATTGCTATGTAAACCAACAGTCTTTATCTAAGACCTGAAAGGAATATAGGGATATAGATAAATAAATGTTCATGGACGGTTGAGGAAGACGACGTAAATAACGTAACTAAGTGTGTAAATTGCTTTTAAAGGCGATGAGATTACCATCTACCGAGTAAAAATATAAACTGTAGATATCGTATAATTAAAGGTAATACTTACTTAGTATTCCTTAGTACTTTTGTAATTAAATTTAGTAGCATACATTTTTCGATTGATCGCATAAACTCTATTATTCGTCTAACAAACGAATATTATATCGATACTTACACATTAGTTCTTATATAAGATACAAGTGACAGACATTACATTCCCTAAAACTGAGCAGCTCAGAAATTCTGTTATAAAACATACATCTTTACAGCATGTTACAGTCTACAGCGACCGTAAACAACAATGTAGTAAATTTGCTCAAATCATTCTTTACCGCAGCAAGTTGCTGGATAGAAGTAAACCCTGGCTATATCTTTCAAAATAAGACGCTTAAGTAGAAATTGTGACGGCTTATCCACCGACGTGTCAGACTTATAAACGCTGCAGCTCAGGACTGCAGTGAAAATGAAATGGCACCTACGGCCATGGAATACTTAGACGAAATCTTTAAGCTAATAACTGCTTTCATATTCTGTAGAGGATTGCCAAGATCGTTTAAACTGGTGGTTGACAGTATCTGTACTGGGAAGTAGTGGTGTGAATCTAAATGACAAAAACAAACAAACGCATTCACGACCATTAACACTTGCGGGGTAGTCAGAGGTGGTAATTCTATAGACACCTCGAAACCACGTGTTCACCAGATAGTCAGTACTAGATGTGACAGGTGGTAAGTCATGTCGTCATTTAGAAGCACTTACCATTCGACGAACAGGTAGGTTTTCTCACGATGTTTTCCCTCACCGTAAAATTCGATGCATTTCGTAAACGTGTTTTTATTATGAAACTATAAATCTAAATGTATTTATGTATCTTTATATTCCATGATCTCAACTTTTACAGGACCTCTGTATCATGTCATATATACCAAATATGTTTGCTAGGGTCAAATTAAATCTTATAGATTGTAGGTTCACCAATTTTAAACAAACGTAATTGTATTCAAGCAGGAAATAAAATAACTATTTTTTTATTTACATCTCAGTTCATTGTTACACAATGAACAGACGAAAGACAGCCATATTCAATCGCAGACTGGCACAGAATAAAGACTAGCATACCTTTATGAATTGAAATCATTAACACTTTCTAGGAATTGTTCCCATTTGTATTTGAAATGTAACTAGAATTTCTGATTGCAAATTACTGCGAAACTGAGCCAAGCATCCTTTGAGTAGACTTCATGGTAAACGATGTTTAGAGTTTTATTTATTAAATACAGTAGTGGAAGGTAGTAAATACATATACCTGTACTTCCTTTTGCAATAAAAAATCTACATTTTACTTCTCCGGAGTCAAATAAGCTTGGTGTACTACACTAAGGTGTAATCAATGGGTACAAATCCTGTCTAAGCATACAAACTCAGCTATTTATGTTATTAGCTATTATGTTTATGTTTTATTGGTATACATATGAAAATAAAGCCTTTTAATTAAAGAGTTTATATAAAAAACAATATTCAAGCAATTGCACTTTATATTATGCATTGAAAAATAACTTATTTAGATTAGAATTTCAGTTTATATTGTCGCCTCAGCATTCAAATTTAGAACCCAAACTAATTTAAAATTCATTACTTAATCTCTATATTTGAACCGTGTCACATTGTTGGTAATTGGTTCTGTCAGTCGTCAGTCTATCAGGCGATAATCACCCCTTAGCTGACAAAGCTGATCTCGTGAGATTAGATAACGATAAGACGGGATAATCTCGCCAAAGGACTGATTTGCTCGGCTTTTGAGTGATCGAAGTCTCCACAGATTTATTATAATTGGAAATCGAAGGGTAGGTATTTCTTTGTTTAGAAATTAAGAGAAATCTATTTTTTATTATATTTAGATAAATAAAATACGTTAGATAATTTTCGTTTCTTTTATTGATTTACTTTTGAAGACGACGACTCTTCTACTCATAAATTGCTAGAGAGCAAACGTATATAAAAAGAGAAATTACTGAATTTAAAAGGTTTTGATTTGTTGTTACGAGTACTGTTTTATGCTTAAAAGATATGTATCATAAGATATCATACAACTTCCTTTTACACATTGCATCCTCTCTTCCTACAAACCATTACCAGAATTTAGGCGTTCTTATTAGCCAAAAGGTACTTTTATGCGGGATTTGTCTGCAAATTTTGTTCAGTTCCATTAACGGCTTTGATTCCACATTATGTTCGTAAAGTTTCTGAAAAGCAAAAAAGTACTTGGTGCTCATCGAGTCTAGATAAAGCAAATCTTTTATTAAGACTTTTAGGATCAGTATTAACTAATAATATATCACATAACCCATGAATACTTGCTATTAATAAAAGATGTGCCGAAAAAAGTTCCTACGTGATACCTGAGTTCTACTTGAATGCATAACTGGAAGGAATGAATGAATTTCTACCACAAGCCACATGCGATGTAGCCATTCATTTGTTTTAGTTTTCGTTTTAATACACCACAAAAGCATTATTAGTACATTAATTTTAATTATTATTTAACCGAGCAATTGCTTTTGTTGCAAACTTTGCCTGTAGTATACAAGGTTCATCTCCATTCCTAAGTATTCGGCATGTCATATGCAAGCAAGTTCATCTAAGTTTATAATGAGTTTATGCATTCACGTTTGTCCGGCTAATTCACTAGACCCGGTGCTGGCTAACTAACTTTTTTTTGTTAGTTGGTGCACACCTAATTAATAGACGGAACAATTTAGAATTTAGGTGTTGTATAGGAACACTAGATGTGGTAATGATTTGGACGTACACACATAATATGATTGTTAATTATTGTTTAGTTTATTGTTGTTTACTTTGCTTCGGTTTGATACATCGAAATAGTAGTAAGTTAGTTAAGTACTTTATGATCTTACATTATTATCTACTCCAAGAGGATTAATATAATAAAAAAAATGTTTGTGCTTTATGTGTGTACAGTTTGATGGACTAGCAATCTGTCATCAGTGATCCGGAATACATCACATCTACAATATTCATGCTAATAAGTTCCCAATGAGATGTTTTAATGTCTCCAAGGTTCTGTGTACCCTGAGAGGAAGTAAAGACGTGAATGTTACAGTCAATAAAGTCACAGCTTGTCACTTAGTATCGATTTTTGTTACAGCGTACAACTTTATTGCGAAGTTCCTTTATTACAAATTGTCAACAACGAGGTAGAAAATTGCATGGTTCAGCTCAGTTGTTTGGCGGACATAAAAGAGTGGAGGGCGCTGCGAAAACTACCAGAGAACTTATGGCACAAGTTCATTCATTTGTCAACGGATGTTGAAAAGAATATTTAGTTAAATGTTAATAACAAATGTTAATATCAAGCTACCAATCTGTAATATATAAAAAATATCACGTTAATTATGTACACACACATTTACTCTAGATACTTTCATACATACTTTCACTGTAGAGGGATAGGTAGATATTAAGTCTCCTATTTATCTATTTATGTAAAGTTTTTCTTACACAAGTTAATTTATTTCCTTAAAATATGTTGTTCAAGGTTAGACAAAAATATTACGCTAATTAAATATTTTAGCAACGAAATGCATTGATTATTTATCATAACAAGCTAAATATTTTGAAACATACACAAAATAAAATAATTTTAATAGCAAATTTACTTACATATGTGCGATATACGCACACAATAAGTATTCATACTAATTAAACCTTTTCATCGCTATCAGCTCATAACTTAGACCTCTTCATACAACCAACATCTCAGCTCTGCGCGGCTTGGAACACAATAGTCTTCTCGTGGTTAGTCCCCTTATTGACATGTGCATCAAATAATACCCACACAGTGCCACGGTTTCATTTCGGAGTTTATTACAAACACTATCTTATAGAGAGACACAAAAAGATCGTAAGTAAGTATATGTAATATACGTAATATACATTATACGTAATATTGCATGTAAGTATGTAATATACAGTTTAGACCTTTATTACCTTTTTGAATGGACATAATCTCGGAGACATGAAAATCTCTTCGTAATCACTTATGATCATAGATATTGGGGTTATGATGTTGTACATATAATATCGATTTAAAACGAAGAGCGAATAATCGAAAGATAAAAAAAAACATTGTCTAGATTAACAATCCTTGTAGACTCAGACGATGGCTTCCTACACCACAGTTTTGGTATTATAAAACATAAATAAACGTGTTCACGACCCGCCTTAACCCTTACGTAGTAGTCAGAGGTCTGGTTTCATCTCCGCAATCGCAGAGTTAGTAACCCAAATGTTAACCAGATAGTCATTACCTAATGTGACAGGTGGTAAACTGTGTCACTTTTAATCGATATCTAAGTTAGCATATGCTATTAAAGTTCTTTACAGTGTGTAGTTTACGTTAATAGCACCATTATTGATGCTTCCCATACATACTTCTCTTTCTTGATTTACAATTCTGGTTTCTTATGCTAGATAAAGAAAGCAAGGGGTGCGTAGTTGGTTTAGATTCTAAATTTAATTATTTCTTAACTGTGGAGGGTCGTCGAATATTTATAATTTCTACTTAGATGAAATGGTTAGTGAAAATTATTTAATACATTATAATGATAATAAAATCTCTCAAAGCTCTCTTATTTAGAGAAAAAAAAAAGAATTTTTAAACCTCATACCGTGCAGAGAATGTGCAATCTTATGATGAAGTAGCTTTAGTTTGTAATTAACAGATATTCACTAGTCACTGAACAGTATAATGTTTCACGCTTATTTGTAGTTCCTACCAGGTTGGACCGAATTACGGAGACATTATATAAGTACCTAGCTCAGTTTTAAGAAAAAACATTACTGTGCGATGAAATTGATATTGATTATAAGTGACTTTTTGCTCGTCCAATAGATATATTTACTTCTATTCTGTTATTAAATGTTTACGGCAAAACGTCCCAGACTAGTACAAAACTGTTCTTACATAAATTTTATAAGCTTACTTTACAGTGACCTAGTCAGATATAGTCAATCTATTCTTGTATGCAGGTTAGGTCAGCGCTATATAAGTCTTTCGTTATTTCCTGGAAATAAACGTAATTTAATTTTTAATGTATAAAGTTATGGGTGAAATAGAACGACTTTTACGTAGGAGTTTATCAAGGAGGAATATGAATGAGTTGGTTAATAGTTCTGTAGCTAGTTAAACAATGAACTCGTTAAAATAGTTATAACCTACAAGTGATACCTAAATATGCCGAAGGGACCTTCTAAGACCAGTCAGCATGGTGATTATTGTAGATATTTGTCAAGCTAGTGTGTTGGTATACGCGCCATGGCCAAACTTTTTGGGAAAGTCAGAGGTTCTAATAGGTGTCTGGTTACTCAAACTATACTTTCATCAGATAACGTGACAGTTGGTTAGTCTATCATCCTGCACGGCTATTTCTAAAGATCTATTTAACGACAGTAGAGGTCAGAGGTTCAGGTGTCCATCTCCGCAACTGTGAAGGTAGTAATTTGACGACCTCCGTGGCGCGATTGGTTAGACGCCTGAACGCTAATCGTGAGGTCCCGGGTTCGATTCCCGGTGGAGGCAGAGTTAAGAACTACGCTTTTCTTCTGCTTTCCGGTCTGGTCGTTGATTATACAGGGTGGCGCATTCAAAACGGTCAGTATGGGGAAGTCTGAAACTATAAGAGATACGAAGATTTGTTCTTAGGAACCATGTCACCGATTTTGATAAAAAGAAAAACTGCATTCATACTTTCTTTGAAAAAACAACTGTATCGTACATACCCTCAAAGACACGATAATATTTCATAAGTTAATTTTTAGCATACATAAATATTAGGGTTGTAATTGACACATTACAGAACACAATATTTCAAGTTTTCACATTGACTTTCAAATGAATAAATAGACGATTGACACACTGATTCTACTTTCAAACGGACTGGCCACTATCTCCACCATAGATAAGTGTTTGATGACTTTGCGTAGGCAATTTAACTTCCAATCCTAGCTACTTTGGTTCATATGTATGTTTGTATTTGGTTCGGGACGTCGAATACTTTTTTATATTTACACATAACATAGTCACCCTACAGAATTTTCTCCTATATAAATAATCAAAGTCATTTTCCTCTTAAAGTGTGATATTTAGAGGCATGTAAATATTGCACGGATTTAGTAAAAAATTAGTAAAATTAGTCATCCTTGTGTACGCTAGTGTAGATGGCTTAGTTTAGTCAATATCGCCGAAAGTTTAGGGCTCTCAGTTTGTACGTCAGATGAAAATTCAAATTTCATTTTCTCTTAAACTATTCGCTTTTGTGTCGTTATTTCTTCATTACTAATTCATTGAGCCATTGAGCTTCAAGATAATATAAGTTGCATTAGTCTTTTTGTATAGAAATGTTCAATTTTTGATGATTCCAAAAGTCAGCGACCTCTGAACTGAGGGCCATAGCAAAATCGCCCTAAACCTATATTTAACGCATTTTTGAGATTTGAGTTTTTCTTAATTTATTTAAGAAATTCTTTACTAAATCCTCGAATAAACAGCATTATCCCAGGATTCGTACTTTCCGAGATCTAGAAAATGCTGGCATCTGGATTGAGGGCCACAGTTTTTTGACAATAACTTATTTGTTTCAAGTTTAAGAAATTTAAGAATAGATGCTATAGTTTTTACTAATTCTTTACTAAATGCCCTGTGAGTTTCATTTCGATTGTCCAATATTTGAAAAATGGGCCCTCAATCCAGATGCACACCTGTATTACAATTAAAATTTTGAAACCTAAAACTGTAAATATATATATATATATATATAAAATTTGTAAAAATGATTAAATTAAGCATCAATAATTCTGATTTATACTCAAACATAAAATATTGCCGACTCTAAGCTAAGTTAGTAAGTTTCTTTTCCAATATTTTTCATATGCATTTAAATATTTATCGACTGTTATATGTCTTATTAAGCCGGCCCCTACGTGACCACCCTTTCACTTCACTCATATATATTCCTTTAGTCAATCTGCTATCATTCATCCGCATAACATGTCCAAAACATCGAAGCATGCTCTTCAATCTTAGTCACTACATCTTCTTTCAAACCGCAACCTTCCCTTATCACACTATTTTAATTCTATCATTCAATGTTAGAATATTGAAAAAAGGTGACGTTAGGTGTACCTACATCCGCCGAAAGTGTATGAGAAGATGTGAATGTCAATGAAGCGAAAGTGGTCTGTCAGGATCGGGACAAATGGGGATCCGTGATCTCTGCCTACCCCTCTACAGGGAATTCGGCGTGATGTGTATGTATGTATGTATTTATCGAATCTATAACAACATCAATGCTTAACATTTATGGTCGTAACAAACAGAAGTGCTAAACTATAAATTAAATATATCAAAAAATTTGTTAAATATATATTAAATAACGAATCTTAATATCAAATTGCCAATACACTCTTATTTAACATAATATCTTGTTTAAGCCATGCCCATATCCTCCTAGTCATTCAACTTCGTCCTAGTTCGGAGAGAATGTATGAATTTATGCATTTAGTTTTGTCTTGCTAATTCCTTGCAACCGGGGGACGTGGTCTTAAATATGCTCGTTATTAAACATATTTAGCGGAAGGGGTGTTGGCAAGAAGTAGTCGTATATCATAGTAGTCTGCGTGTTTAATTGATTTACGTAACTTAAGAACTTCAGTTCAAATACGATGACACTGGGTAGTATTTTAGTAGTACATAAGTAGTATTTTAGACTAGGAATGAATATAATGTATTTGATAATGTTGTCCATATGAATGTTGATCGACGTTGTGTAAGCAACTAGCAGCCAATATTTCCTAGTAATACTATAGAGGACCGACGAAATATTTTGTAGAACGACGACGAATATATTCATATCAATTCACGCCCTTTAATCACTTTCAGGGTGGACAGAACCTCGGAGGCATGATATCTTCGTGGTTACATTTTACCATGAATATTGTGGTGTTAATGTCAAATGGCACATTTATGACAGGTTGCTAGTTCATCATCATATAAGGGATAAAACAGAGTAAGTGTATCTAGCTGTCAACATAAAGGTACTAACAGACAAAAGTGAATAAAAAAAACCTAAAATCTTTCACTGCCATTAGCCCTTGCGGAAGTAGTATTCTATGACTTTTACGAACTCACAGATAGATACGTCGCTATTTACTAGAAATGACTATATTCTGTTTATAGAAAAGGTAGATTTCCTTACAATATTTTTCCCCACTCTGGAAAGTGAATAAAATATATCGTATTTCTCGTAAGTGCTTTTAAATCCATCTATCACGGTGACGTATGCAGTCCAAGCGAACCTGGTCGCTTTTAAATGTGTTAGTAAACTCGAAACAATGATGCATGGCTCCCTTGATATTGCTATGCATTTCTTGTTTATTTTCGTACGGAGCATTTGACAACTTATTTACTAGAGGCATTTAGTATACGTACGTAGTATTAAAATTATTCAATGGGTATTTAACAATGTGCTATATATAATATAATATGTAGAATTTCTAAAACATGACAAAATATGAATCAAATTGATATTTGATTGTACCTTATTTCGTGATCAGAGATTCGCATGTAAATTTTTACCTAAAATTCAGTACCCAACGTGACAAGTGGTGTTTCAATTCAAATCACCGCACCGTGGGAAAAAATAGTTGCGTGTCTGAATAGAAAAAAAGAAAATAACATTTATTCATTTATTTACTGCATCTACATGACACAACAACAATATTAAGGAGTAGGTACTTGTCCTAATAGGCAGGTTTCCCCACGATGTTGGCACCAAAGTCGTTTATGAAACATGTAATAGTTAAGCTATAGCATATAGTACTAGTGTAGAGCTAGTTTCAAGCATCTGCGTTACGTCTGTAGTTGTTTTTTGTTCGGTATCCTTCTTTGTGCGACAAACACGTTTCTCCGAGACCGCAGTCTTGTCTTCGCTCAAAGGGTTTCTTTCAACGTTCCAAACAAGAGTTTTTTCTATCGGGAAAAGTAAGAATGTTCAAGTAAAAAGGGAAATATTCAATTTAATGGAAGGATTTCTGAGAACAGTAGGACGGTTTTAGATCAACGTGATCAAGGAATGGGATTCTCGGAAATTTTGTAAGCCATGGTGAACATCAAAGAGTAAACCGACAGTTGTGGAATGTTCCCGTAGTGACCAGCGCTTTGAGTGTCATCATTAGTATTAAGATACACTTTTCGCCATATTGACTAACATAATATATATATATCAGCAGTATACACACAATTCGTTTAGACACTTTTTAACATTTATTTGACTTAGCAAGATTAAACGCTTAGATTAATGTTTAGTACGGACGTACGGAATTTTTTCTTGATGTGATTTCAGTAAAATTTTCTCCAATTCCTGAAAAAAAAAGACTAACTTTTTGTCGGCTAAGACAGATATTAAATGACACTTTCCCGTAAAATAAAGCCGCAAATGTGGCTTTTATTTAGTCAATTCAAAACGAAGCTTCATCGGCAATTAGAGTGTCAGATAGATGGCCTACCTTGAGACCACCACCAGTATTGACCAGTACAGTGATCTCTCCATCTTATTTCACCTTAAACCAGGTTGCGATCACAAACTATGTTCGCAACGTAAACAGGTCCAGGCCACCACAAAGGAGCGTTTGCAAGAATGCTCTCGCATTGCCAACGAGAGGCAATGAAATAAAAATGAAGGTGCATCCATTGTTGGGAACAGCTACATTTAGCGCCGCTATTGTAAGCCTTTTAAGCTGTCGTATCACTAATGGCCACTTGGAGATACATTTGCCAACTTGTTTCTGCGTTTGTATTTAGCGCTACAATGCTAGAATGCAGGTAATTTTGATTCTAGTGTGCAGGTTATGGTTGGAACTGTTAGCTTTTACGCGTATTGCTATGTGAAACAAGTCTTGATCTGAAACCTTGAATGGAATATAGGGATATAGATAAATCAATGTTCACGGACGGTTGAGGAAGACGACGTAAATTACGTAACTAGTTGTGTTAATTGCTTTGAAAGGCGATGAGATTACCATCTATCGAGTAAGCTGTACTTTTATAACGAAGTTTACTAAAAAATATACTGCAGATATCGTATAGTTAAAGGTTGTCAACTTTTGTAATTAAATTTAGTAGCACACATTTTTCGATTGATTACATAAACTCTATTATTCTTCTAACAAGCGGATACTATACCAATACTTACATATTAGTGCTTATATAAGATACGAGTACAAGTGACAAACAATACATTCCCTAAAACTGAGCAGCTCAGAAATTCTGTTATAAAACATATATCTTTACAACATGTTCCAGTCTACTGCGACCGTAAGCAACAATGTAGTAAATTTGCTCAAATCATTCTTTACCGTAGCAAGTCGCTAGATAGAAGTAAACCCTGGCTATATCTTTCAAAATAAGACGCTTAAGTAGAAATTGTGACGGCTTATCCCCCGACGTGTCAGACTTATAAACGCTGCAGCTCAGGACTGCAGCGAAAATGAAATGGCACCTACGACCATGGAATACTTAGAGGAAATCTTTAAGCTAATAACTACTTTCATATTCTGTAGAGGATTGCCAGGATAGTTCTAAGTGACGGTTGATAGTCTATGTTTGTCATATTGGGAAGTAGTGGTGTGAATCTAAATGTATTTATGTATTTATAAATTCCATAACCTCAACTTGTGTCATAGGACCTCTGTGTCATGACATATATACCAAATATGTATATTGCGGTGAAATTTAAGTATTATAGATTGTAGGACGACCAATTTTATTACAAACGTAATTGTATTAAAGCAGGAAATAAAATAACTATTTTTTTTATTTACTTCTTAGTCCACTAGTTATTTTTAAACACTCGCGATTTATACTCATTTTATTTATTATGTGAGACCGGGTCATATCACGATAAAGGTAATCAGATATCTTTATTAATTGATCGTGACATGACCCGGTCTCACATAGTAAATAAAATTCTCAGTCCACTGTTACACAATGAACAGACAAAGACAGCTATATTCAATCGCAGAATGGCACGGAATAAAGACTAGCATACCTTTACGATTTGAAATCATTAACACTTTCTAGGAATTGTTCCCATTTGTATTTGAAATGTAACTAGAATTTCTGATTGCAAATTACTGCGAAACTGAGCCGAGCATCCTTTGACTAGACTTCATGGTAAACGATGTTTAGAGTTTTATTTATTAAATACAGTAGAGGAAGGCAGTAAATACATTCTACTTGTACTTGCTTTTACAATAAAAAATGTACATTTTACTTCTCCGGAGTAAAATAAGCTTGGTGTACTACATTAAGGTGTAAGCAATGGGTACAAATCTTGTCTAAGCATACAAACTCAGCTATTTATGTTATAAGCTATTATGTTTATGTTTTATTGGTACATATATGGAAATAAAGCCTTTTAATAACAAAGTTAATATAAAAACAATATTCAAGCAATTGCACTTTATATTATGCATTGAAAAATAACTTATTTAGAGTTTCAGTTTATATTCTCGTCTCAGCATTCTAATGTATAACCTAAGCCACCTAACCTAATTAAACATTCATCACTTAATCTCTATATTTGAACCGTGTCACATTGTTGGTAATTGGTTCTGTCAGTCGTCAGTCTATCAGGCGATAATCACCCCTTAGCTGACAAAGCTGATCTTGTGAGATTAGATAACGATAAGACGGGATAATCTCGCCAAAGGACTGATTTGCTCGGCTTTTGAGTGATCGAAGTCTCCACAGATTTATTGTAATTGAAAATCGAAGGGTGGTGTAGGTATTTCATTGTTTAGAAATTAAGAGAAATCTATTTATTTATTATATTTAGATAAATAAAATACTAATAATGTTTGTTACTTTTATTAATAGTTTTTGCAAGACGATTCTTCTACTCATAAATTGCTATAGAGCAAACATTTATGAAAAAGTGAAATTACTGAATTTAAAAGGTTTTGATTTGATGTTACGAGTACTGTTTTATGCTTAAAAGATATGTATCATAAGATATCATACAACTTCCTTTTACACATTGCATCCTCTCTTCCTACAAACCATTACCAGAATTTAGGCGTTCTTATTAGCCAAAAGGTACTTTTATGCGGGATTTGTCTGCAAATTTTGTTCAGTTCCATTAACGGCTTTGATTCCACATTATGTTCGTAAAGTTTCTGAAAAGCAAAAAAGTACTTGGTGCTCATCGAGTCTAGATAAAGCAAATCTTTTATTAAGACTTTTAGGATCAGTATTAACTAATAATATATCACATAACCCATGAATACTTGCTATTAATAAAAGATGTGCCGAAAAAAGTGCCTACGTGATACCTGAGTTCTACTTGAATGCATAACTGGAAGGAATGAATGAATTTCTACCACAAGCCACATGCGATGTAGCCATTCATTTGTTTTAGTTTTCGTTTTAATACACCACAAAAGCATTATTAGTACATTAATTTTAATTATTATTTAACCGAGCAATTGCTTTTGTTGCAAACTTTGCCTGTAGTATACAAGGTTCATCTCCATTCCTAAGTATTCGGCATGTCATATGCAAGCAAGTTCATCTAAGTTTATAATGAGTTTATGCATTCACGTTTGTCCGGCTAATTCACTAGACCCGGTGCTGGCTAACTAACTTGTTTTTGTTAGTTGGTGCACACCTAATTAATAGACAGAACAATTTAGAATTTAGGTGCTCTATAGAAACACTAGATGTGATAATGATTTGGACGTACACACATATTACGATTGTTAATTATTGTTCAGTCTATTGTTGTTTACTTTGCTTTGGTTTAATACATCGAAATAGTAGTAAGTTAGTTAAGTCTTTTATGATCTTACATCTTTATCTACTACAACAGGATTAAAATAATCAAAAAAATGTTTGTGCTTTATATGTGTGTACAGTTTGATGGACTAGCAATCCGTATTACATCACAACCACAATATTCAAGCTAATAAGTTCCCAATGAGATGATTTAATGTCTCCAAGGTTCTGTGTACCCTGAGAGGGAGTAAAGACGTGAATGTTACAGTTAATAAAGTCACAGCATGTCATTTCGTATCGATTTTTGTTACAGCGTACAACTGTATTTCGAAGTTCCTTTATTACAAATTGTCAACAACTAGGTAGAAAATTGCATGGTTCAGCTCAGTTGTTTGGCGGACATAAAAGACTGGAGGGCGCTGCGAAAACTACCAGAGAACTTATGGCACAAGTTCATGCATTTGTCAACGGATGTTGAAAAGAATATATTATTAAATGCTAAATTAGCAGAAGCTAAACAATTATTGCACGTTATCATAATTAACGTAAATTTCACACATAGTAAACATATCGCCAGATTCACATCATGTTACGATTTCTAGTACTTCTAATAAAAGTTTCGTTATAATACCATTGTTTGTTCATTACTAATATCGCGTTTTAGTTTTGCAATTTTAAACGTTTTAGTTAGACACCTAATAATAACAAATTAAGAAGAAAAGAAATCGTAACGTTTATCAATCGTTATCAGTTTATAACTTGTACCTCTTCATACAAGCAACATCTCAGCTCTGCGCGGCTTGGAACACAATAGTCTTCTCGTGGTTAGTCCCCTTATTGACATGTGCACATCAAATAATACCCACACAGTGCCACGGTTTCATTTCGGAGTTTATTACAAACACTATCTTATAGAGAGACATGAAAAGATCGTAAGTACATGTAATAAACGTAATATACATTATACGTAATATTACATGTAAATATATGTAATATACAGTTCAGACCTTTATTACCTTTTTGGATAGACAAAATCTCGGAGACATGAAAACATATTCGTTGTCACTTATTAGCATGCATACTGCGGTTATATATGTATATCGTATACATAGAAAATCGATCTAAATCTAAATCGAAAGATCGAAAAAAACATTGTCTAGATTGTTAATCCTTGTAGGGTCAGACGATGGGTTCATACACCACATTTTTCGTATTTTTAAACATAAAAAACGCGTTTACGACCCTCATCAACCTTTACGGAGTAGTCAGAGGTTCAGGTTCATCTCCTTAATCGCAGAGGTATTAATTCTATGCCCACCTTAAACCCAAATGTTGACCAAATAGTTAGTACCTAATGTGACCGGTGGTAAACTGTGTCGCTTTTAATCAAAGCTAGCATATGCTATTAAAATCCTATACAGTGTGAAGTTTACATAAATGGCACCATTATTGACGCTTCCCATACATACTTCTCTTTCGTGATATACAATTCTAGATTCTTATGCTAGAAAAAGAAAACAATAGGGTCACAATAAAATTGTTTTAAAAAATTTAATTATTTTTTAACTGTGGCAGCTGCTCGGATATTTATAATTTCTACTTAGATAAAATTGTTAGTGAAATTGACATTATAAAGATAATAAATAGAATTTATCAACGTCATGGTGTGCAGAGAATGTGCAATCTTATAATGAAATAACTTTAGTTTGTAATTAACAAGTATTCACTAGTCACTGAACAGTATAATGTTTCACATTTATTTGTAGTTCAATCTCTATCAGGTTGGTCAGAATTACGGAGACATTATATAACTAGCTCAGTTTTAAGAAAAGCGCGATGTCATTGATATTTATTATAATTGACTTTTTGCTTGTCCAATAGATATATTTACGAGTACTTTTATTCCGTTATTTAATCCATCCCAGACTAGTACAAAACTGTTCTTACATAAATTTTATAAGCTTACTTTACAGTGACCTAGTCAGATATAGTCAATCTATTCTTGTATGCAGGTTAGGTCAGCGCTATATAAGTCTTTCTTTATTTCCTGGAAATAAAGGTAGTTTAATTTTTAATGTATAAAGTTATGGGTGAAATAGAACGACTTTTACGTAGGAGTTTACTTTTATTAAGGAGCAATATGAATGAGTTGGGTTATAGCTTTGTAGGTTTTAATTTATTATTAGCTAGTTAAACAATGAAGTAGTTAAAATAGTTATGATAACTACATGTAATACCTAAATATGTCAAAAGAACCTTCTAAGACCAGTCGGCATGGTGATTATTGTAGATATTTCTCAAGCTAGTGTGTATGTATGCGTGCCATGATTTCAGCAAACCTTTTGGGAAAGTCAAAGGTTCTAATAGGTGTATAGTTACTCAAACTATACTTTCATCAGATAACGTGACAGTTGGTGAGTGTATCATCCTGCACGGCTATTTCTAAAGATCTATCTAACGACATGTAATATAAAAAAAGGAATTTTAACCTATGGTATTTCCTATTCACCTAGTAGACAGCGTCAGAATAATTGTGTCAGGGACGTGGAAATAGTGAGTTAGCTCGCATTTCTAAATGGCCCAACTCCAAAGCTGGCCTCAAAAGAGTCTTGCCACAAGAAATGTTTGGTACAAGACACTGTATGTAGCGATTTGCTGTTAAGTATATCTGTAGGTATGAAAACAAAATTTGCACAAGTGTTATGATTAAGTGTCAGTTAACAAGTTGTATACAAGGATTTAACATGTATGTATCTTTATTGTCAGTATCAAGACAACCTCGAAACTGATACACTTGTAAAATTTTGTATGTAAAGACATAACAAAGACAAGACCTCTTCTCCTTTTAGCATATTTGGAAACTTAGAGACAAATATCCCCAATCACCATTAATATATATAATTTGGCATCTTCACCAAAGCACATCAAAACGTTATGAGTAATTTAACGACTACGACATGCCCGGAAGGAAAGAAGCTCAGGATTATAGACATAATTATTGACTATATTAAAAAAGAAATCAATGATTAGACTATCATATTAAAATTAAAAATATCGTTTTAACCGCTTTCAGTTCACACTCGATCCGCTTGCAATATCGACAAGCAGCGTCTCAACAATGCTGGGAATACAATGGCTGCCTCGTGGTTCGCTCGCTTTGTATTGACATGTGCCTCAAATAATGCACTACCTGCCTAGGATTCATTTCGCTGCAAAATTTGGAGCCAGCCTTTTCGGAATAATGGCTGCATCGTGGTAGTTGTAAGGGTTTGTTCGTAAACGGCTTTCATTGAATTTTGGGTGGTTTTAATGTGGAGAACTGAATAGACATTTAAAACATGGTAGAGAATGGTAGGTTTCGAAGCTATACAAGTAAAATGAAGAATTATTCTTATTTCTGTAACAGTGGAAGATTTGTAGCTTTCAAAAGAACAGTTGTAGGTACAGTACTACGAACACCGGATGCGGTTATTTATTAATTAAAAAATGATACATAAACGCCCAAGATAACATACCTGTAAAGTTGTTTTGAGCACCACAAAAAATACGTGTAAAAGTTTTTTTCAACCCGAGTGAAATGAAAGGAAATACTTTTTATTCAACATGAGGATTAAAAAAACACTTATTGAAAGTCAGAAAAAAATCACAGGAAATGTTGTCATTAAAATGAGTCAATCTTAAAAAAATAAAATAAATCTATTTAAATTATTGGCTTTTCGTAAAGCAAAATCCTGCAGAGAAGAAATGCCAACACTGTGTGAGACTATATTATTTTTTAATGATAGTAATAAATAGCGTAATATTTTTAACTAATTTCGCTTTATTTACTACATATTATTTAGCCTAATATTTCCAACCCATTTTTTCTACACTTTATATCAATTCCAAGAACGAAAGACCGGTTCACGACTTATATTAGTTTCTTTTACTACAATCCTTTTGTGTAATGCCCCCGTCCGTTGAAGATTGCAGTCTCAGCCGAGCTCAAAGGTTTTTTACGCAAACAAGGAAGCACGAAGACGAGAAACGTAAAACTGAAGCGATGCCTCTCCACTGAAAGGAAAAATATTTCATTTCGTATGATAAGGCTTTGTGAGGAACTGATCTGTAGTTTTAAAGCAGAATGAACCGGTGTTGAATTTTTATTTCTGGGTAGTCGATGTAAGGAACTGGCCGTATTGAGGATTTTGTGAGAGATAACTAAGGAATTATGAAATATCACGTAAAAATTTTAAATGCTAGATAGGCCATAAATAGAATGCTAACTAGCTGCTGCACTTCACAGTGTATCGTAGCAAGTACTTAAGAACGAGTCTTCAATTGAATATACTGAATTAGGCTGGTTAACATGTCATTTCATACCCGGTAATTATGCTAAAAGTGACGAGGACATTTGTATCACCACACACCACACAAGGTCAGGACTTAAATACAACTGTATGCATACATATACATTCACATTTTTTAATCCCTTTCGTTGCGATTTCCTAATGCAACATTGCTCAAAGGTTGCTAGCCTGTAGCCCAATAGATTCACCTCCTACAACATGCCGGCAGCTAGTTACCATTATTTTTACGTCACTGACAAACAAATGCCTGTATGCAGCGTGAAAATTAAACGCAATCCCACGCAGCAGAATCAGTTACATTGAATGGAGCATTTCCTGCAATGAAGCTCTACTTGTCATGGCTTCGCTAAATGAAATGGAACGGGCCACGTAATAATTTGCGGAACATGTCGATACAAAGCCCTGATACAATGTGACGCCATTGTGTTGGGCGTAATTGTCTTGCTATCCGTTCGGAATTCAAAGAAAATGATTTCTTCTGGAGAATTTCGCTGTTAATTCAATGCCGTAGTCTTGTGCTAGTGTTGTACGAATTGAATGGATTGAGTAGAGGATTAAGAAATTAATTAGATGTTTCTAGATTGCTAATCATCATCGATTTGTAACCTGAATAAACTAACCAAATTCCCATTTTTCTCAGAAAGTGTGTGAATTACAAATTTATAAACAAACATGTTGTTTTTTAAAATTTATAAACGTGAAAGAATATTAGTAAGCCCTATTTTAAATATAAACTTATTGTTATTTTTTATACTTTGCTTGTTTAGAGAAAACTAGTTAATAGAAAAAAATTATTTAATATTCAATGAAAACTAAACGTTAACCAGTACAAAGTTACTTTACAGAATATTAATTGCTAGCTGTTGATGAAGTTCGGATTTGGAATACAATATAAAAAGATAATATTTTATTTACTTTATCACGAAAACTCTCAGTAAAGAACAATTTCGTTACGATTTATTTATTCTCTAGATATATACTAAAATATTCACCTCACACGTCGCTATTTAAATTACATTCGCAACTATTACTTAAAATTTAAATTGCGTTCCTACAACACACAATGGGATGAGAATGCTAATAACACGGCCTGAGAATTCCGAACATCAGCCGACGAAAGCTTCTGCAAAGGAGAAAATATCTCGCGCTCAGTAAATTATAACGCTTATTACCAAATGCTATTATGCCATTACAAAATGCTATCGTAAACTCTATGTTCGAATGAAATTGCTTCAATAATTCAAAAGCTCAGCGTGAATGAGCCATTCAGTTGGAGATTATCCCATCTAATCTCATCTTATCAGCTTTGAAGGCTCTCCCGCCTTCAGAATAACGATCTTCTTACAACCACCCAATTTTTCTGGAATGGTCTGTGTAGATTTGAAATCAATCCGGTTATTTTATAGTGAAATATTCTTAGCAGAAACATTCTTAGTCTAGAGTACTTGTTTGGAAGAGTAAGTACAGTTAAGACTGCGATATATATTATGGTAAAAAGTAGGTATGATGAGCATTTCAACGAAGTCATAAGCAGAATTCATTAACAGGTTAGAGATTAACATTCTGATATTTTTTTTTACATAGCATATTATTTAGTTACTAAACATCACTTGCCACTATCAAAAAAATCGTTCTCTTCTTTTAAATATAACTTAAGTAGATCTAGGACACTGTATAAGATTGTGACTTCCATTTATGTCATACGTACATACTTGTCATATATATCAACCATTGCACCTTAATAACGAAGGAACTTCAAGACAAAGTCCTATACGACAAAGAAAAAGCAACGCTGATTATATCTGCGATGGGAATAATGAAGCGACTCGTCGAAGTGTCGAGTTGTCTCTCTCTATGCAAATAAGCAATTCAGTGGCAGCGCCCCAGGCGATTCTAATTTCAACAAAACAGCGCTTTGCAAAGAATATGCGGGCAGATGGGATTTTGGCATTGTTACTAAGTTGCATATAACATTATACATTTGTATTCAATTACGTAATTGGGAGTGTTTCATTATTTAATCAGATAAACGGCACTTATATTAAGAGGGATAATGTGAAGAATCATACATAAACTTCGAGGTATTAAGGACACCATGGTACCATATCTTATATTATAAACTCAATACGAGCACACTATCTGGCTATTCCAAAATTTCAGCGCGCGATATCAGACCATGCCTTGCACAGCTTTAATAATAATTCTGTAATCGTCTTAAATTTACTGTAGTCTCCCCATTTAATGCAAACAAAACACAAGTGTTCATACACAACTGCTACTATATCGAAGCAATTTAATCAAATAAATCATACGTTACAAATACTACTACAAATTTATAATCTTGTAAGTGCTATTTATTATTGATAAGTGACAAAAAGAAACGACGAAACGCATTCACGACCATTAACCCTTACGGGGTAGTCAGAGGTTCAGGTTTCCATCTCCGCCATTGCGAAGTAAAGTGATATAATTTATTGAATAAATGAATTCACTGACTTAAAACATACTTTTCCAGCCTTTTTTAAATCCCATCTGACAGTAGTTACAAAACTAATCTATGTAAAACGGGAATATGCAAGAAACGGAAAAGTTCAACGAGTCTGATTTCAGTCGAGATTTCGCTGCAAAAATTGTTATAGCCAACCTTCATGCACTGATGGCTTCGACTCTGTGTAACCTTTGAAACAATTACACTGTGTTAACAGAGACGATATAGATACATGTTTGTAGGTTAGTATTCAACAGTAGTTTATGGATACAAATATTGCTTCTATATTAATCTTGGTGGTGTAGATAGATTTCGAATAGCTGCGTGTCTGTATGACGTATTGTAAGACATAAATAAGATATTAAAGGTAATTTTTTTTATAATATTTGGACATTATTATACCAATTGAACTAGCCGCTTGGTAAGTACAATTAAGAATTGTGTTAAGGGTACTAGTCAAAGTATATTTAAGAAATGTATACACATGATACATAGATAAATACATATATAGCATATATAAACAACAACCAGACTGGAAATCAGTAGAAAAGCGTTGTTCTCAACTCTGTCTCCACCAGGAATCGAAACCGGGACTTCACGATTAGCGTTCAGGTGTCTAACCAATCGCGCCACGGAGGTCGTCAAAAAATAAAGGGAAACTTTTAGGCAGGCTTTTAAATATTAAAGATAAAAATTTAATCACTGTTCGTAGCATAGATATACTATAACATACACGATTGAAATGACTGAAAATTAAGGGTTTTTTTTTCGTATAAATTGGTTATCTAAGGTTGGTTTCCAAAAGGGAACGTTTAATGTTCAGCAGACTGATTTAGGTACTGTTTAAAGGACCTGTGTAACCTTAAAAGAAAATATGAGCTTTAGTTATTAAATCAATTAATTTTATCTTAATAACAATATTTATCTATCTCTGCAACTTTAAACAAAACTATCATATAGAATTGCTATTCCTGTAAAACCTGATCAGTCCAAGTCAGCTTTATTTTGCATAGTCAAGGGTTTGCTAGAACCACCTTCCACTGAATACCTAACTAGCTCCATGCGACCGAGTAATTGTATTGTAAACAGAAATGTGCGATGACCAAATACCACTGGTACCGATAGAAATTTTGGGTATGATTGACAACAGTATTAAATGCGAGAATATATACATTTACTTATGTACATAGAACACGACTGTATTCTCTAATTTCTGACAGTGAATTTTGCGTCTGTATCTACATATATTATAGTTATTACATTCATAACATACATACACTCAAGGTCCGCTTTCATGAGGGGTAGGCAGAGATCATGGATCTCCATCTGTCCCGATCCTGACAAATCCTTTTGCTTAATTGACGCTCATACACCTCCTTATACACACTCGGCGGTTCTAGGTAACTCTTTCAATATGTCGTCTATCTGACTGTCAAATATCTTATTGGGCCGGACTTTATGTAACCGCCCTTAAGTAACATTATAATTGAGGTGGATTTTTTAATCAATATATCTCATAGTAGAATATATTGCCCATAAAACATCGCCCTTATGTAACATTATAGTTGAAGTGACTCTTTTAATCAATATATCTCTTAGTAGCATATATTGCCCATAAGACAGATGATTGCATTCTTTTATCTCAAACTAGCACAGAGTGGTTCCAAGTTCTCCACAAATAAACACTCGTAAGTATTCTTCGAGAGCAACTTATTTAAATGAATAAATTCGAAGCCTTAAGAGTGCAGTAAACAAAAAGTTCTCTCTCGAACTGGAATAGGCCAAGATGGACTCACGGCTCGTTCACTCCTTTTTAAGGCTTCTTTTTATAAAGGATCTGTAGTATATTATATATATATATATATATAGTCGGTATTTACAAGCAACATATACTATATATATATATATATAACTATACGACATGGCTTGCCACCTGTCACATTGAGTACTGACTATCTGGTCAACACGTGGGTTCGAGGTAGCCACAGAATTATTACCTCCAGGATTGCGGAGATGGATACCTGAACCTTTGATTACCCTGCATAGGTTAATGGTCGTGAACGCGTTTGTCTTTGTCTATATGTGTTTTAGTAATTTTACACGTAGAGCTGTTTTCTATATTGCACTACACAATTTACTGTGCTAATCTGGGATATAAATAGAATCCTAACTAGCTGCCGTTCTTCCCGATATGTCGTAGGAAGCTATTAAGGGACGAAGAGTAAATAGAATTTCTTTGGCTATGGGTTAGCAACCTGTCACCATTATGACATCGCAATAAATATTGATTCATGCTAAAAAACTGGAAGATATTATGTCTCCGAGGTTCTGTCCACCCTAAAAAGGATTAAAGGACGTAAATGTATGTATTTTTGTGTGTATATTCTCATAAACGAAGTAAACTTTTTTATTGTACGAGTATAACAATACAAGTATATTATGAAATAACGATTCATTCCCTCACAGTTTCAACAAATACATTCGAATCCCATTCAATACTAAATTTTATCACAGTGCATCGCCTAAAGCAGTTTTTGTCCATTGTTTGTTGTTTCGAATTTAAAATATGTTTCGAATACGGAACCAATAGTCGTTCAATCAACTGCATTCGATAAAATTTTACTCAAAATATAGCAATGCCCCATGCTAGTCTGGCACGACAAAGGATGCTAAGTAGCTACCATTCTTCCTGGCATATCTTAGGGACTAGGAATCAACTGGGCGATGGGCTAGCAACCTGCCACCAATATTTCTTTTAACATTACGCCCCAACATTCATGTTAAAAAGTGACCTTAGAGATATTAACGTCTCCAAGGTTCTGTCCACCCCGAAAGGGATTATCTGACATGAATTTATATGTATATGTAAAATATAGCAAACTGAAATTCTTACTTACATTCAATACAAACTGAATTAAAACTTGTAATACAATACTTAATTTCCAATTGAAAGGGGAAGATACACAAAGAAAGTATGTATATTTATTATACGCGATTAATTTAAACATACATACTCGGTCGTTAGGTGAGGTAGAGTATGTGAATACCATCTTTCTTCCGTATATCGCTTATTTATACATTATACTCTAATGTCATATTACCTTCGGGGCAAACCACTTCAAACTAATCTTTTAATTAAATACGTAAAACAATATCCCATCAATGTTATATGTACATGTAGTTATTCGCTTTACCCATCCAAACCCTAAACATAACATTTAATGGCAACTTAAAGCTATGTTATACAATATATTGTGAATAAATAAATATAAAAGGAAGCGTCCCTTAGTTCTTAAGATAATTTAGGTATAAATATCTTTCACACTTCTATTTCATACTACCACTGGCCAGTACAAAACGTATAAAATGAAACTAGAGAGACCTGCCCAACAAATAGACAATGTCGCGTCTCAGCTGGAGTGTTTTGTTTTAAGTGCAAACTTCTTATTTATGATGCTCTTCCCGGCATGGAGTTTTGAGAGGTTTTGTCCGGAAAGAAAAAGTGACACGATGCAGTTTAGTAAGGAACAGAATTAAACCTACAATGATGTGTTAGTTGTTTTGTGTCGCATTAAAAATAGTAACTTTAGATTTTAAAAAAGTCATTTCAATTATACGTCCTAAGACACGTGTTAATGAACATTAACTGTTATATTTTGGTTTTCTTTTACAAATAAAGGGATTATGGGGCACAAAATATGTACAGGACTGAGTATTAGTTAAGCTTATTTTATTTACTATATGAGACCGGGTCGTATCACGATAAATTAAATTGATAAAGATATAAAATACCTTTATTTCACCCGACGTTTCGACCCAGTTGCGAAGGCCGTGGTCGCGGGAAGACATATAGTAAATAAAATGAGTATAAACCGCGAGTGTTTAAAAATAACTAGGTACGCATATTTTAAAAAATACATGAATTGTAACTGTAAAAATAGACTAAGCTGCTTAACTTGAGGTAATTGAGGTGTAACACTAAATCTTCTCTACGGGGCCTTAGTGCAAAACAGTATCTATATTTGGAGCACGTAGACGTTCTATTTAAGGAAGCAAATTAGAACAGGACTGTTCGTCCTCCGAACTAAACTTAACAGCACGTGAGAGACACTTCGCATAGAAACTTAGATACGGAGATATTAGAAGTGGAGAGGGAAATATAGGCGGACAGCGGGTGTACTGAATATTGGGAGGGATAACTTATATTGTATAATAAATATGAATATCATAAAACGAGGATATAATCTTTTTACAGCTTTACTCTAAGAGACAAAGATCTCACACATTATAAAGTTAATCACAAAGAATAATGTTTTTATAATTCTTATATTGATTACAAAATTAACTTACTGAAAAGGGATATAAATTTCATGAAGATTAACATTCCCTTAACTAAGTTTATTTTATTATATCTTAGAAGAAACAAAGACGTTTTTCTATTATTTTGTTTATTGTTATTGTTACTACCTTTATAATATAATTATACTACTAATATAATATATACTTTTATCATTAGAATGAATATAATTTTCTTCTTTAAGTATATAATGTAGTTCCAGTTTTGAATATTACAAAATTAAAAGACATTGAATAACAACGCTTCGTTGAAAAAAAGTGTAGGCGTCCCCCGTTTTCGTCCATTCATACATATTACTTAAGTTTAACTGTCCCTATAATGTTGGCTAACTAGGAATTATACTAGGGTTTTTTGGACGTTATTGCGTTTATATGGGTATAGACGTTATGGACTCATCATTAACCTAATACTCATACATAATATATCCACACACACCCAGTGTTATGATGATTCTTGTGCCAGAACTATTATCATGATATTTCTAGGTGCATAAGTCTATGACTGTCCGATACAATCTTTGGGAATAGTTTTAATCGAGTGCATCTTGTCGTACGGACTCCATGCCAAGATGTGCTGTGCATTGTGCAAGATTGACGTCGTCATTATAACGGGAGATCAGACATAGTTTGTAAAATATTATCCATGCATTACCTACTTTCACCTCGGAATAAGGTAAGATGTTAGTTTATATACAAACATTTATTTACTTTTTATAAAGCAAAAACAAGCGCCAAAGGCGTTCACGATGATAAATCCTTGCGGGGCAGTAAGAGATACAGGTTTCTATGTCAACAATCGCAGAGGTAGTTATTCTATGGCCAACTCGAACCCACATGTTGACCAGTTAGTCAGTACTCAATGTGACAGGTGGTAAGCCATGCCGACATTTACAAGCAATAACTGTAGTGTTATATTATCTGTGCAATAACTATTATCTGTTCGGGAAACAGGTAAGTTTCCTCACGATGTTTTCCTTCACCGTAGTGTTCCATACATTTCGTAAATGTATTTTAATTACGAAAAAGTTTCATTAAAACAACAAACAAAAATTCATTAAACGTCTATACCAGTGGTACATGTTCAAGCGGAATTTGTACCCTGTACCCACTGTTACAGAGTCAAGCCCCAAACAATTGAGCTACGTCCATTATATAAGGCAGTGGTTATAATGCATTTGCTTCGCCACTATCTTATTAAGGGTTGCGTATAGTTATATATTTTGTATGTCATGATTTAATAGTTGACCAAATGATCGTTTGCAAACCTTCTTAAGGTACCATTTATTTATTCGTTGTGTCTTATAATTATTATGTACGTTGGTGTCTATGTAGATGAATGTATGTTTCATAGATAGATATAGGCAAATGGATCTATGCGTATCTATAAACACACTTTCACTTTGCATTCATGTGGACAGGGGCCAGTTGGTAGTAGATGCCCAAAATTGACATATTTACCATTAAAATTAGCAAGTGTCAAATTTCGCTTAAAAAATTGCGAAATTTGTTAAGTTTGAGCATTCACTACCAACTTAACACTATTACTGATCTGATAATGAATTAATATTTTACAAAAAGCATTAGTGGACTAAGGCCCCTGAACACAGATACACATTGACTGACAGATACTGTATGATCACCCATTACATTAATATTGTGTTTGAGCTGAAATTAATATTGTCACGTTGCTAGTCCATTGTACAATATATCCCACCCTAAGTCTTTAAGATATCTCCCACAACATGCCAACAAAAAAAGCGTTTAGTTACCATTACATTGACGCCCCAGTGTATTTCAGGACGTATTTATACCGTTAAGTACCAACTTTATACCAAACAAACCCCCTTTGCCCGCATCTGAAATTAAACATACTATGACGTCACGCAGAGCTCATTAGTCAGCACCTGAATGGATCGCCAGGGCTCCATTGACTCGTATTGATGCCGGCGATCTGTTTTGCAAAAGGGTTGGCTTTAATACCTTTTTATGTTATATTAATGTGTTTAATCGTGTTTGTGTGGTTTAAGGTAGATGAAGTGGAGTTTAGGGGTTTGGTTGAGCATGAGAAGTGAATTGGTCAAAGACGAACTGACCTTAGAATCACTAAAATAATAGATCTCTCTAATGTTTTATTTTCGGTGCTACAGATTATTTCATGAGTTATACGTATGATCCGTAACTACTAGTTGCAAAAATGAGGAAAAATTAGGTTTCATAGTAATAGTCTCTTTAGATAATATTAATTAATAAGTTAATTTTTACTTCTACTGCTAGTAAATTTCGTTTCTTTATGATAATAACTTTATGATTATTTTCTGCGTGCGTTTTTCATGTTCATACATCAAGTAAGAACATATGTACTAAGCTAGGATTCATATACTTCATTAACGACACTGCCATTACGTTTAATACTTCTAGAACTGCATAGTGACATCCTGACAATTAGTTTGAGCTGACTTAATGATGCATAGTGTTCAACATCACTTGTCAATGTCAGATTGTCAGAGGCCAAAATTGCACGGTCCCGGTTACTGCAATTTGTCGCTAAGCCTTGTTCGTGTGGCTTAAATTAAACGTATATGTTTTAAAAATGATTTCCAATTATGTAAATGTATGTATTGAGCCTGATACCTTTAGCGGGTTAGCCAGGAGATCATATAGCTCTCTTGAATATAGCAATGAAGATACAAGAATGTACAACTTCATTATTATTTAATTAATATCGGCGTAGAGATCCCGCCATATAAATTGGCAGTTGGGGGCGTCGCCACAGTCGCGTAATTCAGTGTTACCAGTAAACACGCCAAAACTAGCACTCACTGTGCCATACGGCTCGATACATTATAGGTTTCATTTGTAACGGTCTTTGGTTGCAGAGCTATAAACTCAAATAAAACAAATTAATATATCAAAGTCAAAAGTCAAAATATTTTTATTCAAAATAGGCCCTATCACAAGCTCTTATTGAAAGTTATCTTATGATCTAAGTATAAATTAAAAAACTGAAATGCAAGAGTGGCTAAGAAGCAAAAATCTTTATTTTGAGGATAGCTGGACAAAGCCACTTTTTACCGTTTACCACGTTAGGCGACAGGGATCATAATTATTGTTAAGGAAAACTCACTTTCTTTGTAATCTTTATGTTTGTTAATTATAAAAATAATAATCTTTATTGTTGTTATACTTAGATCATAAGATAACATTCAAAGAGAGCTTGTGATAGGGCCTATTTTTAATAAACATATTTTGACTTTGATATATTAATTTGTTTTATTTGAGTTTATAGCTCTGCAACCAATGACCGTTGCAAATGAAACCTATAATGTATCGAGCCGTATGGCACAGTGATTGCTAGTTTTGGCGTGTTTACTGGCAACAGTGAATTATGCAACTGCGGCGACGCCTCCATCTGCCATAATATATTCAAAATTATAAATATCACAAGCTCTCTTTGAGTATAAATTAAAAAAACTATTTCAAACATGGCACTGAGCATTGTCTTTACATATTTTTTACCGAGGTTAGATCAGCGGAGACCCTAGCTTGGAGAAGAACTAACAAGAAACTCCGGAAATCAATTTATTATAATCACCCTTAACAAACATAAAAATTACAAAGAGTGGGCAAAAACACAACGCTGGTAATACTAAATTTACCTTTCATACAAAATAACACGTAATGGCGGAAACGTCAAATTTAGTTCCAAGTTTGGCTACTGCCAATTTATGTGGCGGGATCTCTATAAGTACGTTCTGATCTTTAGGTTTTCCTCTTTCAATGTGTTTACCTACTAAAATTACATAATGTTTACTCGAATAGACCTCATAATAATATAGGATTTACAGTCTATATTTTTATTGTTTTTAAATTCTATGTAGGTAACAAAATTATCCAGCTTATAAAAAGATCAAGATAAAACAACAGCAATCGCATGTGGAACTAATAGCATTTTAAAACCATGCGTTACTGCCATCTAACGCCCGTCACTAAAAGTAACGAAAACTGTGTTACCTAACATGCAAAGCCTTAAAGCTATAAAGGAATATAATTCTTAATACATCACCTTAAAGTTCAATTTAGTTCAAACTGATGTAAGGTGATATTTTACGCACGCAATCCTTAGCTACATTTATCTTTTACTTTAATTACTTTTTAGTATTGTTTACAATTTAGTAGTTGTGTATGCTTTTAGAAAGCTTTTTTACTAGTGGGCTTACATTGGCTAAAGCAAAAGCAGTGCTTTTATGTTAAGTCTTATGGCTTAAGTTATTTTTCTTTAAAGATTAGGCTTATTTCATAAACATTAACTAAAGTGTACAGACATACATGTCTCGTTCGATTCATTGAATATACAGATTAATTAAATAAAATTCAATAAATATTGTAATTTTAAAATTCTGTTTTCAATAAATATGAGTGTTACTGAGTCTCAATAATACGTAAATGGTTTTTTAGGATCGGGAAAGATATGTGATCTATGCCAACCACTCTAAGGGATAAAAGTCGTAATGTGTTACAAATATAATATATCTTTAACACATTCCGCTTAACGTGTTATATAAATTATAATGTTGTAATAAACAAATACTATCCATAATTTTATTGATGTACTAAACTTTATCCCAATAAAATCTGGTTATTTACCGTATTCGTAGTTGGTAGTTGCTGATTTGTCCGTGTCACGAAGTAGCGATCAATAGCTTTATTTCCGTAGCATTCGTAGTCGAGCTAGTTGATTTATATACACATAAACTAACGCCTCTCTATCCTATTTATGGTAGAAAGGTCTTTGGAGACAAATATTTATTATGTCTATTTTGACTTTTGGGATGGACATGATGGTTTTAATTTAAAATATTGGTCGATATTGGTTGCTAGCCCATCGTATGAAATCTCTAATTCTCGAAGTTCTAGTTGTAGGCTAGCAAGGGTCATATTTCGGTTTTGATAAATAGAATATTTGTATGTACATAGATGTTGATTTATCAGACAACACAAGAACAACACAATATATAAAATTTAATTGAAAGTAAGACAATAAATACTATGACTAACATTTAACAGAATATTGCCAATTAAAAACAAATCACTCTAATTAAAACTTTTTTTCGAACAAACACCCAAAATACTTGGAAATCTGCGCCCGTTCTGCTAAGCGACTAAATAAAAAGCGCCATTTTAATCCGGTTACAACCGGATGCCAATTAAATTCCGTAGCACACATCCAGACGCTAATCCGGCGAGCGTATACTACGAAATAACTGAAACGGGCGGCGAATAAGCAAACAAACTGTTACAGCAATTAATCTTTGTTTATGTGTGGAATTTACTCGGAGGCATTAGGGGTGTGGTGTTTTTACTAAGTACCTACTTGGGTATTATTAGGGTTTTCCTTAGAAGTCGTAGTATGGACAATGTTGTTAAGTTGAATCGATTTTTATAGTTTTCATTGGTTCACGGTAAATTAATTAATTTATTACTTAGGTTATTTGTTTTTATTATCTTATGAACAATTAATTTGCTATAATTTTATGGTGGATAGTAGAGTAGGGTTGGCCGTGTAAGGCTGCTTAGAACATATCAAATAAGAGACATTCTTCTCGAGGCGGGTGTACGTAGCGTGAATAACAAAGGAGCGTGTATAAGAAGCTTAATGGGTGTTAGTGATGCTAGACCGATTAGTCAAGATTGTTCCAGGTGGCGATCCATAGTCTCTGCCTATTAGATTAGCCATTTTGATGTAATTGGAAACACAGCGAGTACTTTGCACAGATTTATTGAAAGTAATTTAAGTTGTCAATTCGAGCAATGGCGACACGTAATGCACACAGTTGAATATTCATAGAGTAATCATTCACAGAGTAAACATTCACAGACAAGTGAATGAAGTAAAGAGAAAAATATATTGCTTGAGTTTAACTATACAACACATTTAGACGTAGAGACGTAAATATATTTAGATATTTATTATATAAGAAAATATTTTTAATGAGCCTTTTGTACAATGTTCAACTATAAGTGTATAGAAGTACAAATGTCTGTCATTTTGTAATTCATTTTATAAACAAAATCAAACGTAAGCTCTATTTCCAAATATCGTAATAAAGAGCAATTGTTCGTGCGACAGGCGTTTCCCAGATGGTCAATTGTTTGACCGAGACAAGTTGACAGGGAAATGAAATTCCGAGATTTGTCTCCCGATGTCAAAAGTTTTGTTCTCCGAATTAATTAGGTTCTTCGCGACGTGAATATTCATTGAGATTTCGTTCACAGCACAAAAACTTGTTGACATTGTTTCAAATGGAAAGTTGTGGATCCAATTGTGAACAAAATTAGTGAATTATAACAACAAGCACTGAGTGGGGACTGTCGCGAAATTGTTAACAATAACTTGGAACAGGCATAATAAGTTATAATGGGAAAAGTTAATTAGAATGGTAGGTTAAATATAAATGGGGATTGATAGTTCCTCTTAGCACTTGGATTAAAAATATATCTTTATGCAATTTCACTTCTTTTCCTATAAGATTAGCTATAATTTGTCAGTTTTATGTGTGTCTCTAATAATCTAATTATTGAGGATGTAGATTTTATTGCATATAAATGTAGTCAAATGAATACTTTAAACGCTTTTATTAAGTAAATAAATATAACGTAACTATATCAAGTAAAACTAATATTATTATTTATCTTAGTTCTCAAAGCTTACACTAAAACATAATCAAGCATTAAGCTTCTGACTACCCAACCACAATTAAAAACGGAGTGTGTGTACACAAGTCGTGAATCGTGTGTTTTATATTCATGTAAAACGTAATCATTTGCTCAATTCAGATAGAGCCAGAATCCTCTGAACAGGAATGCTTTTCGAACTGTTGAAATGGTTCAAAACGTTCCTGAAAAGCTAACCGTACAAAGCATATTCGGCTGATAGAACAAAGCGCACTTTTAATGAGAGTAATGGTCGCACCACACCGTCATAATTAACAACCTTTGTATTTCGCAACTATGTAAGGAACTAATGTTTTAGACAGTATGATATTTTTATAGAATAATGCGCCAGAGACGTGTTATGTGGTATGTGGACATTGCAAAGTGAAAGGTAATTTTTGAAAGGTAGGTAAAGTTAGAGGAGGCATTATATGAAAAGTGACTTGAATATTTAGAGGGGATGAATTAAAGGAAAAATGAAAGGATTTCATTGATTAATCAAGGAGGTAGATTATACGGTAGGAAGAGTAATTTAAAACATGATTCTATAGTTGTGTGTAGCATGAAGAGCAGAAGAGCATGCATAAAAAGGTTAATGGATTTGAGTGGGGAAAACGAGAGAGAATGTGAGTCAAGATTTTTCAAAGTGACCAATAACAGTTTCTGCTTATCTATTAGGGAAGTACATGCATATGCATGTACAGAAATATATGTTATATATTGACTAGTTCAAAATAGATGCAAAACAAAAATCTCAACCGCGCACCAAAACTATGTAGCATATCAAAGGATTCGGTGGGTTTTATTTTGTAATACTTTCCAGAATTTTCAATGTGCATTTTTATAGTTTTTTATGTTTGTTTACACTGCACGGTAGTGACTTGTATTTTCCTTCTTTTTTATAACGGCTGTAGCCATATTGGATTAACAGCTCGATGGCTAAAGCATAATATGTTTATTCTACGTCAAAATATCAAAACTTATATAAAATATATTGTGAAAATAATAAATAGTTTTACTAACCATGAAAATTTTTTGAGAATTCTCCGAAACTTATCGTATAGATTATGAATATTAACGGTCATTTTGTATCCAAAATGTGTTGAAAACTTTCAACACATTTTGGATACGAAATGACCATTAACATTAACTATTTCCATATTTAATATAACTGTGGTCAGTGATCACAATGAATAATAGATCATTGCGACAAATAGTGTATAATGTGCGGAGGTCATATTAATTTGCTGCCCCGTAGTGAGCGGACCGCATATAAACCGCAGTTTTTACCTAACTACACTGCGACAAGTAAACAATATTTAACTCCATCTATGAATAACAATCAGCAAACTGCGGAAAGCTTTTAATACTTTGAGTAATAACGATGCAAGTTATTGTCATTACATTATCGTTAAAAGAATGTTTTAATTCAGCCGGTAAATATTGGGAATATTTTTCAGGATTAAACTGTTAATGAACTCATTAATAATGTTATTTAATGCTTCGGTGTATGTGTAAGTCTGGTCGATACGATTAATTGAGTTGGTCTGTGTGTAAACTGTTATGTATTGCATACGTTAGTTTATAAGTGTATTGGATATCGGATTTATTATGGTATATACGACGGCTTAATGAAACACAATAAATGTATGTGATAAGGAGAATAGAATTCTATATAAATTCACCGTTAATTAAATTGAATTGAAATAGTAGATAGTAATGGATTGCGAGAATTAATTGTTGTTATAAGTTACTGGTCGGGTTACATTTCTAATATTCATGCTCAAAAGTGACCTAGTAGATATTATATATCCAAGGTTTTGTTCACTCCAAAAGGAATTAAAGGACGTAAATGTACATACATGTCTATTTTTACTTATAAATACATACATACACATCACGCCTGATTCCCTGTAGAGGGGTAGGCAGAGATCACGGATCCCCATTTGTCCCGATCCTGACAGTCCACTTTCGCTTCATTGACATTCTTACATCTTCTCATACACTATATATTTCTACTTATATTCTCATATTTATATGTTTTTTTGCTCACATCCACTTATAAGACATCAAATTTCGAGATCAAATAGATGAAATACATAAGCATTAGATGGTTCGGAGCATAGTCGCAAATATTGATGTTTGTTACCGTTGGTGTAAGCGTAGGTTGACGCGGCAATAAATAAAATGTCCAAACAAAATTATGTTAATGTCCCATCATCGAACCACGGGAAAACCGATGTCGGCTATAACTTAGAACCCTGAAAGCCTTCTCGTGTACCTCGGTCCCTGGTTTATTGTTTTTTAGAGTTATTCGGTTTGAATTGCCTGTATGTTCTGAATGTTTCTGTTGAATTGCCTGCATGTTCCGCTTTCGAGACGATGATTGTGTAAATGGACTAGATTAGCTACAGTCTGATAATATGATGATTATTTACTTTGTTAAACTAAAGGTTTGGTGCTGGGAGCAAAGAATTTTGATAGTGAAGATTCCGAGTCTATTTTATGCTGCACCACACAACAATCGGTATTGTATATTACTGCGTTATTCAGCAACAACAATTACAAAATATATAATTTTTATTTCTTTTTTATGTTTATTTCTTATTAAGTCTTCTTCATCTTTTGGTGAAAAGTTGACTTAGTGTTTATATAATATAAGATTTTTGGAGATAGATACATTAAAAACGACTGTCTGTTCTACGCAACTCTAATACATACAACTACATATTATTATACATTTACTATTTCACCTACACATAAAGTAAGAATATTGTCGGAACCCACGTCATTTCGACTGATCCTTACCTTATTATTTCGAGAAGGCGGTAAGTTTGCAGTAACTCCCTTCCATCCTTCTTTTGGCTGATTTATGTTCGCTCACAACAATATTTTCTCATTCCACTTCCCGTGTAATGGTGTATTGATGTCCTAATGAATATTAATGTGTCGGGTATTGTCAAAATTTATTAATATGGTGTTCCGGTCCATTTGTGTACAGTAAGGACCTCTTTAGTTTTATTGTTGCAAATCTACTGTACTTTATTAATAACAAAAGAAAGATATTATGATATAAAAATGTGTTTATGTATTTATACTTCAATACAATCATATTCATTTACGTCCTTTATTTCTATTTCAAGGGCACAGAATTTCGAAGATATGATATCTATATTCTCTAGCAAAAAAATGGTTTAGGCATGGTATTGATATAAATTATAAGCGACAGATCGCTAGGATATCACCCAAAACTGTCATTAAACCTATGATTTCTTAGTTATCTCCTATACCATACCGGAAAGAAAGACACTTATTCAGAATTCTATTTACGTTGCAGCCTAGCATAGAAGAAAAACGAATAGGAAGGAATGCTTAATAACATTAACATTTGCTTTATTTACCGTACAAAAGTTGTTCCTTGATTTGAGTTTAGAATTGACGTCCCCTTATTATTTCAACAGAGTTGGGTTTATCTTGAAATTGAAAGAAAGGACACATTTGAGAAGTTCGCTAACAAGTAAAGTTACTTCGTTTAGACTGTTGTAGCACCTTCCAACTTTCTGAGATAGACAGTGTTGTCTTTCATTGTAAGTAGCATATATACGTACAAATATCTAAACAAATAATATACTTACAACTTCCACTGAATCATTATTATAATGTATATTTCCTCGAATACACTTTTTTTTAATTTTTCAACTTCATGTCCTCTAATCCCTTTCGAAAACGCTATCTACGTGGGACGTTAAATCTCTTAGGTCACTTTTTAGCATGAATATTGTAGTTGTGATGTTATTGAACAAAGGTGACAGGTTGATAGATTAGCGCCCATTTGAGTTCATCGACTCCTAGTCACTTAGTCACTTTCCGCGAAAACCGGGAAGAACGGTAGCCGGTCAGCAATATATGACTATAGGAGCATGTTGATAAGTATCTTAAAGTGGTAATTCTTGATATACGACAAAATGCCATTATAAAATGTAACAAAATATAATTATACACACATATTAAAAAAACGAAGACAAACTATTTGAATTCCCTCATCGTAGTAAGTTTTATTATTCCCCAAGAACGTTGGAATTCCAGCAGAGAAAATATTCAACACATAATGAATATACAGTTCATTGTTTCTTTCTTCATAAAAGCACCCTTGAGGCTTGGGTCAGCGGAGTTAAGCCAACGTAAGCTTTGCAACGTTGCGGAGGCACTATGGTAATTCTTAGGAGTCGTGAAAGGTTTTTGCTGAGTTCATATTTTTATCTATAGTGTGGTCAATCAATTGATATAATTTTATTAATACGGAGAAGATTTGTTTTTACATACTGTCGTGTATATACTGTATGGGTGTTAATGAAGTAGTTTAGCAGAACGTACGTTTCTATTTGTGTTTTCTTTGATATCAAATAAATTGGGATATTCGAAGACATTTTTAATTGTTGGTTTAATAATTAAATCAATTGAGGTGTCTTAAAGGTACCAGTTTGATTTGAGATCCGAAAATTGGAGAAAACGCTTGAGCTGAGACAAACCTATTTACAGTAAAGATTTGTGTCTGAAGATTAAAAAAAAAACTTGTTTTATTCAACAATAAGAAGGCAATATAGGAAAGACACATCGTTACACACATTATCACACCCAACCTTCTATTTCACAAGGAATCAACCATATAACTTTACTAGTTCAGAGCATCGACCTATCCCAATGTTTTGTTTCTATTTCACCCTGTAGAGCAGTACAGTAACTGCAACATTTTATCGCGGTGGCCGGGTATGGTAAACCACGTTCCTGAAGTTATAAAAGCGTTGCATAAGCAACAACGAACATTAACATGTTTATCCTGATATTTATGAAATAGGAGTAATAGTTTATTATGAATGAAGAGTTGTTCTTATTATTAAGTTAAGTTTAAGGGTATGATACCCTTATAAATTTGGTATGTGATATGAAATAAAAGCATAAAAAATGTTGCTGTTTCTAGTTAAAACTTAAATATAGATTTTTCCATTATGTCACAAATTACATACAGTAGAACCCTAAGAATAGTGATTGCCCATTAAATATTGAGCTTCACAACTGATATACTTTATAGAAGTCAATTTGAGTAAACATCCTCCACATCATGAAGAAGTTTGAATTCTCCAACCCCACTGTAACATCCAAAGATAGATATAAACTATACTTATTACAGACCTCTGACTTCTTATAAGAGCATCATGTACCAATGAATGAAATTAATATATGTTTTTCATTTACTTACATAATTTATAGTCGCTAACGGTGAGAAATCATCGTGAGGAAACCTACTATCCCTCGGAATAGGTAATAGCCAGTGCCTATATATGACCATAGGATTCACTATCTACCACGTTGGATGCTATGACTATCCCGCCACAACAAGTCGTTACGCGTATGATATTTGATTATTATAAAACTTTATTCTGCTTGTATGTATAAACCATTACCAATCTAGAGAGAAATACATACTCCAGTTAGTAACAACGCAAGGTTTGTAACTAACGAACCAAACTGCCTGTAACGACCTGCGTTACTGCAACCTAAATACTAAATCAGGGTATGCTTTGGCTAATTAAAACAAATTCCACTAGATGGCAGTAATCCTTGGAACAGCATGTTTGCTTATTCACGGGATGTTTCGGATATTTCCCAGCGTACGCTTAAAGGATTAACGTCTCAGACGAAACAAAATGTGTGCAGGATTTTACAACACTGGGCAGGCCGGATTAGGGGAGTTTTTGTCGTATTCCGATCTAAGTTTATTTGCATTTTGTGTCTGTAATGTTACTGTCATGGAACGGCTGATAGAAGAGTGTAGAAGGGAGAAATATATTGCTGGATAAGGGTATGCGGATGATGATGAATGTTACGGTCAATATATGTCTAAGAATAAGGCTGTTTTAGTGTATACGTGAGGGTTAATATAATTTCAGCTACTGCTGCTCATCGCCTAATAGCAGTGATATTATATTAGCTATGTAAATCCCTGTTTATTGCGATAACTCTTAGATTATGTTCTAAAAGATCTGTCATGTTTCAATTGCGTGCTATAATGTAATACGTAACTAGCTGACGTTCTTCCCGAAATATTGTAGAAAGGAACCAGTATTAAATGGGATCTGTGCGGCTATGGTCTAACAATCTGTCATTAAACTTCCATATGGTATTACATACCTAATATTTATGCTAAATTATACTCAGGATATATCTATGAGGTTCTGTCTCCACGAAAAGTAGTCTTTTAAACTCGATTGTATATAATGTATGTGTATGACGTTTATTATAAATAGTATAGTACATTTATTAGTATATTATATATATTATGATAATGTATGTATATGACGTAATATTAAGTAAGTAAAGTACTATAGGAATCAAATATTAAAATTAATTAGAACGTCCTGTGAACATAAAACTCATTTCGGTATAACTTTCCGAAATCGTAGTTCCAGGGTACAATATCAGCACAAGCCATGAAATAACAGCCACTAATGTAGTTTTAAAGAGCAATTAGCAGCTGTATTTTAATTAGAATACATTTGGATAGTAATTCGTATTTAGTTGCGACTAATTAAATGTAACCAGCTACCATTGCATGGTGACGTAGTGTAAAAGAGTAAATTTAATAGTTATCGTGTTATAAGAACTTTTAGCGGTTCCTGAAATATACACACATCTATATATTATAGTATTGTTATTTAATTTTACATATTTTCAATTATTATATATACATATAAAGTCACGTGCTTATACCCCTTTTAGGGTGGACAGAACCTCGAAAATATAGTGTCCTAGGTATTACAGCATAAATATTGGGGTTGTAATCTCATATGCTCATTGTTGACAGGTTGCTAAACTATCGCCCACTAGATTCAATTTACCCTTGTCTTTTAGTCGCGTCCTACTACATGCCGGGAAGAACAACAGCTTTTTTACCCAGACTAGCATGAGATGATTATAATTTTTACATAGAAAGTCAAGTCAAGTAAATTGTTATACTCTAAGCTTTTATCAACCTTACCAAAGTATACATAGTGACAGAGTATATATATATTTGAACACATATTCCATATATTAGCAAACATGTGTTTTGGTTTCCAGGAATATATTACGAGTGCAGAAATTCAGTGAAATTACAAGAATGATTTTCCGGCAAATATCTGATGCTTGAAACGAAATGTTTGCGAGTAAAATGTAGGATTTAACGAATTTATTACATATTGGGTCGTAACTTAAACATTTCAATTCAAAAATTCAATTGCAAATACTTTGCGATATTTTGTAGAAGTGCAATGAAGATAAGTGTTTTGTCAGGTTTGGATGTAATTAGAATTTAATATTGGTGCTCCTCTGAAGTGCAATTAGGAAAAAAAGCCTATATTTAAGCATTATGCACATTTTGCTTACTAAAACATTGAGATTTTATCCATAAAATTACGAATATGTTACTTAAATTACATTTAATTTAAATAACCTTAAGTATCTCTTCGTTATCGCAGGGCTGGTAGCTTCCTCCGCCAGAGGATTAGTCTGCCTATGGTCAGCATATTGGGCACTCTGCGCTCCAGCAACAATCTTTTTAATTATTGAATAATAACTTAATTATTTTAACACCATAATTTCATGTTTGTATATATCATTTAATTTCCTTGTTTGTTAAATAAATGGTAAATTATACTTGAAGTATTCATCTTTCTTATTGTACACAGTCTAATGTGTAGTCTAATCAATCATCTTAGTAATCAGTATATAGTAACAAGTTAACTTGTCCATCCGTAGTTATAAAAAGTAAATACGTGTACTCGTCGATTGTCAAAATGGATCCTCAATAAATAAAACACGAAACTGAGAAGAATTGTTATTTATTGGGCAATAAATCAAATGGCGAAGCTTCCAGTTCACGTGGTTCAAGATTTTCTATTTTAATGCTTTGATTTATTTATTGGAAAATTCTATCGTTTGTTCGACGTGGTATAAAATATTCAAAGTTTGAATAAATCTATATATTTACCTAGTACTATAGATAAATCCAACTTAAAGAGGAATGTCAACAATTTATCTTATGTAAGTTATAATATGGCGTTAAATATCAGCACGTTTACTTTATTATCAATAAAAACTTTAAGTAACTGCCGTTTCCTTATACTACAAGCTCAAGCCCTGTTTTTTAAATTATGAATTGTTTAAAATTCATAATTTACACATTGATAAAACTGGACTCTGTATTTATACCTAGATAAATATGCATATATCATTGTAACAACATATGTTTTACATATAAAGTTCTTTCTTTCTATGACCAGGGCAACAAATTGTATGCTTGCACTTTTACATTGCACCCATAATGTTGTATCATTTTTACCTATACTAAGACGAATAAGACCAAAGCACTAGCCAAAGTAACAAAGGGAACCACTCAGCAGTTATTTCTTTTAAACTTCCCAAGAACAGTGTCACACGACTAAGTCCGCAACTACTTTCTTATTCTGTAAAGTTCATATTTTACACACAGAATAAGTTGGGAACTTCCGAGAAGCATTGTTAGAGTTTTGCTTCGGAGCGACGATATATCCTGTCACACATCCTGAGGATTTTATGGCTGAAATTTTTGAGTAACTGTTCTAAGGTTTTAGTGCTTATAGATTAGCTTTGACTCACATATATACATATACATTCTCATCTTCCAATTCCTTTGGGAGATTTATTATCTCCTATCTCACTTCTTAGAATAAATATTGGGGTTGTGATGTCATAAGGAACATTGGTGACAGGTTGTCAGCCCATGGCCCAATTGATCCCATTTAGCTCTAGTCACTTAGTCGCGTTCTATGACATTCCAGGAAGAATGGCATCTAGATCGCAATATTTTTACGTCCAGCTAGCACAGGATATATATACCTACATATTCCGTTACTTTCTATTTAGACCGATGACAACTATTCCTTCTTGTACTTGTTTGTTATAATTGTTTTTTTTACATCCTTGCTGTAATAGACATGCCAATTTAATGTACTAATATATTATCTCCAGATTATAGAATTTCCCAGAAGTAGAAGAAGTAGTTTAAACCTTGCACATCCAAACCGTCAATACGTGGCCCTTATATTATACAAACATTATTTTTATTCCAGAAACTAGACAAAATACATCGGAAAAATACAATAATTCTTACGCAAAGCCAAGTCTGTGCCTGAAAGAATAGTCTTAAATAAACAAGATTAGCAGCTGACATGTCTCGTGTTTATGCCCCATCACTCACGTTGTATCGCCCGAACACAGGTCGTTAATCCTCCGGCAGGAGGCGGGACAAAAGGGATAAGCTCAAACAAAAAACCCAGGTGGAACCATACCTTTCACGGGAGAACGAAACTCTGGAGGGGTACTGTGGTTCATGGAATTATTGAGTTCAATAAAGACGTACAGTTGACTGAAGTCTGAATCAAAAATACACATTTGAATGAAGTTAGAACTTATTTCTTTGCTACGAGTATACCTTACTAATTGTTAAACTCAAAGTCATAACGCTGTAAAATTAAAAAGTCATGACAAAGTTAATATTTACCATTGTGTTAATAATGAATTAATACAGGCTACATAAAGAAAAGTATAAAACAGCTTAAACTATGAGAAGAGATATTTTACAGTCATATCTTAGAAAGTACTAGTTCATTGTCAATATCTAACTTTACGGCCACTGTGGTTGAACTTTGAATCACTTATTCTAACAATTTATGAGGTTTGGTAGCAGATTGCAGGGCCATTATCTAGAACCCCTCTTCATTAAATGTTTTGATCCGTCTCGGGTGACGCATTAAATACAATGTTTTAATACTCCTGATTTCAAAGAGCTTTTGTCAAAGAGTATGTGGATTTCATCGGCAGAGATATTATAAGGATATTATAAGGACAATAGCTATATAGATTATAAAACTGTAAAGAACTATGCACTAAATGGCATTTCAACTCATCCGCACACGAATAAAACAATATAACAAGTTAAAACAATATCAAAGCAATGGAAACTGATTAACACTCATTACCTATTAAAGAACAATTTTATTAATGTACAAAAATTTATGAAGGCAATAACTTAAATCAATTTAAAATACCAAAAATAACAGCTATAACTGAAACTTATACTAAACTAGTGACCCACTCCGGCTTTGCACGGGCATAAAATATATAGCCTACTCCTATTTAATGGATGTTATTATACATATAAACCTTTTTCTTGAATGACTCTATCTAATAAAAAAAACCGCATTAAAATCCGTTGCGTAATTTCAAAGATTTAAGCATAAAAAGGGACATAGGGACAGAGAAAGCGACTTTGTTTTATACTATGTAGTGATAGTCGGATCAAATATATCAAAGAAGATATGAAGCCTTATCATTCGTAGTAGGCCTCCACGGCCGGCAAATATGATTGATGTGGATGCAGACAAAAAAGATTAATAGAGGGACAGTTGGGCCCAATTTTAAATTGTTTCGCTGCCGAGCTCCAGGGACCCATAAACGGGGGATTTGTCAAGTTTTTTACTTAACGGCCGGTTACGGTAGGAATAATTTTATAATAAAATGTACAAAGGCAGAAAATGTGTATGTAAATTTGTTTTTTAAGTTGATAAGCAAATATATGCCATGGGATGGATATAATGTTTTGCGCTGTTTTGTTGTTTGTATTGTTATAAATTGAATAATCCGGTTTTTGTTTTAAGTGAGACGTTTGATGCAAACTTGTTTATTAATACTATTATTTACGTTCATGTTTGAGTTATCATTCTATCCTATTTTTATTATTTTGCTCTTCAAAACTTCATATTTTCCTAGGTACAAAAACAAAATCATGTTATAAAGTTAACGTTAACATAAGTATACAAATCAGAACATAATCTCTTCATTCTGCTCTACTAAGAAAATAAAATTTATCTCAATTACTATGTAAGCACTTTACCCTATACATCACAACTTTTACACTAATGCACTCCTTTGATTCTCGAGCAAAGCCGTCGCCATAATATGACACCAGCATGAATGTCATTAAGGAGAGTACAACAATTGTTCGCTTCCCCAGGAAGATATAAACTTGGCGCTTAAAGTACTTACTTACATATTTGCCAAGTAAACTGAAACTTCCCAAGTTGGGGAGTAAACTCTCTATCTTGCTCGAACATCAGTGGAACCACATCTTTATTGATATTTTCCTCGTTAAACTGACGCTTGGTAATGTACAAGCGACGACACTAAAGTAGTGTTTTACGTAATTTTTAATTAGGCCTGAAATCTTAGACCATGAAAAGAGCCGTACAGCAGTACGTAAGTTATTCGTTTTCGTTTATAAAGGCTTGCGTAATGGATAATAACTAAATTATATATATATAGATATAAAAGACTAAAGAAAACATTGCAAATACGAGATGGTATAAGAAAATATTGCTTTAGATAATGAGTATTTGTAACCGTCCAGATTGGACTCATTATTTCCCATATTAGGAACGGACTGCCTAAAGAGACGAGTCTTGGTAGTAACAACACTAGCTACTAAAGTATAAAAATAATTTAAATTAGTTTTGTATGTTATAAGACTGTTAAAATGCCACATTAAAGCACATACACAGAAAACTCTATTTTACCTCTAAACCCAGGAAAGTTGTTGTTTCTCGCATTCCTCAACTAGCCAGGAACCGCTCAAAGAATTCAAAAGTTCAAAACTACTTTTGCATTCGCTGGAGCTCATATTTTACACATGGAATATGCTCGGAAGCTCCTTCTTGATGCTTTGTTGAAATATTGCTGTGAAGTGACGCCGTTTCCTCTCACCCATCGAACATATTTGATGGATGCTTATTTCAAACTTGAAGAATGGGAACTTGTATTTCGGAGACAAAGTTGTGACATGCTTTGGATATTAAGCCTTAAGCGCAGCCTTTGTGACTCGCAACTCCACTTTTGAAGGAACATATAAATTCAGAATCGATTGAATTTGAAATTCTGTATGCTACGATTGAAATACCAAATCTTTGCCAAAATTTTGAACTCAAATGATGAATTTATTAATATATATGTCTAAATTGGTCTATTGGCAGTATTGATAAACTATTCCGTTTTTAACGTATCATTGACATTAATTTAAACAGGGTATTGTCTTACGATCTGTTACTTAAAATATGTATATGTCACTAACCACCTTTTTTTCTATAAGCCATTAAACGACTATACGAATACAATATCAGCATAAGCATAAGTATATATAGGTCACCTTATAATTTAACTAAGATTCAAGAGCGTTCAGCAATTGTTCAAAAAGAATCAAGTTTCTGCCAAATCCGTGGGTGACTGTATCTCAGAAGGCTCACCGTTTATCTTTAAAACACTTCAAAATATTATTATATCCCGAGTTTCAGATAACTTCAAACTTCGATCCGATTCCTACTCTAGTGTAGTATACGAGTTTGGGTTCTATGCTATTTGTTTTTAAGTAGACGTATGTTTTTAAGACTTCTTCCATTTGTTTTTATAAACAGGTAAATGACGGTGATATTTAATAAGTAAATAATAATGTGTATTGGTAAATTTGAGAAGAAAAACACATAGCAAGCCAATATTTTTTCTAGTAAAAAAACTTGTAAGTTTGCAGGTAAAATGTGTCTGTTAGAGGAGTGTCATTATTTAACGTAAAGCTTCGTACTACACACTGAAAGTGTCCAATAACTTGGCGTTAGGATTAGCTCTATATAAAATATATGATAAATTACAAGAAACGCCAAGAAAAATAATAATAAATGGCAACAAATACTTGAATTCTCGAACGAACTTCTATCGGTTACCAAGGAAGGCTTATCCAAAACGCAATTTCTTTGTTTCGGGCAAACTTGTTTCAACTTGAAGTTTAAGAAGTGGTCACAGAAGTTTCCGTACAAATTTCCATTTCGGGTCGAAATTTGGGAAACTTAAGCGACTAATTAGCAGCGACCCCTGTCTAGAACCAATTCAATCAGGCAAATTAAAACTACGACAGAGTTTTAAATTAAATTTATGATGAATTTAACTTGGAATTGTTGTGTAGCAGGAATAATATGGATTGAGCAGATGGACGATGCTATTGTTAGTTGTTTCCAAATACTATAGTGACATAACTAAGATTGATTTCTAGCTGCAAGATTATGTAATTACTGGCGCAGTTATGTGATTAAATACATTACTGCACGTCTCAATTTGTTTATTATAGAATTCAAGACTAAAGGAGGTATTAAATACATATATGTACGTACAAATATAATTGTTCTTCTGCTACATTCAAATTTATAAACCACAAGTTGCGAGCTATTCATTTGTGTGAGTGTGATACCGTGCATAAATTTCATTCATTTACTGCCTGGGAACCAATAACTTAATTCAAATTTAAAGCCTAAATATAGATTTCAAAATAACCTTATAGCAATGTGGTCCTTACAAAATATTAAATTAAGCTCAGTTAAAATAGAAATCGTTCAATCTTCATATACCGCCGGGAATTTAATAAGTTCATCGTGCTACACCGCAAAACGTATCATTCATCTTGTGAATGCTTATTTTCACACCCATTAGACAATTAATCAAACAACAGACAAGGGATCTTCATAACGCCACCCACAGATTGTACCCCTAATAGAACGAACTAATATTGATTAATATAATGGTGAAAGGTACATTTTTACGTTGTACTGAAGAGTCATGGTGTATGCCGATTCAATAACATAAAGTGATATAGGTTAGAACCCTGGGTTTTATATTACCAACTGTAATTTTACGAAACATTCTCAAAAACAAGTATTGTTCGTCAAAAGTTTTGGTTGATAGACAAAACAAGACAAACGTGTTCACGACCATTAACCGTTACGGGATACTCAGAGGTTCGGTTTCCATCTCCGCAATCGCGGAGATAGTATTTCTATGGCCACCTCGAACCCACGTATTGACCAGATAGTACTCAATGTCAGGTGGTAAGCCATGTCGCCATTTACAAGCACTAACTATTACCTGTTGATAAGTAGGTTTCCTCACGATGGTTTTTGGATGATACTGTAGCTACAATAAAAAAAAAGCATTGCTTTAAAAGGAATTGGCGCAAAATTAAACGAAGAAATGTACATTTCATCATGGTAAGAGAAGTGAGTTTATATTTATGTATATGACTTCTTCAAGTTTCATTTTACGAGTCTATTCTGACGTCTACTCTTCAACTGAAGACGCGAGCGTCACAAAATTAATTATTAAAGCTAATGAGTGTTGTCTAAACACAAGCGCTTGTCTCTTATTAATATGAATTGCGTTTCTCCATAAATCATGTCACAAACTTAGGGTATATTATTAATTAGAATTTCGATAGGGCGCGATATTAATCACTCATATATGTAGACTTATTATATGAATACTATACCTTATCTTATCTATTACCTACAATAAATTATATGAAACGGGAACGAAATAAATAATATATTGTAGTTTGGTCTCCGAAAAAGACTGGTAAATATGCCAATGCGCTGTACATTGTTTTTAAATGAGCAAAAAACTGTCTGGGTAATTTGAATAAACCTAAGTATGTAAGTGTTGATAGTTAAGAAGCTGACAATGTCTAAAGGGTTACTGTAACAATGATTTTGCACGGTATGTGTAAGTCACATAGATAGGCTAAATGGAAAGTATTGTAATAGAATGTATTCCAAAGCTGTGAACTAATATAACGAACACCACCAGCTAAGATAAAATTAAATTTTCACTCATTGCTATAGTATTACACCTTTCATGCAATCTCTTGAAGAAGATGATAACATCTTACGTGTATTCAGAACTAAAGTTAATATAGATATTAAATAATATCTCTTTCAAACTTATTCCCAATCCCAATTATCCTAATTCGTTGTTACATCTGAACTAATGTAGTACGTAATACAGGGGTCATATCTTTATTATTCCCTCATAGTACACCAAAAGATAACACGGATAAGCATAATCCATTTCCGTTTACACCTGATGCTAAACGTTTTAAAAATCCACCCATCTGTGGTTTGAGCACGTAAATTTCAGTTAAGGTAGCTCCTTTTATAGCTTGAAAACACTTTTAAACTGTGCAAGCGAAATGTATCCCATTTGCCGTAAAGTTTACGATACGACTCACAATTATCGGCGCTGGCCCTTTTCAGCTTTAGTCACAGGGGTGGCCCTTTCGCTTAGGTTGTACTTGTAACTTAGGGCATACTTAGAACGTGTACTAAGTTAGTCACTCAAATAATATTCATGTAGGATGGACTAAGTGATAACTAATAGGCTAAGTGACGTCAAAGTAGAAGATGTGATTGTCCTACTCCACCACAATTCACAGAGAGAAATTGAGTTTGTACACTAGATTTGGTTATTGTGAAGTTTAGTTATTATACTTTTTCATGTTTCTTATTTTTTGGCTATTTTCATTACTTGAATGGAAAACCAGGATATTAGAAAACCTCTGTTTAAGCTATATATGTACATGAACGGGTTGGTAAGTTGAAATTTTCAATGGCTGATAAGAATTTTGAGCTTATCAACCTACGAACAATATCATCCACACCAAGTACAAAGCCAAATTTACCTGATTAATATATCAAACCAGCGTGATAATCTCTAGAGCTACGTATGATAATTCGATTTACTTAATTGAAATAACAAACCAGCGTAATGATCTTCAGGTCCAAAGGCAAATTTAATTTTGTAGGCATCCCGTGTAACCAGCCAGCGCTCGTAAAAAGTGCACTTCAATGAACAAAACTCGTAAAAGAACAAATAAATGAGGGCGTCGTAAAGCAACCCTTAAAAGATCCAAATCGAAAACTGCCCATCAACGTTCTACTTGGCTTTTTCACAAATTGTTCGCCTCGCTTAATGAGAAAGGTTTTTAACATGCCCTTTTTCCTATCCGGGAATAGTAAAACCACTCCATATATATGTTTTCTTCTTCAAATACCCACCGAAGATATCTTTCATGGCTGATACACCAATACGTTGTTTACTTCTGTTCTGTTGTGTCTTTGGAGACTGTCTATGAGAGTCTGTATATATTGGTACATATATTGTGTCGTGTGATATGGCAATTAATGGCAAATGTCCATATATGTATCCGTAAAAATAGTAACTGAATTCAAAATGTTATTTAGTAGATAATACGATCATTTCATAATAACAACACACCTTCTTAAAGTTCAATATTAATATATACAATATCACAGATGTCATATTTTATTTGTAATGTGACGAGCCGCTCATTAGAGTTTACTATTATTGGAGACCAGTATTTTTCCCTGGAACATTGTTACGTTCCCAAGCGAGTCGAAATCAAAATTATAAGTTCATTTTCGCATTCAGTCATGCGAAGGCCTCATTAAAATGAGCTCAGCAGCCATGATTTAACCCAATTACAGGCTCGGAGACTTTCGAGTATCTACAAAGTAATTTTGCGGATTTTCAAAGTAATTTCGAACGTAATGGAGATTATTTTGTATTGTAGAATTATTTTCTGATTTTTGATGCTGAATTTTTAGGACTGGCTGTGATTTGAATTTTAGGGTATAATATTCCCGTATATAATTAACACGAAAAAAGTACCTTATTTGCAGTCACTAACGGTGATGAATAACATTGTAGGAAAACCTGCCTATCCCTCGGAAGATAATAGCCAGTATACGGCGCTACGGGTCTCTACTTATCACGTTGGGCGCTGTATATGTAGTTTAACATAGGCTTTGAGTGTCGTATATATAAGATGACTTCGAAATTTTGTAGGTAGGCAGTTAAGTCACTAACTATTCCGCCACAATAAGAAAGTAAGTGTGCATACAGAGGTCGTGAAGCGTATGTTTTAGTTTTAACGTATGTATTGTATAAGACAAGCAAAAGGTTTGGCTTTGTTATCATGTCTTCCATCATATTCAATGATTTTTGCATAGCTAAATTTTATTCAAATATCTTCAGTCAATGACAGTCAATCTTAAAGAAAGAAAGAAAACACTTTATTCACTGCATTAAATAACATTAACACAAACATTAAACAACAAAAATGAAAACTTTGCTGCAGTGAAAAGCTGCCTCGGTTTACGATGCAATTTGTGATTTCTTTGGTTGCTGACCCTTCACGTAATAATAAAACTCCTGTAACTTTACGAAATACTGAACGTAAATACAACTACGAATATCAACAAAACGTACAATATAATGTACATAAAATAAGTCCTAGTTTAGCTATATACAATTTATATTTAAATTAAATAAGGCCTTTCAGTCGATCAAAGCTAAAATTCAGTCCTATAACTAATAGACTAATTTAGCTAATGTTCAACAGCCATGAAAACTGTATCCCCCGTTACAATCGGACTCAAAGTGATTCACTGATTCGGCTGAAATCGAATATTTTCCGTCCCAGTTGTCACTTGTGTTGTTATCTTTGTTGTTTAGCTGTCTATCGAGCTCATTAGCTTAGAATTGATTGATTTAATGTACTTGTCAGAAATTGTACTAAATTAATTCTGTTTGTAAATCGAAAAATATCTCCTCGCTTAAATTACATTACCTTGCCATTGAAAGTATTGTTGAATAAGTAATTAAGTTTAAGGGGTACAAGTAGTCTTATTTTTGGAAAAACAATCTAATGACTTTTGAAATATTTAAGGCTCTAACATATGTAGTATTGTTTACTGAATCTTGGTAATTTACTGTGTTTGAGAATCACATTAGTGTCATTTTCAACAAAAAAGCGAAGTTTGTATATTTGAATATTTTGTTAAAAAAAATAGTGTTATAATTAAGAATAATACAAGTGATACCTGAGAGATGACAGATACGATAATCAGGAATAGATAATGAAGACACCATTTGTTTTGGTACAAAATATATTTAATACTTTCAACACTGTCGGATTACTTAATAACTAAACCAATTACAGGGAACTTACACGTCTACTTATTCTTAACAACAATCTTTATTGCAATTGAATAATACTAAGTTAATTCAATTGAGCTGCAAACAATTTACTTGCTAAATTTAATAGTTAATGAGGGTCTTCTGTCCATTTCATTTTGTGGAATTACATAAGGTTTTCAGAGATATGTAGTAATGTTATGAATGCTTCAAACATTGTTATGAAATGCTTTTCTTTTAGAGTTGTGTATATTAAGCATTTTACGAACGAACGCATTCACGACCATTAACCCTTGCGGGGTAGTCAGAGGTTCAGGTTTAAGCATTATCGTAAAACAAATTACATTAAAAACAGTTGATTGTTTGATAAATGACATGTTCTAAACGTTCAGAAACTAATTTAAGATATAAAAAACATAAACAACACTTAGCCTAGTAACGGTGATTTCTAGAACTAATAATACAACAAACTTCGTGCAATATTTGTTCTTAATTAATAAATTTTGCTTGTTTATGACTTTTGGAGACTAATTTGAGCGAAACTTCACTAATTACTTTCGTTATTACCATTTCTGAGCAATAATATAGTATTAGAACTTGCAGTAGCTAATTATTAAGCTTGAATTACTTCTTTGCTATAAAGTACAAAAGTAAAATAGTGGAACGTAATTTCTTAATTGGCTTCAGTTTATATTATCGGGAACATTTCTTATTAGTAGCGTAATGGGTAATTTTTTGAAGCTATTCTATAAAATTCAGTGCATTTCGGCAACTATTACTTTTACTATCAGCTTCTTTACAACAGCATTATTCGTAGCATTTAGTTTCAAATACCAATATGTACAATTATTACAATTCAACGATCTTTTGCTATTCATTGAGCGCCTCACTTATAACAGGTTTAAGAAATATGTAAACTAGTAAATAATACGATTCTAGGATAAACTATTCATACATTGTACGTAAATTATGTACGTACTTGAATTCAGGAAAAGTATCAGAGTCATTAAAATTAAAATATAATAGTTCAAAGTAAAAAGTCCATTAATTAAACAGAGAATAATAACATAAATTGTTACTAGAACCGAAAACAGTTGACCTTACGTGGTGCAACGTACCACTTTGGTGGTGAACTTTTTATTCAGGCGCTCAGTATACCTTTTGTCAATGCAAACTCCAGTCTGTTGGCAAGTCTCTAGACATGGAGCGAGAGTGTAAAGATGGCGGCGCATGGGATGTGCCGCGGGCCCCGTGTCAGTAATCCAGGGATTCCTCATCCGGAGACCTTTTCCTGCAGCACAGTCTCCAGGCTCCAGCCAACGCGCAACCAGCCAGCAATGCAGCCAACGCAGCTCCTAACGACGGAGCCAACCAGTCCACTTGGGCATTTTTGATACTAGCGCACAACTCTACCGCTTCGTCATCAAACGTACCCAGCTGCATGCCACTGATAGCGTCAAAGTATCCAAGTTTACGAAGACTGTCTTCTGAATAAGCTTCCCTTGCTCTTTTTTCTTCTGTCGTCCAAAATCTTCTTTCTTGCTTGGACGTTATGTTTGGGCAGTTGACGATACCATTGCATATGAGTCTGGCAGGTATACAAAGTCCTTGCTCTCCTGGACAAATAAAATCGCAACCTTCACCAGATCGGTCTCCTATATTATCTATATCTGTTAGTTTAGACGTCATTAAAGACCCGTCTGAGTTTTTAGGCAAATGATATAAGCCAGTCCATGCTATTTTAAACGCAGCTTTAGTAGGAGATGCACTACCAATGAACACGATTCTAATTGATCGCGTCTTTTCCTTTTCCATAATCAATGGATCATCAAACGATTCAAAACCTAATTCACCAGCAGATAATATCGGAAGCTCTTGTGCTACAGAAACATTTTCTCCACACACCGACAAATACGGTTCTATCCTTCCAGGCAAAAAGATTTGTATGTTTCCATCATCGCAATGTCTGGACGCAAATTTAATCTTATCGAAATGGAGCCAAATGTCCCGTTTCTCCTCTATTTCTAAGTCCCAGATGCACTGAATACGTTTCGGTGGCTCGGTATAACCTAGAGCGTCAAGATGTGGATACACTATCTCACCATCCGCGGCTGCAGCCAGTATAGGAGGACCACAAAGAGGTCCGTGAACAAATTCATAGCGAGCTTCAAACAATGGTGAGGGATTCTTGAAATACGACGCCGCAGCATGAGCATTATCAACGATTAGTTGTAGATTTAGATTTTCTCCCGATGATACAACCCTATATGGTCTTGCTCTTGTCACGGTGTTGGAATGTTTGGCACATAAGCAGGATCCTATTGATTTTTGTACGGCAATATGTAGGGGAATAGGTGTGGTACTTGATCCAATTGTGGTGTTCACTGGTCGCCCTTGAGATGGCTCCCAAATGATGAGCTTATCAGCCCGATCTTCGTAACAGTTTTGGCACGACACTGGAGTGTAGGGGTGCTCCTGCCAAGAAAGATAATTATGTAATTTTGCAGAAAAACTTATAAAAGTGTATTAAATCTATGTATATATTAGTGTAAGTTAAGTTCATTGGTTCAAGCGTCACAAGGGACAGAGGACATATTATGTCTCCGAAAGAGATTGAAGGAGGTGTGTTTGTATATGTATATATGTTTGTTTTGGTTAAACCAAATGTAGCAACCTGCATTTAGCATGTTTATAAAATAATACGTAATTATTTTCCGAGTTTTTTATGAGGATCGAATAAAAACTTTAGGTGAAAAAAGATGTTGTAAAATTAAAACATCCAATTATAAAGAATATGTGTTGGAAGTAGTAAGAAACAAATCATTATCTAATCAACTTAAATAAAGTTACGAGTAACTTTTGGAAAATAATTTCCAACTCTACTTTGTAGATTCTACACTCACCTTGAAATTGACACTCAAGATCGTCAGTATAACCCTTGCAAAGATTCGCTTGTCCGTCACAAATCTGTACAAGCAATGCACATCTTCACCCGGCGGTGCTTGTTTATACACGAGCGTGTTAAGCGGAGATCGGAGCCTGCCACTTCTTTGTTTCCATGCGGCTATTATCTCGTCACAAGCGGTTCCTGGCACTGGCTCTCCGAAACGGGTGTTGTTGAAGAAGTCGTAGTGAGCCCAGTAGTATAGGGATGATCTGTGAAAGATAATGGGGTTAATTTTAGCAATAACGTCTTTATTAATATGAGTTGAGTAGTTAAAGTTCGCGAGTCCATGTCTTAAATTACGGAGTAGTTAATCTATGTACACTTTGAAACCACTTGTGGTAGAAAATCTGTACTCGGTGGTGTTTAATGTCACCCTACTATTAAATTTAAAAAATAGGCAGGTTTCCTTGCAATGATTTCTATCACTGTAGAATTAAAGTTTCCTAATTACTTTCAGCGTATTGCCACTTGTGAAAGAGCCCTGATGTTATGTTAAAAAGTTATTTGCTAAGAGTTATGCATGGTATACGTATGTTCTATATTATTTTTGCCATTAGTCAACTGCTCGGGCGCCCTAATCTCATAAATTCCGATAAGCGCTCGGGCGATACGCGTCGGATTCAATTTCCAGCCTCATAAGTCGTTCGATTATGAATTTGCATAAAACATTATTTGTCTTTGATTTATTCTCCTCTTTGCATAATCTTCTTTCACATAAAACAGAATAACAAAGACTTATATTTTATTCAAATTCCGAAGGCACAAGAGTATGCGACTTTCAGATTATATTTATCGACGATGGCAGAGACGGTATGAATATTATTACTAAGGGTAAATGGATGTTCTTATAGAACTTACTATGTATTTTAATTGTAATAAAATAAGAATTGCTCAATAAATACTATACTATAGTTTGTTTATATTAGACTGTGAATTTACGATAAACGTATAACTGTTTCATTAAACAATAAAATTTGTTTACCTATATAGATATACTGATGAATACTGATTTATTTACTTAAATAGATATACTGATACCATATGTTAGTGAAATAAAGTTTCTTGTGAACTTAATTATTAATAGATTGTCTGAATTCGCTAGTTACGCAATAAATCGTGAGGAAACCTGTCTATCCCTCGGGATAGGTAATAGCCAGTGCCTATATACAGCGATACGGTTCACTACCTATCATGTTGGGTGCTGTCTATCAAGTGAAACGCGGACTTCGAGTGACCCATACCTAACATGCCTTCGAAATTTCGGAGATGGGCACTCAAGCCTCTGACTACCCCGCCGTAATAAAAAAGGGAGTGTGTATACACAAGTCGTGAAACGTATGTATGTATGTAAATAAAAATTCTTAATTTCAGAGTTACAAATATCTAAATGATCAAATGCAATAAAAAGTTTCCTTAATCCTTTAATTTATAAGTTTCATAGTCACCATACACAACACTGAAAAAGAGATTGTCATAACCCACTCCTTTAAACCGGGTCGCTTTTACATTAAGCAAATTCCCTCCCTTAGAAGCACGTCTACTCGCGTTGGTTTCCTTTCAAGTATAACGTGATTTTATTGAATGATAAATTTACTCTGCTCTCCACGTATCACTCGCGTGGCTCCCGCTTTTCCGTTATGAGAAAATTCTTCAAATATTTATGTGGACTGCGCTCTAAATAACTAGGGCCACAATTATTTTTACTATCGGCGGTATTTATTGCTTAGCTTCTAAGGGTTTAAAACATGAAGTATTAGCTTGGTATCTATACTTTGAATAAGCTAAGATTATCATTCAATAATGATATATATGTTGTCCTATGTTTGTATTCTATTTCCGCTAGTAACGTATTTTAACATAGACTCATAAAGCTAGGCTATTGTCTAATAGAATATGGTGTAAAGTTATTCAGTGATATTGAGTATTATCATCCAGTATTCAATCGGAAAACTAGTGACCTGTAAGGACATTGTTTGGTCTTGGTACGCATAAGTACTATATTATGTGATCAGTTATGTCAGCAGCTTCGGATTTATGAACCAATAGAAAAATACGTAATAGTATATTATTATGTATAACTAGCTAGCTAGATAGTTAATAAATTCATCGTTTTACGTTAATTGTCCAATATCATTTGTTTAGTTACTACTGGATATTCAAACAGGCATAAGTAAACGCAAAATCATATTACACTAAGTTTTATAGTACACTAATTGAATGGAAGGAAAAAGGTTTATTAAACACGCATAACGCAACGTATCATACACGTATATTATGTTACCACTATACTACATGCAGGGTTTTTCATAGCCGACAATCATATTAACATAACATAACATACGCTTCACGACTTGTGTATACGCACTCCCTTTTTATTATGGCGGGGTAGTCAGAGGCTTGAATGCCTATCTCCGAAATTTCGAAGGCATGTTAGGTATGGGTCATCGAAGCCCGCGTATCACTAGATAGACAGCACCCAACGTGATAGGTAGTGAACCGTATCGCCGTATATAGGCACTGGCATATTAATATATCCTATAAAAACAACGTAACTTCTTACTAACCCACTATAGCTGCCAGTCTTGCTCTCGAATCTCACAAACATCGCGTTGCCAGTGGAAACGAAGTCATGTTTCTCCATCGGCCGACTGAAGGTGTCACAGAAGGTCTTGATGATCCTCGCATCATCAGGACGCGCTGCATCATACAGGGTGAGGGACTCCCCACAATCCTCGTTAAAAGGGACTATGGGGGACTCTATTCTGTTGATCCGGAAGCTGGTGGAGAGATGAAGGGTTAGGTAATGGTTGGTTTATATGGAAAGAAACATGATAATAGTAGAACCATAATGGGAATTATAATAAGGTCTAATATTGTTGGTACGGAAAATATAAAATTGTTCTTTTTTATATAGCTATTGAAATAGTAGAAAATATGAGATAAATGTAGCTTTGACATTGTAATTATATACATATACGTATGCATTCACGTCCTTTAATCCCTTTCGGGTGGATAGAACCTTGAAGACATGAAAACATCTCACTTATTAGCATAATATTGCGGTTGCGTATATTATTATGGAATATTGGTGCAGGTGCCATAGCCCCATATGATTCTATTTAACCCTAGTCCCTTAGTCGCCTCATACGACATGCCGGGAAAAACGGCAGCTAGTTAACATTCTTTTTACGTCCCAGACTAGGACAATCTATTGTAATTATTCATTTAAAATTGTTGTGATAGTTTTGATAGATTTTTTTTAATTTCCATTTAAATTTAGTATTGAGAAAAATATTCACGAATAGATCGAGGAATAAGTGTAACATATTAATTAATTAAATCCTCTTAGACTTCTATTTTACAATAATTCAATAAAAACACAAACGAACCACGTGATCATATTCACAGAAAGCTTACTCCATCAAAGGCTGTTAAATATTCATATGACTCGAGGCTTTGGCAGACCTCTGGCTTATCAAAACAATGTTACTCTCAAATATTTATGTTTACTTTAGGATTAGGCTCGTCCCGGCCGACCTCTGGCTCTTTATCCGTCTAATTGGTTTGGCGAAATGTTTTGTTTCAATATACGGCGAGTTACGACTCTGATTACTTAGGAGAAACTAATTGGATTATTGGAACTAAAGATTAATTAATTTTGGAATGTCTTTGTTACTGACTCGGTGAAATGGCCAAACTTTCGAGACTTCATCCGCTTGACAGATGTTTCGTTTTAAGAAGTGACTTGAAATACGTCTTGGATTTTCAGACTAAGTACTTTTTTAATTAAAGGTCTAATTTAAGAAGCAGTTGTGTATCTTTATTGGAATATAGCTGAATGTGATCCTTGTCTGGTACTAGAATGTAACCAGATAGTATATTGTACTAGTTTGTTTGTTAGAAACTAATTCAGGAATGAAAAACATCTTCTTTCTTTTAGTTAATTACGTTGTTCCTATCATGCAATAATATTAGATACGCTAAAAATTATAAAAACAATAAACATAAATAACTTTTCAATATTTTTTAACAGCTTTGATGTAACGAACTTGTACCTAAGTCTGTCCCATAAGATCTCTTACATAAATATCTAAACAAAAAAACCCTCTTAAAAAATTTGTAACCAAACAAAACACATACCTTGGAAAATACAACCGCACCACCTGCCCCGGATATCCTTGCATCAAGTAAGTGCACGACGTGTGAGGTGGGTACCAATGGGCTACAGACAAGAATATGCCTTCCGTGTCACCGGACCTCTTCAGGGATTCAGCTGTGAGTAACCAGTCGCAGTTACCGATCTTTGAACCCGGGGCCTCGACGTGACCAGGCCAGTTGCCCACGTTGAAGTGGAAGCCTGTGTTGAGAAGAGGACCTGAGGAAGAATGAAGGCATAAATGTATGCAGAAATTAATTTATGAATTGTTACAAGTACACATGTCAGTATATAATATATTTATCAATGGTTTCTGAGTCAGGGCAAAGTTGTAAATGACTAGATGGATATTAAAATGGACAGTACAAGACGTATTATTAAAAAGTCACTTTTAACTAAGAATAAGTGTATTTAAACTAAAAAATATAAATCATAAAGGTTCAGTCAATAAATCAAAGGTTCAATCAATAAATTTCCTTTTTTTGGTCATTGCTGGATGCATAATATTAAGCCTAGGTATACATAGCGGAATATTGTAAAATATAACTAATAACTAATTCAGGTAATACTATTTTATACTTTCATAACAATACATAGTAATACTTAAACATCAAAAAGTCCCAAACATTACCTGCAGGCGAACTGACGAACTCAACGAAGAGGTCCTGTGACGTGCCAATGATGGAATAAGGGAACTTGCCCATGCCACAGAAGGTCCCAATTACGGCGGATGACTCGTCCTTTCCATCGTATATCTTGATGTAATCGTAAGGACAATTTTCTGACCCTGTAATAACATGGACAAGTTAAACGAAGGCGTCCGAAACTTAAGGACTTTGGAGGGGTTGGTAAGGTAATGTTAGGGTATTGTTATTCAAAAAAGATATTATTTCATGACAGCATGAAGTTTGTAACATAATTAGTAAAAATATTAAAAAATTTATGTACTGTACGCGATTCAGAATGCTGTCAAAATGTTTTATTGTTTCGAAATTGAATTAAATATCTATCACAGCTTTTGAAATTTACTATTTCATGTAACAATCATTATTGTGTGAAATTAACACTAATTAATACCCTAATTGACATTATTGAAATGACATGACATAATAGTAAGCAAAGGACAAAATACAGAAACAAAAGACATATTTCAATATACATATTTGTCCCTTAATAACTCATGTTGAATGGCATTTCTTTGTTCGCTAGTTGGTACGCACTATCAATATCGCGCAAAAACGAGTGAAACAAGAATGAATATTGAAAAACATGTCAAACTATAAAATATCAAAGCGAGCTCTATATTGGCATATCTGTAATGAAAATCTACGAAGTTATTTGAAGTTGAAAATTTATTTTCCCATTGAAATAGGGTTGAGTGCGCAAAATGTTTTGATCGGACCCGGGAGTATCTGTTCTATGGCTGCAAATGAATATTGCCTACCAGCTCAATTCACATTCGAAAATGTACAGGCTGTGACTGTTATAACTAAAGTTTATTAAAATCAACGCTATTGATCTATCATTATTGATTACGGTCATACTTAACGATTTAGTGGGTTAGTAGTCTAGGAAATAAACAGTATCTTTTCTTATTTGAAAATGATCTTACGTGATCTAGCGTAAATTATTAGTGATAACTCCGTTGTGAGAATAATTTTAGTACTATTACTCAATAAACAGTATTTTCAGTTATAGCCCAATATTAAATATAGTCTTTGTAAAATTTTACTGGAGATATTCTTCTCAAGGCGGGTGTAACTACCGTGAAGAACAGAAGAGCATGTATGGGAAGGTTAGGGTTTGAGTAAAGCAGGATAGATTTGTCAGGATCGTTCCAGATGGCGATCGATAGTCTGTGCTTACCCATTATAGACGTAGAAGTGTGAATATATGTATGTATGTAATATTTGTAAGCTCACATGTTACTGATGCTGTCTGTGCAATTAATATTGTATGCATGCATTCTATGTCACGCTGATGAGCAACGAGATTGTGAATTATTTTTTCGATCAATGTTCAAACGTGAACGTGAATAATTTATTTCGTGTCATGGTTACATTTCAATGTATTAAAGTATATGTACAATGTTGATATAATTATACTAATATTTATATAAGAAAGTTCGATATTTTTGTTTTTTCACCATCTTCTTCGTTTTGTTCTTTAATTTATGTTTAAGTAACTCGTATTAAAAAAATAAAAACAAAAATAACCTTTCATATTTTCACACCTACACCTTTCATAAATTGCTACTACCGACTAATAAGTACCCAAAACCCTTCACAAGACACTAGTAAAACCCTCAGCACACATCACTCCTGAGTCAGCGTTTCCCAAAGGGCAATATCTCACGCGCATCTGTCACATCGTGAACGTCGAAGATTATTACTTTCCCCAGTACATTGCACCATTGTGGAGAGGGCCATCCGTTATAAGGAGTCCGTTATTTAGTGCCGCGATAAATTCAGCCCAACCTTACTTTATGGAGCTCCTAGTTCGGAATAGTACCTACGATCTGAGATAAAGACCTCGGATTGAACGTGCAAGTTATACAGGAATATGAGGGCTGTATCTACGGTTTAGTTAAGGCATATGGAGATTGGCTTAAGTTTTGTGCGTTACTTAAGTTCATTTGATGAATTTGTGTGATATATTAATTTAAAGTATTGGTAAACTACACAAAATTATCTTTCTCACTTGAATGTCACTTACAATGTTGTGTTATTTTCACGTTTAATTAATGATGTGAGAAGATTGCTTGAAACGTACAAGCAATCAAAATATGTCTATATTATTACTGTTGAATCGTAAGAGAATCTTACAATGTTCAGGATAATTCAAAGACAACGAATCATTTAGACAATTATCTGGTATATATTATACTTTAAATGTTATTGAGACTAGGTTCTAAATGAATCTATAAATAGCATACCTGAAGTAATAGGTCGCATAGGACAGGTCATGATATTTTCACAGCGTTGTCCGTCAATGTTGAACTCTTCATTCTCAATATACAGCTTGATGTATGGCAATCTGGTGTTGAGGTGGTATCTGCAGTGAAGGTTCCTGGGGTATACCCCAGGGTAGGCTGCAGATTGCACGTAGCAGGTTTGGAGGCGACAGTCTCTGAATACTCTTTCGCAGTACGATCTGGGGGGAGAATAATAGGTGTGAGATATATGTGTTTAAGGAATTTATGGATTAAAGTCATTGCTATGTGTAGGTAAATTTTATTGTCATGTTTATAAACAAATATTATCTTAATATGAATTCATATAATATATAAACAAAATCATACACACTAATAAATTCACCAAAAACAACCTAATAAGAATCAATTCCAACTGTACAATTCCTTTAGCCCAACAACAGGCACAGGGCCATTACATCGCTATAGATGCAAAGGGTCTCCCTAAGGACCACTATAATCATTTTCTAACGCCTGCGTCTAAATGGTCCCTACTTCGGTCGTCTACGTGACCGAAATTGCAAATAAATCTGTTGAATTGGCTGCCCAGTGGCGCTCCCACCTATTATTGCCTTCTCCTTAGATTTATGCTGCGTAATCAAGTCTTTACATTAAAGTTTATTGTGGCCAGTCGACCTTAAACGGGGTTATTGATTGTTTTTTTGTGTATTGCTGTATATATTGTAATTTAAATATATATGGGGAAAATGAATAAAATATTATTTGTATGCTGTGTTGTTTTTAACTCAGTGTATTAAATACATTACTACCAAATAAGCAACGTAAATTTTTGTATCATAAGTACAAACATAACGATACGTTCAGTTACAATATCGTCTGAGAATTTCTATACAGAGCAAATTTAATTTAAATATATCAAATTAAATTAATCTTTACGATTATGCCTAATCCTTAAAGTTTCTTGTAGTACCTCTTAGGCCCTCAATGTTGAAAGCCTATTTCAGTCTCACGAAACATAATTACATTTTACTGTGCCTCAAGTCTTGTACTCTACACCCTAAACACTTGAAACGAAACAACGGAGTGCTTTAAAACCTCTTTTTTCTTTGAAACAGGTCAACAGGGTGGTTTGGTCGTAAATCATAAAAAGTTTTCTCAAGCCTGCACCGAAATTCACCGAATCAATCTCGTGAAATTCACGAAACAATTTTCGGAAATGATTCGAATATCGTCGGCCAAAATGGCGTCGATTTCGGCTCCGCGTTCTTTTGATTCCGCTCTTTGATGTCTATACGTAATGTTGCGGAACAATTGAAATGATGAAAAATCATGATTTGGGAGACCTTTTCTTTGGAATGCTTGTTCCCAACTTTAAATCGAATCACGTAATGAGCCGGAAACTAGGGTTTGTTTTGCCCTTCCGACAACCTGAGTACAATTATTTTTTGACCCGGTAAAATCTAAGTAAACGTAAAAAAGTATATTTATTAAATATTTTCTGTTTATTTTATTAGTAGTATTATTATTTGTGTAGCTTAATTGAAATATTTGTTAATAATGCGTATCAGATTGAAAACCAAATAAATTGAATTTCGAATGAAAACAGGCCACACGTATAAAGTTGGTATATTAATCAAATTGATTTACCAACACGGAATATTCATATAAATTCTTTGAAATGAACCTAAATTATCATTACGTTTAACTGTTGAAACAAGTAAATAAGCATATTTATTAAGAATAGATATAAAATACTAGCTGCGCCTTGCGACTTTGTTTAAGAGGGAATTATATTGGGCATGATTCATCTTGAAAAATAAAAAAAAGGTCATTGTACGTTTTCCACTGTTTCTTATTTCCTAAAGGTTGCAGTATGATGTTATATCGCCTTAAACCTTTCTTGATAAATGCTCTATCAAAAAAGATTTTTTCAATCCTGTACTTCCAGATATTAGCCCGTTCAAACAAACAAACTCTTCAGCTTTATAATATAAGTATAGATAAATATATACACAGACAAGGTAACATAAAGAGAAACACAGGTATGATTTTCACGAAATAATCGGTGCCTTTTTGTACTATATTTCTTGTTGTGTTTTTGCTTCAGGGGCTTTCAAAGACACCCTCACTAATCGAGAGAGGGACACAATACCTGAAAGGGATCGCATTGTGTGAAGGATTTTCTTTGTATGAATGACGAATTCCTCTGATATTCTACTTGGAATGATGAAAAAGATCGTTCCAATAAGTTATTTTATGATCAAACATTTGGTGTGTTATGATATACGAATAGTCCTAATATGAAAATAAACATCGATATAATTTTTTCCTTATACTACTTGTATCTACTTATACTATTATTATTAATTAGAGAATTTAGACATACATATATTGTATAATTATACGTTCATGAAAATATTAAACTAATTTTTTTTTTGTTATACTTTTAATTATGATAACAATAATGTAAATCGATGTAGGTAATCTTAAACGAAACTTTACCTACATGAATTGTTTTGTCTGGTAACTAAAACACTTTATGCTTTTGAAAAATGCACAGGTATCGAGCAAATTCTTCTATATACATAGTTGATACTGAATATATCAGAGACAATGACGTTTCCTGAAGTATTATATATGAATAACATAGCACTTGAATGACGTGTGAAGACGTTTCATATCCTTTTGATATGAATATATTTATCCCACCCTTATAAATCCTTCTTTGAATAGAAATTTATTTGTTTTTGCGTCACAATAGTTTTTTCTCTGTAGTGAAGAATGGTATTTATTCGTTTTTACGAAATTTATATTCGTACGTACAGAGTAGGTCCTATATATAACTTAGATAAATATTACATATTAATTTATCTTCACAAAATTTCCAATAATATAACATTTTTTAGTAACTAAAGCTCACAGAACCGTATAGTATAGAGCTTAGAATTTGATAACATACGAATACAGCAACAACAGATCCAAACCATTCCTAGCACCTTTAGACAGCTGACAAAAACACTGACTGCGTAGAAATCTAAACATATGCGATCGACTTACAGTCCTATGTCTTCACGTCACTTAGCAAATGCGTGAGTAAATCGCATACATTCTGATTTCTGTGGACTTATAGTTTTTGCCACATATCTAATTGTGCTGTATACTTTTTTTTCATCTTAAAATTGAGGTTTCATAACACGCTGTAACAGAATACTTAGGGTAGCAACCCTTATCTTGAGACGCAGTGTCCCTGAGACATCGAATACAGCATTTCTTTGTACCAACAAAAGTCCCCTGACGTATCCTTTGTGAGTGAGATGACAGCTTGTGTTCGCTTCGTTTTGTGATGGAATACAAACGTTACTGTATAGATAGATGCTTGGGGAAAGCGATGGTTGTGGCAAATGTTGAGATGGAATAATAATGTTTCAGCTAGATGTGTATAATATATCTTATTGTTTCAATAGATAAAATAAGGGATAATCTCTGTGGCAATTTGTAATTTTGCTGCATGTACGACACAATATTACATATACATTTTACAAACGTTGCTCAAAATATATGGGACTTTATAATTGTAATATTATGTGACTTACCCAGCAATAACTTCGCCTCTTCTGTTAGGATATAGCTCAGGATGTTGACCATATCGAAGGTACACTTCAAACTGTTGCTCTGCCCTGAAGAAATATAAGGATTCAATAAGTAAATATTTAAAAAGGTTTGATAAAATTTTGTAAAAATAGAATATGATTTATTTTGGGTAATTGGAACAAACTACTCGTACATAACTTCAAGAAAGAGAATAACAAATAAATTTAAATAGATGCATCTTACTCACTAAATATGTATGTTTTGTTATGTACAAGGTGTTTGTTTTCTTTCCTGTTGAGATTTCTCGTTATGTCAATCTACCAGTAAGAGTACCACAAGATTTAGGCAATAAAAGGGCATTAAAAGCCCTTCACGTGGAACCACGCCTACATGAAACACGCTTTTAACACTAACTTCTTCAATGAAACAACAACTTAAAGACTGTTCTGACTAATTTCATCGGTAAACTTTGTAATCTCAAACGAACATGTTATTCTTGGAAGAACAGTTGAAGTTACACAGTAATTCGATAATCTTTGACTAAGGGCAATGCTTTTGATAGACAATAGACATATAACAGTCTGATAAACGCTATATTGAAAAAGGTGACGTTAAGTGTACCTATAACCGCCGAGAGTGTATGAGAAGATGTATGATTGTCAATGAAGCGAAAGTGGTCTGTCAGGATCGGGACAAATGGGGATCCGTGATCTCTGCCTACCCCTCTACAGGGAATCAGGCGTGATGTGTATTTATGTAATAGTAAGTATTGATGAATGGCTACGAATTCATACTACGGTGAGGGAAAACATTGTGAGGAAACCCGAACAGGTAAAAGTTAGTGCTTGTCAATTGCGACATGGCTTACCACCTGTTACATTGAGTACTGCCTATCTGGTCAACACGTGGGTTTGAGGTATCCATAGAATTACTACCTTCGCAATTGCAGAAATGGAAACCTGAACCTCTGACTACCCCGCAAGAGTTAATGGTCGTAAACGCGCGTTTGAATTTTGCCTACAAACTCATCGTCTAACAAGTTGGCTATAGACTATAAGGTGACTGGGTTGAGTAGCCATAGTGCATAACCATCCATAGATACTGTGTATTTTGCTATTAGGAATTTAGATTAAGAAGAAAATACTGATATCTCCACGATGTTTTCCCTTGCCAACCCACGCACCTTCAGTACTTATATAAGCTACAATAGTGCGTGTCTCAGTCTAGGACTTAAAAATAATGTTTATTAAATGTCGTACTTTCCGACATGTCGTAGAAAGCGTAAGAGACTAGTCGTAAATTGACTCTATTGGGAGATTGGGCTAGCAACGTATTACCAATGTTACATATGATATCACAACCCCAATGTAACTAAGACGATATAATTTATTCGTTGTTCTGGTTACCCCGTAAGGGATTAAAGGCCGTGAAAGTATAAGTATTGTGTACTAACCTGGAATCGAAGCTGAAGTAGGTCTGATCTGTGAAGTTGTCCGCATGGAAAACAATTTTGACGAAATTCGTCTCCGAGATAAAAGTCTGCGGTTGCTCGATCTCTCCACAGAATAGGCCTGGCTCTTTCCTGTTAGAGACATCGGTCTTTGCGTTGCCATCTACTATCTGGAACAAAAAGATTGTATGATGGATACGACTGTAATAATATATATAAAGTCTAGATGTACGTATCTCTATACGGTGTATGAACCGTATCGTGAAGAACAGAGGAACATGTATGGTGAGGCAAGAGAGATTTAAGGATGAAAAGGTGGGGTCTGCCTCGCATCTCTGCCGTTGAGGTAGTGGAGACGTATTTAGATGTATGCATTGTAAAATGAGACAATGTTTTTTTTTACAAATTTTTTTGTTATTTGAGTAAATACGAATTACATAGTAGAAATTGCTTAATTTATGAAAAAAAAATATATTTTTAAATTCACAAGTGTTAAAATCAAGCTTGAAGATAATAAAAACAGACATTGTATAAAAACTTAAATATAAACACTCCATTACATTGTAAGGAATCAACAGGACCCTATAGAATGGAATCATTTTATATTCTTAGTAAACTGTAAAAATGGCAAATGATGCATGCTTTAAATTTAAACACATAAGATAAACTACTCATACAATAATAGGATATTATCATTATGTTACCACATACAATTGTTTTGTTAAAACCTACATAATTAACAGCACAGTTTCGAAACAATTCTTGGTAATTTTAATGACGTTGCCAACCCTGGTCTTTTTATAGAGACAAGGGAAACAGCGGCTGGAATTGGCAGGCAAATCATGTACAAGCCTCAAACTGTGCCCAAACTTCGTCAGCAGACTGGGAACAAAATTTCGAATGTACAAATTTGCAAAACTCAAAATAAATTAGAAGCAATCAAACTTTATAATTAACAATCAAACCCCGTGCTTGGATTTTTGCGTAATGTTTTTCTTAGGAACGCTTTTGATTAATTTGTGTGTTTTAACAAGACTTTTCTGGGATTGTTTAGGTGAAGTAAGTTTTTAGGAAATCTACTAAGCTTGCATTGTGTAGTAAATAACTCTTTGAAATAGATTTTATAACGGCCAATATAGATTTAGAAAGCCTAACATAATATGTTATACGTACATATGTACCTACGAATACTATGTTATTGATTAAAGCACAAACTGAAGTGAACTTCTACAGTTACTAGGTTTTTAAGTTGTAAATTCATAACCACAGCATTCGAAATGCCTTTATAATTAATGTACAACTTGTTTAAAACATTTTTGAATTCTGGCAATGGTCCAAAGTTGAAGTAATTACTACGGTTTACAGAAACATTGTTCATTTTTCCTACGATTTGGTCAAAATATGAGAATCGTTTGAAAAGTATGTAATTTTATTTCTTCTGGTGATAGTAAAGAATATCTTTCATATTATTTCCGTGTTTATTTGCGAACACGTATAGCAACTTATTGAATAAATCTTTTTTTTTTGTATTTTAAGGCAGAAGGTAAAAATAAATATTACTTAACACATCAAGCATCAATAATATGCATAGTCTATATTAGATAATTTTTAGACTAGAACATTTATTTTAATGCAGTCAACTTCAATGTACCATAATTCAATTATGGCTTAAAAACTTAAGTATAAATTAATATAAATCAGTAATATTAACAGTTCAGCTGGACTGCATTTTGGAAGGTCGATTCCCTTCAATTTAATAATGTTACGTTTATGCACTTGGCAGAACGCCAGACTTATTAAATCAGCTTTAAGCTTTTTTGCTTTCGAAGAACATTTCACTGAGTTAGGTACGCCATTTTTGCCTTCGTACCTTATAGAATTATGCTTTATTGTAGTTTGATATAATCTTTGCTATACATACGTGTGAGTGGGTACTGGGTATTATTGGTGTCTTTAAATGTATACAATAATCAAATATGCAGTATCAATGCCATTACTACCCCGGTATTTATGTTGAAGGCGATTAAGCAAATCGAGTGTCTCTTAAGTAGAACTTAAGGGTAAGCCTAAAAAGAATTGCAGGATTTGAAAGTAAGTATGTAATTTATAATGTATGTAAGTAAAATAATGAAACTCTTTAATATGTGAATGAAAAAAAATGAAGAAAGAAATGGTTTACATATATAGCATTTTATTATCATTATGTCGCTAATACAATAGTAATTCTAAATAAATATAGTTTACACCCTCGGAAATGGTTTGGTTTCAGGAGGTGGTTTATTGAACTCTTCATTAAAGTTATTATAATAAGTCCACGGTGAAGAAGTTTTATACGTTCTGATTTCGTTGGAAAACTCTACCGGCTCATATACAATTTTCTTCAGCTCATCGTCGTATCTCACTTCAATATAACCCACTTGAGGGAAGTCTTTTCTCAGCGGATGCCCATCAAATCCATAATCCGTGAGAATTCTGCGCAAGTCCGGATGGTGAGTGAAGATCACTCCAAACATATCATAGACCTCTCTTTCGAACCAGTTGGCCCCGAACCAAATGCTTGAAGCTGATCTCAGAGGCGTCAGCTCATCAGTATAAGTCTTAACTAATACTCTAGAACTGTATCTTAAACTGAGCAAACCGTAGACCACTTCAAATCTATACTCTCTTGAAGGGACATCCATAGCGGTTACGTACATGCATTGATTGAAGCACGCATTCTGGTGGTAAGCCAGGAAAGTTAATACTTCGAATATTCCTCGTGGAGCCACTCGAAGCTCGAGCTGGTCAGTGTAATTCATGGCTACTTCTTGTACGTATTTTGGTAAACATGCTGCGACGTATATACCGAAGTTGTATAACTGTTGCCGCGCCTCGTTGTTGTGTTTGAGGAATAAGTAACTCCTAGTGTCATCTATGGGTGCTAAAGTAAAAGCTTTCTTGAGTTCTTGTTCAGGATCTACTTTTGCTGCTTCTTTTTTGTCGGAATTAAAACGGTATTGCTGGAGGCATTTGAAGTAAGGTATTTTGTTTCCAAGTATACGGCGGTACAAGAAATTCATTATGTTTTAACGATAAGTACGTAAATCAATAATAACAATTCTTATTTCGGTACACGATGTCACACAATAAATAATAAACAATTCAATTTCTCAGTTCAATTAAAACAATAAATCAGTAAATTTTACTAGTAACAGAAACAGTTTTTTCAATTATTGCTTTACAATTTGCAATGGTACTTGTACAACAAAACACTATATTGAAGGCAAGGAAGGAATCTCCGAGTATATTATCATCGGATAATTGGACAAATGACAACCTATTCCTATACAAAGAGCTACAACTTCCAAGAGGTAGAGTCATAGTATTATGAGTAAGAGACACCCAGAGTCTAATAAAAAAATCCTATGATTTCCCAAAATCAATGAAGATAAACATATTAGAGACAGGTTCCTAATCTATCCTTTAACGTATCTACATAAAAAACCACAAAAAACAAAACTACAAATGATAAACAGACTACAAGAAATCCAAAAGATTTATTAAATTCTATTAGTTCAATGAAGCTCAAGTTTTCAATAGAAATTAAGCTTTACATTCCCAATCTGAAAGTCGATTTTCCAGCAACAAGAAAGTGCCAATATTCTATTAGTCGATCAACTCGGACCAATCAGGAGACTTCCTTCGAAACTTCTTTCCAATCGTTGAGAAAGTTGGGAAATCAATTAATCGCTTTGGTCCGACGTCGCATAAACAGACTCCAAGCGACTTAGCTATCAAAGACGGATAAAGGTTCTGTTTTAAAGAGGTTTGACAACAAAACTGGTCTGGAACTGAAATGTACATATACATAGATCCTTACCCTTTTATCTAAAGGGTGGTCCTCGTAGATATAATATCTCTTAGGTCTATTTTAATCAATGATTCTTCGGCAGTCCACTGCTAGACGTAGGCCTCGTTACCCCCACCCAGCCACTACCAGCGACCTTTTCCATTCCATCGGTCCACCTAGCAGGGGGAGGTCCTCCACTACGTTTACAGAGACGCGGCCGCTAATGGACGGTGCAAAGAGAGCAATATATGCCTTAAAGTAGTGACCATTTCTTCAAATATAATAAACACGTGTACCACCACATACATACGTACATAGAACCACCGAGTGTGTATTAGGATAGGAAAAGAGTGATAATGAAGCGAGAATGGGTAATCAAGATCGGAAAAGATGGGGATCAGTAATCTCTGCCTGCTACTCTACAAGGAAGCTGGTGTAATGTGTATGTATGTATGATAAGTAAAAATGGTAAATGGAACTAATGATAGCACGGAATGTAAAAATCAGGTTTAGTACAGGAAGAATAGTTCTGTTACGCGTATAGCATAATACATACCAAAAAGTCCAATACTGTGACCGCTTGATATGTGTATATATTATGATAGAATAGTGAAAATTCTATGACAGAAGACACGAAAACTGATCATTTATCAACAAGAAAAGTATTTGGATCGATGTCAAACGTCACATTGACGGTTTACCTAATGTTTGCGCGATTCCATCTTAATGGCCATTCAGACAGTTGAGGTAATTTATGTACTCTCTTTCATGATGATAAATTGTTTGCAACGTAATTAGATGGGCCCAAGAGGCTCTTTAGGCGATAAGGGAAAAGTTACTGCCTTCAACTTTGAAGAACGTTTTCAGCAAACTGAGAAAAAGTAGGTTCCTGAATCCTTATGTTGTTAAAAAGGAAAGTTGGTGAATAAACATAATACCATTCGCTTAGTCAATTACAGGTATTTTATATTTAAATCATAAGTGTCATACGGTTAAGAAAATATTGAAATCCTTATTTTCAAACTGGATAACGTGATTAAACGTGATATCTTTGTAAGAATTACATAAAAACGCACATATGACTCACCAGTTTCCCGTTTGGGTAGTGGATAAGAATAGTTTTTCGTATATATTGACCATTACCACACTGTTGCAAACATAAAATAATTATTCCTACATGCAGCATTAATATCAACACTACGCAGTAAACATGTACATAAAATAGAAAACAAACTACTATCCTAACCACAAGCGACAGGCATTTGTTACAATGGACGTTTCCCAAAATAGCGAGGCCCTTGTAACAATAACTAGATCGTTCATGAATACATAATCCCGAGCGGGGCAAAGGGTCGTGTTACCTGCATGTATCCCTTATGACACGTCGTGCCGTTGATAAGGGTCCCGACCTTGAATTTCTTGAATCTGATCCTTAGGATCCAGTCCTTGGGCGACCCTCTGAATGCTCGGAACCTGTTGATTTTAAGTTTTCTATTTAGTTAAGCAACAGGTTAGGGATTATACATTTAAGGACGTAATATTATCTCTGCCTCCCCTTTGGTAGAGAAAGGGGTCTGATGTTTGTGCATGTAATATTTAACTCATCACTTTCTCTTAAAAGTTTCTAGTTTAAATCTAAACAACATTACGAAAATAGCATTCAAGCCTAGGACTACTCCACCACAATAAAAAAGGAAGTGTGTATACACAAGTCATGAAGTGATACGATTATTTAGATGACAAAAATACTTATCAAATGATATATCTTATATATTTTGACTATAAGTCCTATATTTTTAATTAATAGTCATGATTAATAGTACCTGTATGTGCAGGTGAGAGGTCTGCCGAAGTTCTCGGCAGTGACTGGAGGAGAGGACACATCTTCGTATATCTCTACTGTTTTGTTGCAATGGTCCCTTTTTGGATCTGTAGACAAAAAATAATAATTCGATTATTATTAGAGAATTTACAAGGATATAAGTGCAGCCAGAGAAAGTGAGATATAGAACGAAGATATGTTAAGTTGTCTTGGAATGGTTAGATCCTATAGTACGTATATAATGAGCCGATTGAGAATCTTAAATCATTGCGAAGCATACACACATATCGACCTCATTTTTTAGGAACTTTAGGTACTACCAAATATGTTATTTGCATAATATATTATTGCTATACTACAGCAGTATATAAAATAATAGGACAAATCTTTATTAACAATCTGCCATCTTCACAATAATGAACTACATATTAAACCCTTCAACTAAGATAGAGATCTTCTATATTTAGTTTATACTACGAAGTATCCGAAAAAGATTTTTTTCCATCCGTATATAAACCAATATCATCGTCACATTCTTACAAACAGTCCGCCAAGCGAATACCCATCCTCTCCGTATCGCAATAAAACAGAATGGAGGCTTCAAATAGCGATATAATAACAGCACAAAAGTTTAATCCATTGGGTGCCATCGCATAGTAAGACCTTATTTCTTATAAACTCCATTGCTAAGTTTCAAAGAACTTTTTTCGCATTATGTCACTTGAAGAATAGACCTTGTCGTGTTGTGTTTAAGAAACACATTTGTTTGTCTCGCCCCCAGCGAGGTTCGCGTGTCCTTCGGGTGCTGTATAATTTTTATCTGTCGTGTCTGAGCGACTTTAAGTGTGTTTTCTGAGCGCATTAGGGCGTGTATGATAAGCATTATACATAGTACGAAGTATTTCGTATTTATTTTTTTTTTCTTAAACGAACTAGTTTTTGGAGAAAAAGTTAAATAGTATATTATGTATAACGCGACGGCGGCGTAGCAAAATTATTTAGGTTTTTTTATCTAATATTATTAAATTTCAAAACGCTATTTTGTTAATAAACTATTTCCTTTATATTTACACATGCACTACCATGTCTAGGCTAACGCAAATATTTATAAGAGCATCATAAAACTAAATTACTCTGCAAAATAATTCAGTTGCACCATGTTCTATACTGCTTCTACTAGTAACTATTATATATAATATGACAAAAAGAAAATTAATGATTATAGTAAAATTATATAAGGAAATATAAAATTTCAAATAAATATGGAAAAGTGCAAGCACGTTTCCTAGTATTGAAACCGTATGGCGCGAAAAAGTTTTTATTTTTTCACGGAGCTTGTTGAGATGAAAACTCCCAATAGAGCGACGTGGAACTTTGGCAATAAGCTAAAGCCAAGGTTTTTCCCCTACTAAAAGTTTTTACGGCATCAATAGAGGTTTTTAGCTTGAGTTAAGACATTTATATCTTCACCTATACAAGTATATCTGTTTTCCTACGTTTACCTAATTAATGATTTTATTTTGTGAATTATTTTTTTACTTCATAATTTTACCTTAGAACATGAGACAATCATAAGTACTCTTAACAGATATTAACAAAACATTAAGAAAAAACGAGCTTGATGATCAGAAAAGACTTAAATTGCACAAAGTAACACCGTCACACGTAAGAAGTTGAATCTTATATCAAAACCAACATAATTGTTCCTTTTAAATACATGAACAAAACATTTACTACTTTTAGTTATCCCTCAGAAACCAAGTTCCTTTTAACAAGATAAACAAAACCTTGACTACCCGTACTACCCGTACTAGTAGATATAATTAAGTGGCGCCTCCACCGCTCCCGATCATTTGAAATTCAATACTTTGAGTGCGCTTATCAGGATCGTATCTCGAACTTAATATATCAAAGGCTGAGAGCATCTTATCTTAGCGCTAGACAGGGTAACTGGATATCCGATATTATGCTGATGGCCATGGAATCTGTCAAGGATTTGTATAGCTATAGTTAGCGTAGTAGATGTAGATTTAATACTAAGAATGATCCAGAAGATATTTTAGTTAAAGGTGAAAATGTTTGACTGACGTGAATGTAAGTGTGAGAGACATGTGATTGGTAAATACATTGTTGAAAAAAGGATGGAGTATGTTATGTATGTTGTTATACTAAAAAGATGATGTACGTATGATGTATAACCCAATAATTTAGTAAAAAGAACAGTTTTTATTTATGTAGACTTACAACAAACTGTACAAGAAACTGTATTGTACAAAATTGGCGTATTAAGGGTTAACAAAAATACAATAATATCACGCCCGTTTCCGTACAAAAAGGTAGGCAGAGATGCATTGAAGGTTTTTATCAGAATTTATAACTACGAAAATACCTAAACGTAAGAAGCCTCTATCCTTGACAAAAGAAACTGCTAGCTGTTAAATAGTAGATTGCAAAATAGGCATTCTTTCCTTGGCACGTACAAAAAGTGCAACTCAAAAGATACTCTAAGCTCTCCTCACCGAGATTCCACTACAACTAACTAAAAGTCACAAGGGGAAACGTAAGTAACGGTAAATAAGTAACTGTAAGTAAGTATCTAGTATATTTTTAAATGTAGTGTATTTAACATGTGTATGTGATTTGATAAATCAAAACAAATATGTAGGTGGTATGTGAAACACTTTCTTAGGTAGTTGTACCACAAATAATTAATACATGCAATAATTCAACACATAAGTTAAAAATTTAGTACTTTATTGTAATGATTGGTAATTTATACACTCAAGCCTATGACTAACTGACTAACCTTTTACAAAAAAAAAGAGTGCGTGGAATAAGTTGTAAAGCATATGTTATGTTTGTTATTTTACTAAAATATAATGATTGCATGATTCATGAAAAACAGTGTACAAGTACATTCTTAAGAGACATGTAATCACTTAGAAAAAAACAATAATAAAAAAGGTCAATACTATTTATAATTATCCAATTCTGTGAAGGTCCTCCAAGTATGTGAACTATGTCTTTTGATTATAATCATGGATATTATATTTGATTACCATACATCTGTTAGAGATAAGTTAAATAATAAGCATCTAACTACTTTTGAGTAAGATAATACAAGAATTATTAGCATAAGCCCGTGTAAAATTTTAATAAATATTTAGACTACTATGTATAAAAAGTATACAAATGCATTTACTGTAGAATCGATCTGAAAAATGATTAAATTGGCTTGAAGGCTAGACGGCATTCTGCAGCCAGCGCAGGAAGAGTTCAAAGATTTATCTTATTATGCTAACGGGACTTGGAGGAAATGCACTGCATTCTTTAATTTCCATTCTTAAGTCGAACTTGAGCTCGTACTTTTAGCTTTTTGATGAAACGGTATTCTACGTAAGATTGGCAGAAAGAACGTTGGATCAGTAGATTGTGTAATGGAGTCATATGACTTGATGTAAATGAAAATGGATTATGTCTGCTACATGGCAATGATTTCTTGTAATAGCATGAATATCAATTTGATTTTCCCTAAATAAAGTGCGCTCACGTATAATTTTGTAAAGGTTTGTTTACTGAAGTTAACGTAGATACGTAAAATAAGAGTACATTATGGTATGTCCTCAATCATATTCTCGGAAAAAAACTTAGATTACGCTCCAACTGTTTAAGATTGGTTCTTATATTAGTTATGTTTCAATATTGTGACAATAATTGGCGAAATATTTGTCTCGACCACAATCGATTTTTTCTTCCATCTCTCATAAAAGAACGTCTGAATAGTGAGACCACAAAACTAATATTAAAGTTCAGGAGGCAGCAACTTTGGAAAGGTGCGGTCCAAAGTTCGTATAAACTGTTCACGGTTTTCTGATATCTTACATCTTGGGTGTTACTTGAGGAAACTTGACAGCTTGAATTACTTGGCAAAAGAAGTTTCCTTCACGTTCCGCATTAAAGACTTTCTAAGTAATCAATGTTGTATTTTCAATCGCTTATGACTGAACTTTTGCTGTAATATTTATTGAAAATTGTAGTAGCATTTATTATTTCGTCTGTATATAATATTAAATACCAGAATAAGTAGGAGTATAATCACTGTAGAAATTGAACAAATATCTATGTAATATAAAATTCTACTTTAGTGCTTTTGAATAACTAGGTTCAAGGTAAAAATCATCTAAATCATTGTTTTCTAAATGATCTTTTTTTGTGTGAAGTGGGTGATATGGATATATTTCCATCGGATACAGAGTTAATTTCTTTTCTTTCATCGCTTAAAACGCCACTGAAATGTTACTTTTTTATTAAATTATATATACAGACAAAGACTATCGATCGCCACCTGAAACGATCCTGACAAATCTGTTTTGCTTAACTCACACACATTCACCTCATACACGCTCTTCTGTTCTTCACACTACGTACGTCTTAAGAAGAGTGTCTCAAATTTGATCTGTTTAAGTTTATTTATAAAGATGCATATACAATAAACAATTTCATTACGTCTTAAATATATAAACATTATTTCTGCTACAAATTCGTTAAGCCTCACCCACCCTATAGTGCACTGAAGAAACTAATCAGCTGATTGCAAGTGAGTTAACTTAACAGTTGTTGGAACAATTCGCGTTCCGTACAGCATTAATCGTGTAAGTTATTGTCGGGTGGAGGAGGCAACTTTAATCTCGCAAATGTAAATAGATAACTTTTGCTTTGCAGTGCCCGTGCTACGTTTGCGGAAACATAACTGCGGAATTATGCGGACGGATAAGAAGTTTAGGAATTATATTTATTTTAGGCTGGGGCGCTTTTTTCTTTACAACTTGCTGGTGACAGCACTAACTTAAATTGAAATGTACAGATATGAACTAAATATCTTTAAGCTTGGTCAATCTTAAGAAGCAGAAGAGTAAGATATGGTTTGTTATTGCGAGATTAATTGAAGCATATTGATGGACTTGGTAACTTCTGACTATAAGTGATTATGTTCGTAAACTATACATGTATGCAATTGGTTAGTATGTATGTATATAATAATAAAGTAAACCATTGCTCCATAACTAAATTTGAATCAAGAATAGAACTAGCAACTCATTAGTAGCAACGGCCAACTTTATCCAAACTAGTAGCTACTCAGTGGAAGTTAAATAGAAAAATGCACCATCTGGAATCGGATAGCGCCCTATATGAGTGCGCTAGCTGCAACAGATGTCGAAAGTTACTTATTGCAGCACGATGTTGCAGGAACGAAACGAATCACATTAGTTTCAGCTTGCCGGGGCTTTGTACTGCCAAATTAACTTAAAGGAAATGCAGACGATGTGTGCTCTCGCTGGGAATACGGAGCAACATCTGTTCCTGTCTTTTGTAACTAAATGCTGGATAATGTAATGAAAGAGTTGGGTTTAGGAGATTTACAGATTTTTAGGTAGGTACGTTGGTGAATCGAAGTATGTGTATGTGTAGGTGAGCAAAGCATACGTTTTTACATATATGCTTTTAATTGTGATTAAGTTGTTTTGTCAATTTTATATGCTTACTGATAGATAACCTGTCGAGAATACTGATGATGAGATCAAAAGATTACTCTTTCAAAGTGTCTAAATTAACATTGTATCTTTGGAAATTTAATAATATTGACACAATACATAATATTGTTTCGGAATAATAGGGAGTTTTAAATGAATATACAATAAACATATATGTATCTACACTCGTTAAGTTGTACAACAAACCCTACACAAGCCATAAGGTTACTTTGAAAAAGCTTTTAGATCCCATACAATGGGATGACGAGGGTGCTGGCTACAGAAATGGGGAAAGACCTTAATTAGAAATCGAACAATGACGTCCGAAGCCGATTGAACCCGTGTCCGAATTGATATAAGAGAAGTTTATTAACCTAGCAACGAAATTGGAAGCGAAACTTCTAGATAATATGAACACGTGGGAGATTTATTATTGAGTTCTGATTGGTATATCTATGGTGCTATAAAATACTATGAAGACTGTTGTACATACATACATACACACCACGCCATACATCTTCTCATACACATGTGGTTATAGGCACTCCTAACGTGACCCTTTTTAATATAGCATCTAACTGACTGTTATATGTCTTATTGGGCCGGCCCTTACGTAACCGCCCTTCCACTTCACTCATATATATTCCTTTGATCAATCTGCTATCATTCATCCGCATAACATGGTAAACAGGACAGCATGAATGAGAAGCTGAAAGTGACGCTAGAGAGATTTATCTGGATCGTTCGAAATAGCGATAGATAATTTCGACCAACTTCGGTGGAACGTAGAGGCGTCAATATATATTTAAATAGAGAATGAATGCTCAGTTATAAGCAAATGTTCATTTGAATAAATTCCCTATAAAAGATCTAACCAAAAAAAGAAAAAATAAAATAATATTAAAAACAACGGCGGCTGGCGACCAAAGCCAACAAAAACCCTGTGTATTCAAAATGATAATAAATTGCTTTGAATCGCTCCAATTCCGCGCCTTATTAACATAACAGTGGAACACATTTTGCATTCGCAGGCCATCTTGATCTTTATTCAAAGCCGAGGCTGGTTTTTGTGTAAAATAAATACATTTTTGAGCTGTGAGCAACTGAATTTTGGTAACGAAATTGCTCATTTACATTCCGAATGAAAATTGCTACAATTTTCAGAGCAACATCGCTTTGGAGTGAACGTTTAGATGGAAATGATGTTTGGCGTTATTCCGCTACGTGCCTTGATTCGAACGGAGTGTGAAGCAGACGAGCATTGTTGCAAGTTTTCGCTCTCGACAAGTACTTTTTAAGAGACATTTTTGTAATATTGCTTGTATTTAATGTTGCGAGTATCATTACATAGATATATACTAAAGAGAAAAGTCCTTTCGTCCCTTTGAGCTGGATTCTTGTTCATTGGGTCCGACTATCATAGTCACTACGAAATAACACAACTTAGAGAAAACGTTAGAGATTGACAAAGATTCTTGATTCATCATATAGATATCATTAGAAAGAAGCCATATTATTCTTACACAAAATCTATACATATAATATAATTGAAACCTTTCAAAATTATAAATTATATCACTGATAGTTACCATATTTGAAATAACTCTAATAGCAATAGTTCCTTGTTTACATACTTTCCTAACCCCTCAATGCGTTCCTTTTAATTTATGGAGCTCTAACGTTCATTACTAAGTGCCATAGCCATCCCGCTTTAACCTCTGCTATAAAACCTTAGTGGGAACAGGATGGTAATATGAGTATAATGTTTCCCTTTTGCAGTCATTAGGAGGGGGGAAGCACTGGTAGTTACATAAATTATACAGAGGCAGGCTCGCGTTAAAATAAATCAAGCTGCATGCGAGTATAGTATGAGATTCTATAATATCGTTCTTGTGCTTGATATACCTTTTTAAGATTAGGTTCTAAGGATATAGTAATCTTTCGAAATATGAGTTTGAAGTCGTACTGAAATGTATGTAGTGACATCTATAATTAATGCTGTAAACTTACTAAATTAATCAAATTCACGGGACTGTTATTAAATGCATGTTTTTTTAGTATGTAATTAAATCATTTCTCCTATTCAATTTGACTTATCTTTTGAAAGACGGGTGTAATATGATGTATGTAGTAATGTACATAAGTATATCATTAATACTGTAAACATTCTGCAAGAGTTCAGTGTTTCTTAAGCAATCCTGAAGGGTATTGTTATAAATAAATTCATGGTTTTTATTACTATCTTTATTAAATAGCAATTTTGAAGGACGTTATTTAGCGATTTAGTATCAAAGAAAATAAATATTGCAAACTTTAACACTATGTAGTAATTGCAACACTGCAACCTGAAACATGTATTTTGCTTACAAAGTCAGTTTTATGAAAGGATTTATAGTCAGCTGCTGTATACGCTTTCTAACACCAATTTCAACATAATAACCGATACATATTCACCTTGTTTTGAAGTTTATTATAGTTATTAGTATATTTTTAAGTATGTTTGTCTATTTAAGTTTTCATTCTTACTCTTTCCAGTCTAAAAAAAGATGCAAAACTGCATGTGCATCTTTGACAATAAAAACATTAAATTCTTTTGCTCCTCTATTTAATTTATGATAGCTTTTAAGCAATGTATTACAATTCCCAACTGTAAGTCTAACAGTAACAATAAAAAAGTACAGTATCTAACATGAAATTAATCGTTCACAGATTTTAAGACATGTTAAGTTTGATCAAAGGGCAAACAACATTATAATATTACAACAGTAAAACGAAGACATAACAGTTAGGTATCTTTAAATAACCTAACTACATTTCACATTTAACTACACACTAAATACTAATTTATTTCTTCATTACTAGATACAAAAACAGTATGATTAAAAAAATAAATACTAATACTTAACTACATTAACAAGTTAACACACTAACACTATTACGTAGATACCATATTGTAAAAGACTCCATGTCTCCTTTAAGGCTTTTACTCGAAACAACATCTACTTCGCAATATAAGTATTTATGAGGTACTTTATATTATGGAGTGCGAAGCTTAGAGGCATTGGCCTCGGGGCATACAGCCTTTCAAGTGGATAATGTTCAATCAGTCCCCCTAGAGATGTGTTCGCCCTGAGCACGCATAGTCAAAAGTGTTACACCCATGGGAATGGTGTATCGATATTTTTATATGGGATGTATTGGTTAAGGTCATAGTTTATGGCTGAGCGAGTTTGATAGGGTTGTGTTTTTGCATGGTACATATAAGAGTTATGCTTATATGAAATGCGTTTGTAAGGAGAAGAATCTTTTTTTTGTTTCTGTTATTAATTGATGATACCACACAAAATGCATAAATTCACATCACAGCTATCTCTAAGCAGAGAATGGGTAGAAATCACGGATGCTCCTTTTTCCCGAACAATCTACCATGTAATCTAAAAATATCGCAAAACTTATATATTAAGAGACTATTCATTGAGATTTGGGCGTTACACATACAGAAAATATTGAACTCATTAAGTAAATTCGTCGAAAATTTGTCATTATAACAGAATTGAAATCGAATTGCGATTAGTTCATAACTTATTTACGTATTGCAATCCGTCATTGGCCATCAAACAACATGTTTGCAGTTCGTGAGTCCGCCAACAGAAATCCGTAATTGAAAATTGATGGATCGCAAATCGCGTATGTGTAATGAAACTGATGAAGTGTAAACAGACTGTTTGGTTAGTGCGATTGCGAATGCAAGATTGGCTTTGATTTGCTACGGGGACTGCTACGATATGCAAATATGCTACGAATAAGTTACTAGCTGGGTTTTAGTTCGACTTTATATTCGTATGTGCATATGATTTCTTATTCAGTATTGGAGTGAAGTAGGCTAACAAGGTTTTACTAGTTTTCCAGTATTATGAAAATATCATAAGCTTAACAGTTATTTAGCATAACGGTAACCGAGAACATGATTATGTTGTTATTGTCTCAGTTGAATTAAATATAAATAATAAAATATAGAATAATTGTCTGTCCTTTTAGAATGAAATATAAAAACATATGTACTTGTTTTTAAGTCGTATTTACATACGCCATACTTGAATCATCACTCAAATTAATATTAACATACAAAAACTTTTCTTATTTACTAAAACTTCTATCAATTAAAATGACCTACAATATAAACATTAAAATGGAAAACCTTTAGTAAAATGCCGCGTGCTCTTGAAGCAAAAACCATATCCTTTTGTTCCCCCAAACAATTACCTAGAAAAGGCTATCTATCACTGTGTGAACAGGGGTAATTATCGTTAAACGACGCACCGGGGTGTAAATGACCCCACTGACTATCAGGAAAGTTACCCCTTGTTACCCTCAACTACCCGTTTTTATTCGCTTGCGTGTTCGGTTGTGGGTACGGCTGTATTTATATTCAAGGGGAGGAAGGATTTTGACACTTGAAACTGTTGGTATAAGAAGGCTGGAGAATTATTTACACTTTGAAACTTATATGTATTTGATTATTTATAATAAGTAAGGGTCAGTCAATGTATCGTTGTATAGAAAATAAGCATCTTTTATGTAGTTGTTTCTAGACATAAATTGTATTGACATTCTATAACCAACATTCATACATATAATTAACTTCTACAATACTTTCTGCAACTTGTGTAAAAGACATGATTATTTAGTCAATCAGGTTTAACATAGCTATCCGAGCCTTGGTCTTTGTTATCGATATTGACTATTTGCTACAGATAGATACTCGTACTTATTGGCATATTAGTCACTGAATGTACTTATACCTCTTATTTTGTTTGAAACATCCAAAAAACATTCACCCTACAAAACATACATTCCCATTAAACCCAGAGCAGTTAGCTACAAGCAATAAAAGGTAACAGGATACAAACTTTCGCAGTTGGAACAAACTCTAATCCAAGGTATGTTTGCACCCGAATTTCTCGTCGCCGCTAATAGTTTATATCGACCATTTCAAACAAAACTATTGCCACAACGCCCGCCCTGCCCCTAGTAAGTTATCCGCTTAATTTAGTTTCGAGAATCTTCGCTAGGGAGCGTGGTTCTGCTGTGTATGCGCTTGAAATACCGTTTAAAGAAGAGAAATATGGAGAGGAACGTACTTAATATCTATTAAAATTATTCTTTTTGAACGACTCACATCCTTTCAAGACTTTAAGAGGTAACCACTATTGTAGTATGGTAATCACAGAAGTTCCTCACTAAGCAGAAAATATGTTATCATATTACAATATAGTCAATAGCACATTCTATGTTATTCCGGACCAGAGTGACAAAAGTTTGGAGAAACTGATTGTGGTTGGTAACATCGAGGGCAAACGACCAGCAAGATGGCAAGACGAAACGAAGTGTACTCTTCCGTAAAATATGCACTGGACAGCCAAAAAGTGGAGACAGATCATGCGCTCCAGAGGCAACTTTGCTGTTGATAACGATCTTAGACGATAGAAACGAGGGATCGACTACAGAAATGTCAATGAGCAGATTTAATTACATATATATATATATATATGTTTCTAAAGGTGAGGGAAAACATCGTGAGGAAACCTGCCTATCCCTCAGGATAGGTAATAGTCAGTGTCTATATACGGCGATACGGTTCACTACATATCACGTTGGGTACTGTTTATCTAGTGATACGCGGGCTTCGAATGACCCATACCTAATATGCCTTCGTAATTTCGGAGATGGGCATTCAAGCCTCTGACTACCCCACCATAATAAAAAGGGAGTGTGTATACACAAGTCGTGAAGCGTATGTATGTATATTTGTTTCTTAATTATATTTTATGCTTCGCAAGTATATGGAAGTATCATTTTAGGTTTCAAAGGAAAATGTGTATTTCAGAGTTTTAGTAGATCTAACCACCAATGCCACTATTCTATCTGCAGTATGTTATGTAGGTTACAAGTTAAAGCGCTCGTGAAATGCTCTTGCCAACAGATAACGTACAAAGTTAGGGATTGATTGAAAAAACTTAATGGACCATATAGTGGGATGGCAAGGAATACAAGTTTGAGTTTACTTGACATTGAAACTAAATATCCAAGTTGTGTTTGAGGTAAGCTTAGAAATGAAGAATTTTCTTGTCCATAACACTAATAGCAATTCAAAGGTAACCGACATATTCTTCGTCTAATGAATTAAGTGACATTTATTAATATGAACAACAATACATTACTCTTTGCAGTGACAACTCTGCATTGTAAAGTATTTTTTATGAACACATCGAATTTTCTTTGTACCAGATAATCAATATTATTGATGATATACATATTACGTCCCTTGTTTATCGTTTTAATCATCAAAAAGAACTATCGAAAATTACAAACAATTAATATGAATAGTTCCAGGTGGCGATTGATAGTCTCTGCCAATCCTGTTAGGCATGTATGGTATTTAACATTAGCTATCATAACCCTGTAACCTTACGCCGAATACGTAATATTTAAGCTAAGGTTAGCTAAGGTAAACTGATAGTGACGTGTATTGTATTTGATAATAATTATTATCACCTTTCTCAACTAACATCTTTGTCACAATTGCCCGAAGATAGTCCAAATATAACTCTGTATCATTTTGCATATTCAGAATGCTGAATATGTCTGACAAATCAATTTGCCTACATTGAACCCTTTGCCTCGGTAGTTGTTGAGCCAAAATGGACTCTATTCTGACAGAGTGACAGATCATTCTTTCTTTGTGTTTGTCACTATCCTAGTTACGTACAGTGCCTGGCGTGACTTGTAATGGTACAAACTATAAAACCAGTTTTATATGATTCTCAAAAATGTATTTATAAGGGAGAGTAGAAAAATAAAGATCTATGGACAAATGGACAGTTAAAATTATATAAATAACGTAGTTTCAATTAATTGCGCTTAAATTGATATTTATGTTGCTACAGATATAGATAAAGGTAGATATTTAAATGTCAGTACTTACATTTCGGTTTCTATACGCTGCAAACTTTAAATTTATAATAATAAACACGCTATATTTCATTTATTGTTCTCTTCTTCATCATATTGGTGATAGAATAATAAACATTGAGCGTATTAATTACATACGCACATGTTTAAATAACGACATATATACTCAATGAGCCTATATCCCAACTGTACTCCTTTTCTCCTACATGCATACGTATTTAAACTACATATCTACATACTTATACGTATTCTTCTTTCTTCTAAAACTTCTCTACCCAAGAACAAGTACAAGCCAGTGCCTGTACCCAGTGATTGGGCCCACGCATCCGCCCATTTGCAAGCACGTATCGTACCCTAAACAACGTACATTGATTGATTCGATTTGTATGATCATTCGCGTGTGAACGCTGTGGGACTGGCGAACTTGTCTAGCTATTTATGGGTTAGAGACAGGTGAACAGACTTATATGTAGTGCAGAATATGTAGATTACGTAAACTCAATTGATTGTACTAGTTCTTAAAGTAACTAAAGAGTTATTGTATTCACAATTTGTTCTTAATTTTTTGGTTCTTATAGACGATATCTGTAAACACTTATATCAACCTAGAATTAACTACACTTCTGTAATAGAAATAAAATTTAAACCATATTGACGTTAAGTCATATAAATATTGAAGACTTATTTAAACTATTCATAAAATTTATATATTATAAAAAATTTTAATTTACTAGGTACCAAAATAAAGTTAGAAAATTTAGTATTAACATTCTAACACCTAATATTTAGTACCTAATAGTAGTTCGGAACATTACATAGAAAAATCTTCATTATACGTGTTTCATATAAATATGATTCTCAGCAGTACTAGTAAAAACCAACCCACGTAAGTCCACACACATATGTCAAGTCCGATAGGAAACATTTCCATTATGCAAACGTAATTTGGCCTGAAACTAGGAGGAACATAAGCCCTCATACATCTGATTAATAAATGAATAGCAAAGAAGACACGTATGAATAATGTAAGCCTACCCTGATGAACTGTTGCGAACACAACTCCACTATGTATTACAATAATATTTCTTAATAAATCTAGAACTCTATTTGGGCTACCAAACATGTTATTCTAGGAAAAGGTTGATTGTAGATACCACTTATGTGATTAGTAGTCTGTGTAAGGGTAACTGATTGCTCTTAGAACAATAGGTTCATTCTTGTAAGGTTCACAGGGTTCAAATGATACGTGATCAATTTGTTCGCTTTTGTTTAAAGTTAAAATAAATATGAATTGGCCAGTGAAACAATTAAACCAAGGATAATTAAAAAACTACTTCATATTTTGTGAATGAATTATATGTTGATAGATTGATTAATTATCAGGTCAGTAAGCTTATGTATATAAATATTAATAACCCTTTGATGGGCTATAGACAGATGTGATGGGCAGTGATTGCTTAAAACTGTATATTTCACAAAGTAAAATCCTATATTTTATTTATATAAATTCCTACCTCATGTGTCTCATTTAAATAAATGTCCCATAGAATAAGGGAAAACACAATTCCTAGGAGAAAGTCTGAGAGGTTGAATTTCAAATTCTATAATTATGAAAGACAAGTTTTCTCGGTGAGTGAGAAATTATCTTTGGGAGCTGTGGAGCAAAGATTTTAACTTCTTCCCAGAGATGAACCAGAATAGTTAGTCAGACTAACTTCTACAAAGTTTATTATTGAAGAGTTATATTTCCCTAGAACGCTTAAGAGAGTTTAAAAAGTATCTTGTTTCTTGTTATAATTACCTAGAAAGGTATCGTATTGGTAAAAGCAATAATTGATATCAAATATAACAGAATTATAAGGAATCTAACCCGTTATAAAGTAAATAAATAAAATAAAATCATCTTTATTTACACATTAATAAAATGAATATACAATAATAGGATTATACCATAAACATTATCAACAATAAACAATTATAAGTAATGGTAAATGATCATATTGTATTGAAAACTTTTGAGGAATTTGTATCCGCGATCTCTGCCTTCTACTTTAATACAAAACAGAGTATTTTTATATTTATTTGTTGTTTCAATTTCTGCGTACTTTTGGTAATAACATGAAATTTAATTGCGCATTGATTATATGGTACCTACTTGTATACGATGCGTAGGACGTGAAATTTGCATGTCAAAGGCTCATTATCCGATGACATGACAATAATGTGCTATGAATATTCCCTGTAGGGCCTCTAAATAAGTTATTATTTCCAAGAAAGAAGGAATTTCATAAGAAAATTACCTCGGGCTTCCAAAGTGGAATAAAGAAGCATATACAACAAGAAGGCAGTAAAAAACTCTTAGGCTTTTCAATGTACATATACCTATAAATCCAGTATTCTTTCTATGCCATCACGACACTGGTTTTACTAAAATTCAAAGAAGAGGACTCGTACACTCCAAAAAGGGACGTGAATATATACGTATGTATGAAAATTCAGACTGAAAAAAAATCGGTTTACCAATGCAGATAATTAATACATTTTGCATACAGAGAATGACTCGCGAACCTCTCTTTACGCGGCAAGGGATAGTGGTCAAACATATGTCATGTTTCTACCCAACATTAAGTGTTAAAACTATCACTATTCATCACTATTAACTTGCCCCTTAGTCATAGTTTATCATTACCTAGCCCAACAGCCAGGTAGATTCCCCACAATGTTTCCAACATAGTAAAGTAGCAATTTTTCCCTTAGGCAAACCGGCGGAGGCAGCAAGAAAACTGCATGAATTCCATCTGTAACTATTTAGGTCGTATATTCCATTTGGAGCCTCGCCAACTCCTCGCCTAGATATTTTTGATGGCACTAAGCTATAACGTTTCATACACGTGAATTCTAGATGCGGGAATTCATAGTTTTCCCTCCTCTATTGCGGCATGGAATTTGTTAGTAAGGTGTATATATATAGGGTACGGTACTAGGGGGTACGAATGTCATGAGGTGTAAGTGTAAAAAGGTACGGGGTTAAATGTATGATAATTAAATAGACAGCACACTGAAAACAAATGACGTTAGAATTTTGTATTTATACACACATTTTTGAACGACTATTAAATGTTGTGCCGTACTATGTGTTACGCTGGGACGTAAAAGAAAAGCTCACTAGCTGCCGCTCTTGTCAGCATGGAGGAGGTGATTAAGAAACTAGGGGCACATGTAATCCATAGGGCGAGGGGCTAGCAACCTATCACCAATGTTCCACGTGACATCACAACCTCAATATTCATGCTAATAAGTGACCAAGGATATGAATTAATGTCTGCAAGGTTCTATCTTCCCGGCAAGGCATTAAAGGATATGAATCTATATGTATGTTTTAAATATAGCAAGCCTAGTGTTTATATTGTTATTTGCTTCCACCGTTGTAAGAATATTCTTAAACTCTTGTTTCTGATCTACTTAAATCATCGTAACAGCACCAATAGTCCAATTTATTAACTTTTGGAGCGAGCTATTACCAAATAGGCTTTGGGGTTGAGTCCATCGCATTCATCACTCAATGCACCGTTGTTCGCCGAGCACTTTGACACTCGTGTGATTTATGGCCGACACCAGTTTGTTTGTCGGACTTTTAATTAAAAATTCTTAAAAATTGACGCTTTTGTACAATTATTGTGTGTTGTTGTTGTGTTTGGTAATAAAAAATGTAGGGAGGTAGTTTCAGTTTTGTTTCAAAGATAACTAGTTACAATGACTTGTGTTATCAAATCTGGAAGCTCTTCGTGAGAACAATAAATATAATTTATCATTTTCTACGATGTACGTGACCAATAAATGATGTGGCAAAACTGTTAATTTCGTTATCAATAAGGATCTGCATAGATTACTCAAATTATCTTGAAAGAGGTTACCAGTTAACGTAGTAGACCATTTGACCACCATTTGTGACATGTTAGGTGTGATCAAACGCACAAACTACTGTTTTTATAATCCTAAGTTACAACCACTGTACCGCAATCACTCATAAAATATTAATAACAAAAAACATCATACGTAATTACACATTTTCTCCATTCTCCAAACCTTAAATAAACAAAATACATTTCCCAGTAACAAAACACCCGAAAGTCAAACACGAAATAAATTAAAACTCACAGTTTTAATTGAGTTGGTTATTTACTAATCTGTGCTTACGAAAACTCATTAAGAGAGAAGCTTTTTCTAACCCAACATTGAAAAACGACGGGAAGCCATGAAAAACATTTTTCTTTCATGCTCCCGTACTTGTTTTGGCCAGTCTTTCAAATAAACTCAAATATGGCGAGCTCTATTTACCCGATTCTTTTTGTTTGTCGTTTATTTTATCGTAAACTGAAATGCTTTTTATGTGGAACTAGAGGTTAAGGAATGCCTTTGACTTAGGTTTATTCAATTGGGAGGTCAATTTAATCTTATATTTCCTAGGAATATTTCTGCTAAAAATAATAAATTTAAGTCAGTACGGTAAGACATGCGTAGTCTTAACTGAAAATGATGAGCTTTTATATATTTTGTGAAACATTTTCACACAAGTTTAAACCATTATTAAGGTATTTTTAAGATAACTTTCTATTTCTCAATTTAGTAAACTACTACATCTATAACCGCATTCTGTATAATATTACCAAATTAAGCAGTAATACAAATAACACAATGTCACTCAATACGACAAAATAAAGCTTTACCTATCTTTTGATTCAACCCAGTTAAATAAAGAGCGTCCGATCAAAAGCAAACAATGGCAACCAATATGAAGCTAGATTCGTTCGGAAACCCATAACTCATTCGAGCTGGAGGGACGCCGGAAAAAATGGCACATTACGTGATTAATGCGACACATTTGTCATACAAAGCTGCTCTATAATAACTTCTGCGTGGAGCGGTCGGTTTGCCTTGCATTGGATTACATGTACGAATTACTCGTCGATTTAATAAAGGTTTGAGTTTTAAAAGATGATTTGTCTAAATAAATATTTTAAATTATTTTGTCATATGATTTGGAATCAATAGTTAAGCATAATTAAAAAACACATCAGGTTCAAATTTCAACCTTGAGCCATTAAGTTTATTAAGTATCTATTATCATTTATAACGTAATACAAATATTTGTGTTTCCATTGGAAAATGAGTAATTTCACAATCATTAAAAAGTACATTTTAAAATGATCACCAATGTTCTATTATGACATAATGATCCCATTATTCATGCAAAAAAGTCACCTAGGAGATATTATATCTTTGAGGTTCTGTCCACCCCAAAAGGCATTAAAGGACGCGAATGAATATGTACATGTATGTATTTACTTCCATTTGACCTTGAGTATGAATTGTACCAAATTCCGCAACAAATAAAATTGTCATAGCAAGGGTCGAACGGCGATCTCATTCCCAGTGACGACGTCCGGAATAGCGGACCCTTATTATTCTTCCGTGATTCCACGATCCGAGTGTCAGACATATCATAGCGGAGCATTCACGATAACACGAACTGCCCTTGAGGGCGAGTCAATTTTCCTAAGTGCGATCAGAGAGGGTTCTAATAAAATATTCCCGGCGGTACCTCTGCACAAATTAGTATCGAGTATCTCTGGAACGCAACCCTTGTAATAATTTTCGGACTGATCAAGATATGACTTATGAAGGAGCGATTTGTTCTCGTTACGGCCGATGTTTGAAAACCTTTTTGGTGGAATACTTTTTAAGTGGGCTGCCTTTTTGAGCTCTTTCATTCGATATTATTTGCCATGAAAGGAGTAAATTTAGACTATGTATATTGAAATGGTTGATATTTACTTACGTGCAACAGCACTTCCCTTCCCTGTAGAGGGATAGATAGATAAAAGTTTAGAAATTTTATTCACGGACTATTACTTAGTCGTCTGATGAAACGTGAATAATTACGTGTGTAGAATTCATTATAAAAGTGGGAGTCACTCAAGCCGCTTATTTAGTGCCAAAAACTTTACATAATTGGCTTTCTCACCTGTCTGCCCAAAATGAGATTAAAGGCATGCTTAATGTGTAGAACTTCTAACTACAAATTACGTCGGTAGTTCACAAATTCGTTAATCTGTTTCGCAGCTACCCAGATTGTGTTATTTTACGAAACAACGTAAAGCCTTAACTCGGTTGCTTCCATTATTTTAGTTCCAGAGAGAACTAATAAACTCGTGACGTCAGCGGCAGGCTCTCAAAATTAATGTTTGATTTTACTTAGCAAATTACTCAACTGCATAGTCTTAGCGCTACTTGGTAAATGTTAAGCGTTTTCTTGGCACTTCTAGGAAACGGGCCGCTTCTTGCGACAAATTGTGTCATGTTGAATACCAAACTTGTACTTTACGGTAAAGATGTTAACTCATACACATATGACAGTTATATAGTCGCCACATTGAATAAGGTGACGTTAGAAGTACCTATAACCGCTGAGTATGTATGAGCAGGTGTATGCTCGTCAATGAAGCGAAAACGGTGTCATGATCGGGACAGATGGGTATTTGTGATCTCTGCTTTGCCATCTACAGGGAAACGGGCGTGATGTATAGATATATTAACGTAAAGATTTTGTATACTTATTTAAGTATTAATAAATATAGTGTTATTTAAACTATACGTGTAATACCGTGCAATGCAGCTAAAGAGATGTAATAAAGATAATGAAACACACCATAACATATAATTACTACAATAATGCATAGGTCTCATACACTAATTTCCTTTGATAACTGTAATTACGTATCCTGACTATATACCTAGCTTCAATGACATTCGACAGCATAGAAAAGATTCGTAGCAACGTTCGCAGATTCGCAAAACAAGGACTTTCAGAATTGGGGCACAATCAGCATGTTACGAAATCGTATTCAGTTTGTAGTTTTATGCCAATACAACTTGAAAGCTGGACGCGATCCAATAAAAATAGTTTCGCGTTTAAACTTTGTTTTGGCTAACGAAACGGGCTTTTTTGCCTTCGCAATTTCGCCTCGTTCCAATGATATATTGTAGTTTCAATGAAATCAAATTAGCAAAAGTTGTTCGCCGAATCAAACTGGGATTCTAGTTTTTAATTTACAAATGTTACTGGCTGGATTGGTTTTAACGGATTGAAGCGCTTTTTGAACGATAAAAGATGTATATTTTTATTAATGCCTTTTAGAGTTTAATATCCTCTGATATACAATCCATGATGTTCGGTTTTTATTATTTAATCAGCTTTAGAATAGAAGATATATTTATCCCTATTGGTTATTTATATTTCTTTTAATTACCTCAGTTTTAGTACTAGTTGGCGAGTAAATTGCCAAAAGCATTAATTCAATTGGTGTAACAGTGAGCCACCATATCTATCATTATTTATTGTTCGAATTGTACTTATACTATAATTTGAATATCTTTCACTAAACTTTAGATTTATAACAATATTATGAACTTATAAATAGTATGATCATATACGTACCTACATAAGCATGACATATATAAACAGAAGGGCACCGTCCGTTTATTTGGTCTATAGCAATGTATCACGTGTTGTTAATCTCATAAGAAGAGATATAACTTTTTCCCTTCGGGTCATACTAAGTACGTGTGTACAGAATGCATGCAAGGTTGGTTTAAGAAAATATGTTATTTATTATTTATTACTATAAAACAGACGATAGATTAATGCCACATACTTACGCCACGTCTATAATAAAAACTAAAATCCACCTGTAACTAATTCCTGATCTAATTGTCGTTTCATTGAAAACATAGTATTGTATTCGATTCATAATAGTATTTTATTAACATGTCATTAAAATCCTAGGTTATACTAATTATATTAAACCAGCCGTTTAATGAAGCAATCAGTACATAAGATTAATGACACCATAGCTCATGTTTTATTTGAGTCACGTATGTAACATTCTTAGTATGACATTTTCTCGCCAGATTAGCAATATCGTGATTCATGCTCCAGCATTAAATGGTTAAGTAAAGCCGTCTTAAAGAATATAGTAAAGTCTAATGGACTATTTTTCCCTTTAATAAGGAGACAAATTTTTCATATAAATATTAAGTTTTGTGTAGTGTCCAATATTTTATATGCAAAACATTGTTCCGAGGAGGGACAGTCACTGAACACAATTTAACAAAACAATACACTCGTACTACTGTTATTAACTTAAGGTACGGTAAACTAATAGCCAAAACGACAAACGCGTTCACGACCTTGCGGGGTAGTCAGAGGCTTAGGTTTCGATCTCCGCAATTGCGAAGGTCGTAGTAATCTGTAATAATAATTACTCCTACCTAACTAATATAGTAGCAGCGTATTTTTGGCTTCCTTTTTAAACATTGAAATTTAAATACTGAATAAGTCTATTAATAAATAAATATAATATCTATTAAGTATTTTATTGTATATATCAAACACCGAGGGATCATAACTTACGCGTTACGTTAAAGTATATTTCTTTAACAATTTAAAGGTAAGAATGAAACTGAATCATACTTTTAAAATATGCAATCAATTTCTTTAATTTTAGTAAACGCGGTGAGAGTACATAGACGAGTAGTATACACTCGATTTTAACCATAATTATTTTCAAACATACTCAAACTCCAGACGAAGACAAACTTTTTTACATAGATACATACACATTCATTCCTTTTGAGGTAATCAGAACCTCTAAGACATATATCACAGTTTAAATTTTTTCCAAACTATTTAAGCCCCGTCCCAACCAGTCCGACCGCTTCACTTTTAGGCCAGGCCCATTATCTGCGGCCGCAGTGAGACAAATCCAGACACCCATTCGCACTTCCCCCATTCAGTCGTCATCCCAATCGCGGAGTACTTGTCAGGAATAACAAACGAGGCGACCCATTTGCGAAGGCGACGCGTCGCTGTGAACGCCCATTATTCTTGCTACGTGTTGTGTTTTGTTAGCAGTTGAAATTTGAGTTTCGAATGGGCGCTAAGATGTGATCTGACGTGTGATGGTAGCGTTAACATGTTGCAGATATTGGGAATTTGTTTGATTGTATATTGGTTTTAAAGAATAAGATTTTTACAATGTTTAAATAGATTTATGAAGTCGAGTATAACTGTTTCGATGTATAGAAAACACCCTTTTGTCATATTCTTACCGGAATATATACACATTTGTTGATCACTAAAATAAGCGCTTGTGTAGGTGTTTGGGTATAATGACTTATATTATACATAATTCTTATTACATCATATCTCCGGCAGGAGTCTAAACTGATATTTCTGAGCAGAATGTATACTATAGATCGCAAGTCTCGTCCACAATACAATTAGTATCCAAGCAACTATTCAAATACATTTCAGTTACAAATCAACACTAACTACTTACGGATGAATAATGATCCAAACTGTGCGGGCAGCTAACTTTCCAAGATTTCCCTAACAAGGTACAAGTTGTCCGGTTTCAAAGCGTTTGCCAACCAACCCTCTGACCAGACACACCCTTACGCCAGTGGTATATAAGTTATAATTATCACGTGCTTGGATGTAAGGAAGATAGAGAACATATTTCTTCAAGGTAAATTTGGTGTAATTTGTCAAAGGGTTAAGCAACGTATATTAAAGAAACATATTTCATATAATCATATATAGATACATAACTTAAGACTTAAACTTTTGTCTGTTTAACACACAAAATAAAAGTAATAAGTACAAATTATTATTTATTGTAATTATGTAAATTTTATTATGTAAAATTATTTGTTAAATGAATTAAATTGTAAAAAGAATGTTCAACCAAAAAAATAAAAAACTAAATATGCATTTCGATTGTAAATGGAGAAAATTGTAAATATTATTATAATTGTTAAATTGTAAATAGATTTGATGCCTTTCTTCTTTGTATTTTTATTTTATTGATTTTTTACATTATTTATTCATTGCAAATGCCATGAAAATACTCACATTGCAGTTTGCAAGAAAATTTTGTAAATTTCAAATGATTGTGCATTTTCATGTAATATTTTTATCATAGTTTAAACTTATTCGATACGAACAAAATATTAATGTACAGCCTCTCTATATAATAGCATTTATAAGAAACTTTCTCTATAAATACTCGTACAAAGTAAACACGTATTTCTACACCATAGTACGTGCCTATGGACCGTAAGCATTGCAGTGAGACTGCGGAAATTGAGTGTCGAATAACGAGTCGATTATGTCAATAAATGTACTGCATGAAGTGAAAGCTTTCTGCGATCGACAGTACGTTTGACATTCTGATATTGTGACAGGTTATCTTATTGATAGAATATACCGTAACTGAACTATTTCAATTGGGTCTAGGAATATCAATTACAAGGACATTGGAGAGATATTGGCAAATTGATATATTTGTTTTTCCGTAGCAGTTTTTCATTTAATTTATATTTCTTGATATACATAGTATTCTGTCTAAAAATAAGTATCTATCTAAAAATATATGGACATTTATATTTGGGTGCGAGATTTAATATATTGAATGGCTGAATGTAAACTATTATTCTATCATTAAAATTAAAATTTTATGTCTTTGTGTAAGTATAATTTAAAATAAATACCTATTCATTAATGAATCTCGTTTTCTTACAAAAAAAAATGAAAAATGCGAAATGTAAGTTTGACATATCATGTAATACATATCCTCATTTCCATTTAAATCGACTTTGTTACACGTAAAAATAAAAAAAGCATTTCAATACCCACCGATATCGTGAAGTTAATAAAAAACTCATTAATAAAATCCGTCGCTTAGCAACGAAGAAAACAACCCTACGACGTCATGAGGGCAAAAAAGCCAATCTCACATGATGGAAGATCCACCAATCCAATCACAAAGCCATCGTGACTTTGGCCCTCTTACATCATCAGTCATTACTTGGCAACAATACTAACAACACACGGTGCGCGACAAAAACCAACCTCCATTTATCATAGAGCGCCACCTATGTTTAATATCCTAGAACTATTTGTGTTGAACCATATATCATTTCAAAACTATTCCCTTAATACGTACAAACATTGGAATGTGTTTGTATGTAATTATGTAACGGTATAAGAAGGGAGACACTTTCTAATATTAAATAACTGGCATGTATAAATTACTGCAATGTACAACCAGTAGTATTAATTGGAATAAAAATAAAAACGAGTTAACAGCGCGATTTAAAACTCCCTGAAGTATAGCCTAAATACCAACATGAAAAATATTTACTAAATTACATTTTAACATACATAAACACACATCACATCATCATCAGAATGTCAGGAATCAGACATTCCTTGTAGAGAGATAGGCTGAGATCACAGATCCCCATCGGTCTCTATCCTGACAAACCACTTTCGCTTCATTGACACTCATACACTTTCTCATACAAACTCGGCGGCTATAGGCATTAATATAATTCATATTTTTTATAATTTGGTTTCCTAAGTTTAGATTCAGACGCAATATTTAAGAGAGTATCTACATATAACCGCCGAGTGTGTATGAGAAGATGCATGAGTCTTAATGAACCGAAAGTAGTCTGTCAGGATCAGGACTAATGGGGGTCCGTGATCTCTTCCCACCCCTCTACAGGGAATCAGGCAGAATTTGTATGTATGTACTTAAGAGGTTTGTGGAGGCTTGCCAACCAAACAATTGCCTTACAACCGAATCATTTCTTTGAAGTATGAACTATAAAACGCTGGCGTTTGTGCTAACGTCCACAGAGTTGACACGAGAGCTTCCACTGTTCTCGATGGAACATGTACTGGCAAATTGGAATGGAGCACTTTGTTATGTGTCACTTTGAAAAACTACAACGAAGTATGCTGCTCTGTGGGAGTTTTGGATAAAAATGTTATTTTTATTGTTATGTTAAATATTATTATTTTCGTAATGAATTGGTTAACATGTTGGTTATTATTTATGCCTAATTATGGTAAATTAAAAATGAAAGTTAAAGTTATCCTAATGAAAATCATAACTTGATAAAACTAATTCATTCGTCGTATTTATAAAATTGATTTCATTTTGTGTAGTTTAACTGATGAATTACAGAATTTATTTGAATGCACTTACTTATTTACAGAAATATAAGAATTTAATTTATTCAATAAACTAATTAAATATGTCTTATTTTATTTAGTAGAAATGTTAATAGATTAAATTGGAGACATTCTTTTCAAGGCGGAAGTACTTAGTGTGATGAACAGAAGATCATGTATGAGGTTATTGGATGTAAGTGAAGTAAGAAAGATTTGTCACGATCCCAGGCGGCAATCGATAATCTCTGCCTTTATCGTTGGGGACATAGAGGATTGAATATATGTATGTATATTAATAACAGAGTATTATAGTAGTAGTTACGAATATTAAGTTACATAAGAAATCAAAAGCCTTACAGGGTTTACAATTTGTACAAGTTACAAGTTCTAAACCAAACCGAAACAAAACCTAACGAACAAAGTTCTAGTACTCCGAATTGACATAAACGAACATGCACTCTGTTCACTAGATGTACGTTTCACTGAATTGGAATAAAACGTTTCGTTGTTCGCTGTCATTTTGACAAACAGTGGCTGGAGGGTACAAAGGGAGTCCTGAAACAATTTATTTTATTTTGGACTCCACGCGTGATGAGGATAACCGTTTAACTGAGTGTTGGTAGTTGAATGGTATATAATACTGATATATTAATATTTTTAAATAATTGAGTTATTACCACTGTACTGAGAAATCGTGATATAACAACCTCAAACTCTGCATGCATATAGAATTATGATATTGAATGAAATGAATGAATGAATTATGATTAGTGATAATGAAAACTATAATTAAAAAGTGTGAATAATCATTTATTGTTAGCTCTGTTAGAACTAAAAGTTCTATTTTCTTATTACAATTTTTTTGGGCAATGATTTATCATTTATTACCCATATTCTAATTTGTGATTTCAGATGCGTAATGATGTTTTCAAAAGTCATGAAAGGGATGAAAAGGCTGCGATTATTATAAGTATTATGTTTTATTGTTACTAAAAGTTGCAACATGACTTTACATTCTAATTGTACACGTGTACAGCCAATCACTCTAGTTTTCAGAAAGGAAATGAAATACGTCAAGAAGAAATATCACCTAACCCCTTCGCAGAGTAGCAGTTCATTCGCATTTTCAGCATTAGCATAAACATAAAATATATCATCAGTCGGGCGACACTTCCCGCAGCACTAAAATGACAAGGAAAGGTTCAGGCTTCGTTTATGATGTTTCAAGTTTATGTGCCTTAGTAATTTCTTGGTATCACGCGAACTGAACTTTTTTAACAACGAACTTTGGAACTTGTCAAAGTAGTTCTAGACTTTTTGTAATTATGCCGTAATTAAGCTTTCAATGTGACTAAGGAAATTGGGGAATGTATAGATTGTTATTCATTGTGTACACGCAACGTTTATGGTTGTAATTAAAATTTTCATAATAATTGTTTTATTAGTAAAGCTTTTAGTTTATAATTAATAATGATTGATCAATTTGTTTACACTCGTATTTCTATAATTTCTTTATATATTGATACATCATGACAATTACACCATTACAAAACTAAATTTCTAATCCGATGTTAATCTACGTCAATTATTATAATAAATATCAATACTTTACTTAAATTGATGATAAGTTAAAAATGTGATCATTTCTTTTATACTTTTATCATTCGAAGATTACATTCATTACCAACTACGTGTTTTCTGCATCATATATTATATAACCTTACATATTTGCCTACATTATAACTATGAGTTTATAAAATAACAGGATAGAAGTAGAACAGAATACTTTAGTACAAGGAAAAGCTGTGTCTGACATGTAATAATGATGTTCCTTGTTATATCGATGGAAGATCGGCATCTCTTTGACAGCAGTTGTTTTATTAAGATGATTATATTTAAAATTACTTTATGAATATAAGTGACATTTTTAAAGTTTTAGAGGATATGATTGCGTTTATGATAATTCTGTGTATTTATAAGTCTCTCTCCATGTAAGTTACAAGTAAGTGATGTAATTAGGAGTGATACGATAAACTGTATAACTTCGGATACTTCATGTTATTAATATTTTTGTGACTTTAGTACCCAATACCATAATATGTTTAAAAAAAACCTTAAAAACACTGAAAAAGAGGTGATTTTTAGCGTGGTTACGGATTTTAAACAGATATATCTATAAGTAGTTATGAATCTTAAGTTTTGATAAACACAATTCTTTATAAATGTCACAAAATTCAATTTACTTCAATAAGAGTTATAAACATATAATATTTTTACTCAACATCAAACTAAACAATAAGTAGGAATAATATATAGAGTTGTGAACGTACAACAAGCCGATAGGAAGCCTCGTTACCACTACAATTTATGAGCTTTTTCCATTACCCATTGTACGCAGGATCGACCGCTAAACAAAGACCTTAAAGCCTCCTTATACAGGCCGAGACTGTTACGTACTGTGAAATATTCTCTCTTACTGTAGTATAGATTAATGAAAAATATATATTTAGTATATTCTAATTTATTTAAGTCACGTGCTAGCTGGGACGTAAAAATAATGCTATCCGGCTGCCGTTTTTTTCTGCATTTCTTAGGAGGTGATTAGGAGACTCTGAATAAATGAAATCAATTGGGCGATAGGCTAGCAATCTATATACAATACACAAATATTCATGCTAAATAATGAACTCGGAGTTAAAATCTTGTCATCAAAGTCCGTCCACCCCGAAAGTACGTGAAAGTATATGTATGTATATTATAAGACATATGTATTAGAAAGTGTATATATATTTCTAACACATTATTGCTCTATCACAACTGACTATTAAATCAATACGATAGAGCATAAAATATGGATAGTAGATGTCCTAAGAATTCAAATGTTTTGATAAATACGTATTAAGTCAAGAGATTATTTACGTTAAAACCTTATAATCAATAAATCCAATAAAATCAGTTATAACTAGATAACATAAAATTTATATTATTTTAAATACAAGAGCTGTTAGTTAAGCAAACTATTATTATATGCAATTACTTTATATCAAATGTTTAAATAGCAAAGGTTTTCCAAAGAGCCACTGTTACATATTATTTACATGATTTGATACAAATTATTACATAGGTATTTCTTTTTAGTGTATTACATCAAATAACAAGGTTGTGTCTTTAGTTTTGGTTATTTCATGTGATGATAATTTGCTTACGTACTGTTTATTTTATTTTATTAGAAAACCATATTTTTGACAGCAATAAAATAATAGAACTAAAAGAAATGCCATGTAATTACAATAAATATTTATCACTAAAAACTGCATACATTTTTAAATTAGCCATATCCTTATCAACACACCCTATATTTTTGATCGTCAACAATCAGACTCAATGATTAATGGCATCCTTTGTCCCCAACTAAGAAACCAATCACCGTCGAAACCAGCTAAGTATTTATTAATATCACTGACCTATTTTACCCGGATTTCCCGCGGCTGAAGCGGCTAGCACACAGACAATAAAGTACCTCCACATTTTAGAAAATACACCTCACTTATAAATAATAATCACGTATTAACTTATCACATTTTGAAACCACCGCGTAACAATATGGGACGGCGTACTACGGACGTCCGTTCTTTGCTACGGCGCCCCGGCGACTGATCGGCTAACGGCTGCTACGGATTCATACGATTTCAACCGAGTGGGAAATATTGATTGTACATTTTTAAGCTTAAGAGTTTATTTATAAACATGTGTTGAGGAAAGCTATATTGGTAGGTACTTAAGGATTAAAATAGGCTGATATGGGCATGAATATTATATTGTTAAGGTTGTTTTGTTGTTCTATGAAAAGACTTTGCTAATGAACAACGTCCTATTGTGTTTTTTTCTCGTAAATTTAATGGCATGTTTACATTTATTCTACTTAACCATTTTTTGGTTTTCACTCTACTTTTTACTATTGATAATATTATCTTAACTTTAAGCTACTTTAATTTTGAATTATCATAATTTCTAACCATCGTGAAAAATCATTTTCTTGCAACCACACACGTCACGTCCGTTTTTCTATAGCAACATTGACAGACATCACTTACCTTCATTTATCATAGTCTTAGAACCATCTATAACATTTACTTACCGTTTTAAACTTAAGCTTACAAGGCTTACCATCCCATCGCAACTGCAACAATTGGGGACAGGGGACAACACGTCAGTCCTTCGTCCGAAAACAATTAACAATAAAATATTCAGCGGCTAAAAGCCTTCCCATGTAACTGTCATGGCCGACACTTGAGATTTTCAGCGCTGTAATTATAGTCGCCGAACGGGACATTCACCTTACTATTCGGTTATTCTAGTCAATACAGTGCGGAGCTGGGATTTGTGAGGTAATTAAGCTGGGTTTTTAAATTGGGTTAGGAGTGTCATTGGGTCAAGGGATGGTTAAATGACATAAGTGTTATTTGATATTTCGCTAATACGAGTTAAAATCATGTTAGTGGATGAGCAATGTTATATGATTAGTTTTTTTACTTAATATTGTAAAATATCGATCCTTTTTAACTTAATAAGTATTATGAATTGAGGAAGTCACTTCAATTTTTTCGTATTTGAAATAGCAAGAATAGCGTATATGAAAAATAGCAAGATGTAAGACAGCTAATTACAACATAACCAATATTCATTCCAGCCCAAAACGCACCTCTCCATACGCCACATATTACATATAATGAATCAAAGCATTCCAAACATCTAACTGAGGACTCCAAATTGATAGTTAGCTTACATTAGTCTCGAGCGAGCGATAATCCGCTTCCACATCCTCTGATAATGTCTGTCAGTAAGACAGGCATAGACGGGTAACGGGATTAGGGAAAGGGCCTTGATTGACGTTCCCTTGCTCGCCAGGAATCAGCATAGATAGGCTCCAGTAATGGGCTCGTGCCTAATGCAATGTGCTGATGACCGGTCAATACTTAGGGTTAGACGGGAACTGTGATGGAACACAATACGACTACTAATCGGTCAATACTAAGGTTTGTGTATGAGTCCTTTTAGTTTTATAAATGAAGTAAAGAAAGGTATAATTTTGTGATAAGAATTTAGTACAGTAATTTCTAAATGTTGAATCGCTGTAATTTAGTTATTGGGCGTAAGGTAAATTCTTATTTATATATTTCGGATCATCATGATTCCGGCGCTGTTAAAGTGTTTAAAGAATTTCAGGCGTCTTGTAAAAAGCGGAAAGATGACATATTTACAAACAACTTTTGGATATCACCTATCTCACAACTAATGAAATAAAGCTGTAGTTCTGTCCAGCTATTCAAGAAGCGTGGACCGAAGTGTAAATACGTCACTAAAAGCATTTACTCAGTCTTATCTATTAGGTACCTAAAACTGAAGCTTTATCAACGAAATCTTGGCCCTACAAGTACTAACATTATACCCGAAGTACAGCCACATCAAAATACCTCACAAGGATAGTACCCATAAGGATGAACGTATTTGGAAGCTGATAGCATCTCGAATGTGTAAATGACGGCACCATACCGCACCACATTTAATGGACGATCGACGCAAGATAAACATCAATGGAGGAACCCTTTCGTTATGCAAGTCTTCTCGGTGCCAATAAGCTTTTAGGATCGTTATCTATTGTAGGGATACTTATTTGGGTGAAATGATGTACTTGCACGTACGAAAAGGGCGTTGATTAACGCTTAGAATGCAAAATGGAACAGTGTTTTATATAGTACATGCAATGTATGGAATAGTAGAAAAAAACATATATTTATAAAAAAAATATTAGTAAATCAATATATAAATAGTTGGTAATCTACTGGTGCAGGCTCAAATCGTGGTTATTATGAAGTAAAAAAGTTCATACTCGTATTTTTATCAAATGTTAAAACCAAATGTGTGAAAAATTCTCGATTTTGAAATGACCGTCATGTGACCTACCTGTTAAGGTATACCCATTTCACAATACAGGTGACAAAAAGTACCAAAAATATTTTAAATATTATTTCCGTTTTTACGAATAATTGGCCCAGCGAGATTCCATTGAATCCAACGCCCAAACAACTGAGTAATACACATATCCTAGTTGAATATGTAAGTTCTAAATGAGTGAAATACATACATACACATCACGCCCTTTTTCCGAGCGGTAGTCAAAGTTCACCCAATTGTCTCGATCCTCACAAACCGTTTTCGCTTCATTTACATCCATAAACCTCATATACACATACATTAAATCTTCAGTAAAAACTATTGAAACGAGTATCATAAATCAGATATTAACTTTTAAGCCTCATTCATTCATACTAACTTCAATTTTATTCAAGCATAGAATACAACTGCTTCGTTATTTCGATTTCCCATTTTTCATTATTGAGAAGCGGGCACGAATTTCGGGCCCTCTGCTTTAGATCAATATGCCAGGGAATTAAGCTCCCGTTCACACTATCTTTGGAGACTGGGTCTCACAAAATGTTATTTCATTTCCTGCGCTCCGTTAATTGAATTGCAGACACCGGGGAGAAATATGCGACCAAAAATTGCTACTAGCTGGAATCTGTGAGGATTTTGTTAACGTGCTTCACCTATGTTTATTTTGGCTTCGTGCATTGCTTAGCTATCTATGGTACATTTTAGAAATAACTATACTTCGAAAGGAACATGTTTGCTTTTAAAGTTAGTTAGCATATATTAATCTTTAGATTATGTAATAACTGGTAAGTTGAATTGTAAATGGATTGTTTTTAACATGATACCATGATGTTGTTTTTAACATTATTCCGCATTAATTTCACTACAAACGTTGTGGTTTCTTTATTTCTTTAGGACACAATACAGAGAGCAAAAGATAATGACAACCTACAATAATATATGCGCAATACAGATAACTTAATTTCCTTAAATGTGCTTCACAAAGAACACAAGATGACAGTAACTAAAGAAACAAAATTTAATGTCCTTGAGTTTTATCCAGCCTAACAGCTCAATTAACGAAATTGTAATTTGAAAAAACTACGTATAACCTTGGTTTAATATATGTAAAGACTATGCATTCTCATAATGTACATCGATTGATGTACATCAATTGTTAGGAGTTGTAACGAAATCATTAGTCGAACCCTTCCACCAAAACGCTACTCAGGGCAAAAGAAACATGAAAACGCTTTCAACCCATTGAATATTTTATCCTGACTAATTGTTTTTGGACTGCGTTAGAGTTCATTGCGGACTGAAGCATCATTGTAAATTTTAGACCGATATATTTACAGTTGTTTTGATGCCTCAGGATAATTGCGCTATAACTAATGGTATTTGTGATAATTGTTGTTAATACATTGACAAAAATTTATTTTCATGCAACTTAACTTGCGATGACGTTGTTATCAGCTATTTTTTTACTAAGAGCAGCCTACAGAACTTTTTTTCTTACTAAATTGTATCATGAAAATGCTCTAATGTCGGTTTGTCCGGTATAATTCATTCAAAATTTTGCTGAGCTAATATATGATAAGCAGGTAAATATTTTTTTTTTAAATACTATCTTGATCAATCAAATCAATTTGCAACAAGGAATGTTATTACCGTTAAATCACAGTAAAGATTAGTATTTGTAAACAAACAGATCTGTGAAGAACAGAAAAGCATGTAAGAGAAGGTTAATGGGTATGAGTGAAGCAAGAGAGATTCGTCAGGATCGTTCTAGGTAGCGATCGATAGTCTCTATCTATCCCGTTGGGGACGTAGAGACGTAAATATAGGTATGTATGTATAAACAATCAGATTCAGTAAGACAAAAAGAGACGCATAGAGCGTAGTGCAGATGGCGTCTTGATTGATGGATTCTAATCGAAGCAAAAACTATGGAAACTTCTGTGTTAGTATTGCGACCTTAATAACTTATATAATTGATGCATCAATACTTACGTAGAGTTATAATATAAGTCAAAGTTAATGTGTAGCTGTGTAACTAACGTTTAGTGATTTAAGACGTCCTAAAATAATTCGAAATAGATAATGTACTTTTTAGAAATGGTTTACAATATATTCATTCGTTTGTGTAATACATTTCTTATTTACCTTAAGCGCGCTCTATACATATTGAATAATAATATGAATACATTGATGTGTATTCGTAAATTATTGTCTAGTGAGTATTTTAACCAATTTCTATTTATAGTAAATTGAGACTGGACAACAGACGTGTAATTCCACGAAGCATAATTGAGTAATCTTCTCGCGCATATTCCCAACACGTCAAACAAGACAGGGATTTTGTGCCCCGACGTGTCATATGCTCTCTCCTTATACATTACACGGCACACGGCTTTACCACACGTCTGCCCCTAAGAGGACTTGATCACGTTAAGACGCTTAAAACACTACGTGCTTGCCCCGGGTTTTCTCGAGAGATGCATCTGCAGTTTTCATTTTAATATAACAGAATAAAAATGGATTTTAAACAGTGAAAGAGGTTTTGGAACGTTTGGACTATTAACATTATAAAGGGGACTTATTATGTAGCGTAGTGTTATATTGTTTTATAGCGTAATATTACACTATATGTTATACTATTTCTACATAATATTACGAGTATTACACTTGTATATTAAGCAAATCCTCTGCACTGAAACATACAGTTCGTACTTTCACCTGCAGTCACATCATTATGTCTTATTAACAAAAGATCAAAGATCGTTTGACGGTTTCCTTATTAAAGCCATCTTTACTCACTACACTAAAGGTAGTCTCACATTATTCACATTATTCATATTAGTCTACCTACGAATCTTTCACAAAAACACTACAAACAAATAAAGTATGTGAAACTCTGACATCACTCATATTATAATGAAAGCAAGCATCTCTAACAGTATCCAAATTTTGATGACATTTATTTATAAATTACTGACAACAATTATACCGCAGTTCACAACCATTTTGCAACTGCAGTTGTAGCACCTTATCACAACGCGCAAACACCCTTTACACTAGTTCTGTGAGGCGCAGTTGTGAAGTTGTTTTAAGAAATTTACGATTCCCGACGAAGTTAATTGTTTTAAATGGAACTTGAGTTCACTCTGCGCTCGCTCGTCAACTCATTTGCATTAAAATTAAACTATGAGATAATAATGCAGCCGAGTTGAAATTATAAGTGCAGTTCACGAGTATCTTTGTGGAAGTTCCAATTCAGATTATGGATTCAAAGTTGCGTTGAAATGTCGGTTAAATGTAGCGCAAGGTGTTAGTGTTTGATATTTTTAACTGTAACTGCTTACAGTGATTGCCTTGCTCTTTTCATAGAAAGTAAGTTCATTTTAACACTTATGAATAAACTTACTCGTATTGACTACAGTTACTACGACTGTATCGACAGTATCAACTTATTATATTAATAGACTTTATAAATACTTATAAAAGTACTCATCCTTAAAAAGACTAAGGTAGAGTGATTACGCAATGCTTGGACGAGTTAGAAGTGTGTCTTTAAATAATGTTTTCGTAAGTATTTGGATGCCTAATAAAGCAACAAAATAGGAATTTACATATAATCATTTAATGTGTATAATTAATTGTAATAATTTTTTGATATATTTATTTAGAAGTTCAAATCATTGAGTCAATCATGATCTGTGCTAGATACTAGCACGTATCTGGAGTTTAGAGAGTTTTCATCTGTTTGACCCGTTTTGTAATCGTCGTAATAAAATATATTCGGAAGTTCGTAAGGTTTTAGAGAGCCAAGTGAAGCGCAGCACAGTAAAAGTTTATCGTCGATATTACTAAAGTTTCAAACCATCGAAAACTATCAAACGTAGCCTTATAGTTGGACGCACTATGGAAAGTTTATCTACATTGCAAATACATTATGTATACTCTATACGTTTGAGAATTAAGTAAGTGTATCTATTCTTAGTAGTCAGAGGTTTGAGTGCCAATCTCTGATCTTTTGAAGGCCTATGGGCCATTCAAAGCCGGCGTTTCACTCGATGGTCAAGTAGTGAATCGCTATGCCGTCTACAGGTACTGGTTAATATGTATCCCGAGGGATATCTTTATTTCGTCACGATGTATTCGCTCACCGTTAATATGTTCATAAAGACTGCGAGAGCATATAAAAAATGATTAAAATTCAGTTGATCAGATGCCTGGGAAAGATTTTAAAAGATCAAATATAAAGAAAGTCGATATTTATTAAGTTGTATTTTCTATCGTACAGCTGTACACAACGTCAATATTAAAGTGTATTATATTGTACATTTTTGTAATATGAGACACAATATTAAATTTGAATTGTGTTTCAAATATTAAAGAAGCCTAAAGAAGAGAAATAATTGAATTTTTCCAATTTCCGTTTCGTTCCCTCGAACGTCAGTGCTCAAATGTTTACATTTCTTAATTGGAAAGTTATGTTAATTTATATTCAGATTCATTCTAAGAAACTCTCGTAGCAGTGATAAGTCTAGTACTTATTTGCTCAGTGAAACATGCTGTTAATTATAGGCATTTAATATTAATTAAATGTTAGGATTCACAATACTTATATCCTAATTTTGTTGCTATTAACTTTTTAGCTGAATAATATAAATGTTATTTGTGTTAATCATTCCGTTAGAGGAAAATTATTATAAATCGCAAGGATAGCCACGGGTCATAAAACTTTTTTCCCAAACCTCGTTAGCTTATCATCGCAACTTAAATTAATTAGAAATGTTATATCACCTTATTTATCTTCTCAAGGCGGTTGTACGTAGTGTACAGAACAGAAGAGCATGTGTAAGAAGGATAATGGGTGTGAGGGAAGCAAGAAAGTTTTGTCAAGATTGTGCCTAGTTTGTAGAGGCGTGAATATATGTATGTATCTATCGCCTTATTCCATTACATTGCTTTTTTATTCATCATACGCCAAATCATAAGGCCAAAACCTACCTTACCTACTCTAACTCAGTTATAAATAAAACGCTGCACTAAAGCAGTATATCTTATACATAAATACGTTCATATATAACCTCTTACTTAAACCCTACTGTAAATGTATTTCGCAAATATATTTCACTGAAGTATTTAGCCTGACGCTCTCGGCAAGCACTTATCAATTTGCTATGATTGGCAAGGTGCGAGTACAATTTCAACTATGAGAGCCTCAAAAGCCTTCGTTCACGTGAGGTGAAATGGCTGAAACAGTAACTAAGTGACAAGTGCCAGCTAAGTGTGGAGTGGGGGAATAATTGAAAGCGTAATTACGCTTGCTTCTGAATTGCTGTGAGTTGATGTTTCATGGAATAGCGGGGTATGTTCTAAGTGATTAGAGTGTATTGGGAGATGTGTTACTAATGTATACTTGTACCAATGAGTGATTATGTATATATTAGTTATTTGTATGTGAGGTATGGTATGAATGTATTATTTTACAAAACCCTTTTGAATTCAACAAAATGTCGGGCACATACTATCACCTTTGTATAAAGAATATATAAATATGCATATAAAGGATTTCGAAGGATATTAGGATACAACTTATTGGGAACGAATAATAGGTTCCCAATACGTTGTATCCTATTCCAATTATTAAGCGCTTGTTATAATGAGAATACACTAAATGAAAGAGCATATTCTTAAAGGTCTCGTGTGGATGATTATGACTAAAATATATACGTAGAGTATAACAGGTTGCACCACCAAAACCAAAAATAAATGAACACATACTGATTATAAGCTATCCAGAAAAATAGGTACCCCATGGAATTAATGTATGTGCAAAATATTGCTTTTGGTTTTACAACAAACTTTGACTGTGCCTGTCTCTATGAAACTTTTCCATTAAGATATTAAGCGGTACGCGCGGAGCGTGTATTTTCTACCTTGAAAATGCAACGGTGTCAATCTTTATAAAGAGGGTGGTTACTCTAGTTCGAAAGTCATTTTTAACTCGTTTCGTAAGTACCAATGAAATTCATAGACTTTTTCACGTACATATGTATTAACGAAGTTCACGTTTCGTACCAACCAGTGTACATATACTTTGACGTATATATTTACGAAGTTTGTCATTACATTAAGTCTATTCTTTAGGATAATTATGAAAGAACTTAGATGCTATGAATCGTCAAAATGAAAATGAAAGTTTCCACGATATCGCCTTGTACCAGGCTATCGTCTACTTTGCCACCACTTACACAGAAAGTAGATTCGTAAATTAGCAAAGGATAATGTACTTACTTATAACTGTATGCAGGACTGTGTCAATGAATTGAAGATCATCCAACAGGATCAACAAATATAATCTAGGACCATGTATATGGAGAAGAAAAAGTGTATGGATTATGCGAATATTGCCTGAACGTCGATAATTCTAGTTTACGAACAATCCTACCACAGTAACCCCCCTTAGTCGTGAATGGTAGCAGGTTAAATTTTTGAGCAGAATGCCACTCTCTTGTCTCATCGTAATGTTACTCGGTGCATCCGCTACACTTATTTTATTTCAAAAGCAACGTAACAAAGGCTGTTAGCTTTTGAGCCGAATATACATATTTTTAGTACCTTTATTTGTGCAGCTATTTCAAGTGGTAACTATGGTGAGATACGGTATAATGTTGTTTCCATTATGAATGCGGTACCACTAGAAGTGAATAAACATACATCCACATTACGCCTGTCTCTCTGTAGAGGGGTGGGCATAGACTACGGATGATCTATCGCGATACTGAGAAACCATTTGCGCTTCATTGACACTCATACACGTTCTCTTACACATTCGGTGATTATAGGTACTTCTAATGTCACCTTTTTCCAATTTGGCGTCTATCTGCCTGTCATATGTCTTATCGGGCAGGGCTTTACGTAACCGCCTTTCCACTTCTACTATTATTATTCACCCGCATTACAAGTCAAAAACCATCGAAGAACGCCCTTTTCGATCTTAGATTAGATCTAAATATATAAGCATCTAGAAAATTTAAATGTGATAGTGCAGTAAAGAAAGATTTACAAATATTAGATCGACTAATTGCAATCAACAACTACATATATGAATGTAGGGGGTATTTTTGTAAGTCTAATTTCTTACAAAGTTGTTTCCCAACATATTGTGACAAAATATTCTCACCACAAAATCTCTCTTAATTTACATAAGTTTATATCTTTAATCCTAGCTTTAGTCTTAAAACAAAGAGAAGTCGTGTAAAAACTAAAAGAACAAAAGCATACGGAAATAGTAAAACGAAACAATGAACCAAGGATACAGAACGACTTCGAAACTTTATCTCTGTGCTCCAACATCGATTCTACTATAAGCTACGACTACTATTTTTACATTTTTTTAATGAAATTATATAATTTGACATATAACTGTGCTTTTACATACATTTTCATAACATATACATAATTCCACATATAAATAAACTATACAATACGTTTTACACAACCCACTGTACTACTAGAATTTGTAAAAATAAAATCTATAAATTGTTATATATATATATTGATATGAATATTGTTGTGATGTAAGTAGTTTAGGATGTAAAAGGTCTTTAAACTAGCTGCCGTTCTTTTCGGCATGACGTAGGAGACGACTTAATGGACTAGGAATCAAAAGAATCTATTGTGCGATAGGCTAGTAAACTGTCATCAATGTTCCGTCATAACATCACAATCCCAATATTCATGCTAAACACCTAAGAGATATTATATCTGCGAGGTTCTATCCACTCCGAAAGACAATAAAGGATATTTATCAACGTTTATCAACCATGTTTTTTAACCCTATATTTGTTTTTGGGTGGTGTGTAACTACTCTCATCATGGTGTGTTAATATCATGCTATGGTAGCTTATTAAATTATGGTTGAAATAAATAAATCATTTGCTTACACGGATGGGAAACAAAAAATCTTACTCGACAATTACGTATTTAAAGTTAAATTTTATTTACAATTACAATTTTATTTACTCGTTTAACTGGCGTGGGTCCAATATCTTTTCAATCTTGGTATATTATCTCCGTCTCCTGAAAGCCATAGGAAAGGTCTGTAATGGAATTTTAAGGGTGTGTTTGTAGAATTGGTCTGTTCAGAGTTTTAGTGCTTGCCAACGCGCTCTAAACTCTGTGAACACCGAACTGCTAGAAACTAGAAAAACATATAAAAAGAAAACTGAATAACATATAAATACATTCACGTTATGTGCCGCTGTCTCTATTCTGTTCATTTCAGATAAAATTATCCAAATATAAATTCAATAAAAATAATTATATTGGTATCAACATTATTATTAACCGATAAATTGAAAAAGTGTGATGTTAGAAGTACCTATAGCCGCTGATAGTGTATAAGGTTTATAAGTGTACTTAAATGAAGTTATAGTTGTATGTCACGCTCAAGGTCAATGGGGATCCATGATCCTTCCTAACTCACTGTATGGAAACAGCAGCAAATATTCACGTAACAACATTACAAAGGAATCAAATTTTGTAATTTACTCTTATTAAAGGGTATTAGGGCCATACATTATATTTTTTACATCTTCAACTTCTAATTTTACCCAATAAATGCTTGACAGAAGTCAGGTTACATTCTATTCAAAACCCAAGCCAGCAGAGCCAGTGCAAAAACCATCCCTAACCGTTTCTTCGTTTAGAAAAAGCTTTTCCCGTTATTCCCTGGCGCAATTACGTAGTACTGTCCCTTCACTGGCCATTGAACTTAAGGTCACCGCTTTTACTTAACAAGTTAAAGAGGGTACCTATTCACTAAGGTACTTGAACCCTTGGAGAAAATGATTCTATTGGGCCGCGAACTTTTTATTTTCCTTTAAGTGTATGGAGGCTAATTACTTTCCTTGACACATTTACGTTTATTGAACTATTCAAAATACATTTCATACGTTAAAGCGTCCGTCTGTAATTCCTTGAAAAGGTGAACTGAACAAAAGATTCAAAAGACATTTGAAACAGCCATTAGATGACTATCTTCGCCATAATTGTCAGAACGCAATGAAAAGGCTTAAGGAATGAAAAAGTTCGTTAATTTTTATTATATCATTATCTATTTTTAGGTAAAAGTGATAGATAACATTGCAATTACCTCTAATATTATCCGTATAATCCGCGCTATCATCGACAAAATAATCCATCTAAAGCTTTCCAAATACCAGTCTGAACCATTTAAATAAAAAGAAATAGTCTGTTCCAATCAAGTAATTGAATTGGGAACACGTGATCAGGTTTTACAAGTAAAGGGACTTTGAGAATTAAATAAAGATTTTATTACAGTTCTTATAAGGATGAACAGGAGAAATAGATGTTATTATTGATTATTTTCTAATATGACAATGATGAAAATTTGTACATAAAAAATAGTGTTATTAATAATACGAATTGCAATATACCTAATTGCAGAATATGTCATATTTTAGAAAGTTCAATACCAATTTGTTAAATATTGTGTATAAATAACTAGAACTTATGTGATTCCATATGCAACATACATTATGCAAATACTGTGCTTATAGAAAAAAAGACATGCAGTTTCGGAAACAAAACAAAAATAGTAAACACATTTATATTATTTGAAAATGTGTAAAGTTATTATATTTCAAAAACAAGACACCACAAAGCAAATATCAAAAGGCGTATGTGTGGAAAAAAGATAATTGCATTTTACATAATGGGTATAAGAATTTGTATTGTGAGAGTAGTGTAGAATTTGTATTGAATAATGACATTTCCAAAACATTTCGTAATATACATAGTTACTTGTTTAACATATATACGTTCAGTATCTCGGCAAATAAATATATATTATGAGCTTGTCAAGATGTCAGCGTATCCGGACAAAATATAAAACAAACGAAGTTCACCAATATATCATAGAACTGCCATATATCAACTATGTAAGCTCAAGTTTTCGAATGCAGTCCTATAAATAAATAAGGGATGATTTCGTTACAATAAAAGAAAACGTGAGAGAACATGAATTTAAAATAATATATAATATAAATATACATATATAGTCATGTAGTAAGTTATCTTAAAACTTATAATTGATTTAATCCTAAAACTTATATCAGTTTTCTATATATAACTATTCCTGCATTAATATCAAATTTCTATATACTTAGTATGAAATTGCCATTACCATATACCAATTCTATCCTTACTTTTATATTCTTCTTAGCACAAAATCTACATAACATAATAACTCCACAACTTACATCCTTCATAACACATAATTCAACTTAGGCAAACAACTCGAAAATAAGGAATTGGCTTAGAGAAGCCAGATCAAACTTGTAAAATGTCTTTTATGGACCCCAAACGTTGTGTGACGGTCGATATACGCTCGTATTAAACTCGGAAATGGGAAAATTATACGAACCCATTCACTATTTGGCTCATTGCAAACAAGATAGCATGAAAAACAACGGCCTGGCGGAGGGATTTCGGGAAAAATGCTCCTACTACATTTACATTATGCAAATACTGTGCTTGTAGAAAAGTACATGCAGTTTCGGGAACTAAAAATGTATAGTAAAACACTATTATACTCATTTTTAATTTTGAAGATTTATTAATTATTATTTAATTAGAACTATTATAATTAATGAGTATATACAAACATATTATTTATATCAAAAAAAAATTTTGTTCATGCATAGTATGTGACTAATCTTCAAATATATTTTAATAACAAATACGAGTAGTAAAATTACAGATGAATTCATTAGACTGTCAATGTATACGGTAACCTAACGTCAGTAACATTGAGTTAATGTTTAAACCGATTTTTAATCTTAAGCAATGTCCTCGTAAATAATATAATAATAATAAATAGTTAATAGTTAGGAATCCACTTACTAACACACTATTCCAAAGGGGCGTAACTCCACAATCCACATTTCCCCATGACCACACTATTCGCTCGTTAGTTAAGACTAACTTATAATAATTAAACCCTTTCTGACCCTCATTCATCATTCGAACACCCACTAACCCTAGTGTGGATCAAAAATTAGTTACTAACAGTTGGATTAGTTAAGTGATGGTTGCGCAGGGGTTTGTAATGGCTGCTGCGGGAAATTAGGCTCAATTAGGCGTTAACTTTAGTTTTGTATTCATTTTAAAGGAAGGATACTATACGTAATAATAAATAAATTCGACGTAGCTCAGTTGTTAATTCGATGTAACTCAGTTGTTAATTCGACGAAGCTCACTTGTTTGGGGCTTGACACTGTATCAGTGGGTATAGGGTACAAATCCCTATTGAGCATGTACCAATGGAAATGAAGTTGAATGAATTTCTATGTACGTTTTCGTCATAAAAATACATTTACAAAATGCGTGAGGGAAAACATCGTGAGGAAACCTAACTGTTCCTCGAACAGGTGATAGTTAGTGCTTGTAATTGGTGTCAAAGCTTGCCACCTGTCACATTGAGCGCTTACTATCTGGTCAACACGTGGGTTTGAGAATGTGGTCGTGAACGCGTTTGTCTTTGTCTTTTTGATACTATACGTACGTATAGTTCTTTTGTAGGAGTAAATTCAAGCGTCACGTAAGTAAGTAAAAGTATTCTTGATTAGTATTGTATATGAAAATAAGCTTAATTAATTAAGATTAGAAGAAAATTAGGTTATAGGCATTGATTGGTAACATTTACATATACATTCACGACCTGGTGGGTGGACAGACCTCTCCTTGGTCATTTACTACTATGAATATTTGGGCTGTGATGTCATGTGTAACATTAGTGATAAGTTGCTAGCCCATCCTCCATTACATTCCATATACCCTAATGAGTTCCTTAGTTGCCTCCTGCAACATGCAGGGAAGATAGGCAGCAAACATTATTTTTATGTCGTGGACTAGGACGGTATTTTAATATGTAATTGTGAACAAGTGTTGTTGTATGTTTATGTAATCTAGGTTTTTTGTTATTTTTCATAAAACATTTCATTATTTATCATGTTTAGTGACATAACTTCAAGCCTCTAACTAATATTATCTTTATTTTCTAAGGTTTTGATTCTAATTCAACTTCCGGAAAAAACTCTAACCAACAACTATAAAAACACGAATAGAGATCCAACTTTATTTATGGGCCTCAAACTAATTTCGTTCACTAACTTTTCCTGTACGCATTTACCCCAAGTTATTTATACTATTTAATTAATGGAGTACGAATTTTATATACACATGAAATTCATCGTAGGGATATAAACTGCAACTAAATGAATTTTCTTTGTTAATAATTCTTGTCAGGGAGAGAGTTCCTTCTGTTTCATTATTATATATTGGTATTAAAAACGAAATATACTTATGTTTTACCTATTAAGATGTAATTGAGAGATGTAAGGGCAATTTTAATAATAATAATGAAGCATTTATTTACATTATAGTTTACTTACATGTTAGTTTAGTTTTCAAAGGAAGATAAACTGGTCACCTTTTATATGCCTTTTATTAATCTTAGTTTGTTTTCTTAAATTCGACTCATGTAGTTACAGTAGAATGTATTAAATACGTAAACTTTTTTATTTTCATCCTCCAAGAACCTTTCGTTAAATTCCGTATCCTTTACAGTATAAATGAAATAAGAGTCTTATCCTAAACAAACAGAATGGATCAAATATACCAATATTTGATCAGGTGAGTTCACAGGAAGCTGCGATAAGGTACCTTTTGCTTTCGACTCAAATATTGCTGGTATAAGTCAGTTTATATTGCAGGTTTTATGAAAACGTTTATAGCTGTTCTATTTATAACTAGATATACATATATTAGAATAAATGATAACAAGCAAGCATTTTCACGACCATTACCCGTTGCAAGTCTGTCTGTCGTTTTTCGTAATAAATGGCTTGTAAATGGCGACATGGCTTGCCACCTGTCACATTGAGTACTGACTATCTGGTCAACACGTGGGTTCGAGGTGTCCATAGAATTACTACCTTCGCAATTGCGGAGATGGAAACCTGAACCTCTGACTACCCCGCAAGGGTTAATGTTCGTGAATGCGTTTGTTTTGTTTTGTTTGTTTTAGTTTATGCAACTACAGAAATAATTGCTCTATAGCTACATCAAACCTCCGTGATAGCCAGACAATCAACACCTGATTTTGCAGGTTTTCCTGACTATTAGCTTTTCTTGGGTATTCATAGGTTCGTATGTTCTTCTCATCATCTAGTAATTACTCAATGACATTGGTAGGTCAAGTCGTCTTTTACAAGCACTGATTATTACTTGTTCCGAGAAAAAGTATAATTTTCCACGGTATATGAGAAAAAAATCTTATATATTAATAAGTAGTATTACGCCACAAGGAATGTGTAAATAATATTTCGTTTGAGAAAATATTTTCCCTGCATTTCTATTAATATTATTTCAGAAAGTATCTTTTCCTTATTTGGCTTGGCAAAATATCATGACATTTATTATCCTGTTTGTACAGATGAAAGAAATGTTTGAAAAACATGTTAATTACTCAAGTGGAATAAAAGTAAATATTTTTTTCCTCTTTATAATTTACTTTGCCCAAATAAAACAGTAATGTAACTCAAAGTCGCAGAAAATACTGAAAAACGTCTCTACAATACCTGAAACTTGGTTTAAACTCAATTGGGGATGAAAAGCACACACATAGGCTTCACGACTTGTGTATGTCGTGAAGCCTATGTGTGTGCTTTTACTGCTTTTTTACCGTGATGGGGTAGTTAGAGGCATAAGTACCCATTTCCATAATTTCGAAGGCATGTTATGTATTAGCACGCGCTTCACTAGATAGACAGCACTCGAAGTTATAGATAGTAAACCGTTACGTTGTCACCATATACAGGCACTGGCTAATACGTATCCCGAGCGAATGTAGATTATAAACGAACATGGAAACCCCAATGTATAGAATCATATATATATTTTCTTATATTCTTAAAAATTGTTTTTCGGTCACTTTTGCTCAATCACTAAAACGTGAAATTTATGCTGGTTAGGTTGATGGATTATTTAACTGAATTTGTCTTGAATAATGTCTACAGAGTTTCTTGGCATTCCTTCTCTGCAGGATGTTCCTTTACAAAATGTCAATAGTTTAATAAGATTTCTTTTAATTTTTTAAGATTATCTAATTTTATTGTCAATTGTTCATGTGAAAATGTTTTTTTGTTTACTTTCAATAAGTGATTTTATGATCCTTATGTTGAATAAAAAGCATTACATTTCATTTCATTATGAAATACAAATATATTTTCACGTAGTACTCATGCTATTGGAATCCATAAGCCTGTAGGCTACCTACGTATAAGCTCCCGATATAAAAGTACATAAATATTTACCGACTGATATAAACTCGAATGAATTTCGTTGGCACTCAACAAATATTTTAATATTGGTATTCATTTTACAGTTCATTGGATGTTAAATGTCTGATGTAGATTTTATGAGCTCATCATTAATTCATTATAAATGTTTTTGTACTGACAAACCTGATGAAATGTTTGTAATGAATTAAATTTCTATGTTTATTTATTTACAGTTTCATAAAGTAAGATCTATATGAATATATCTCCATGGCTGAGGCTTGTGTCTCTGAATCAGTAGGTTAAAGGTTCAATCCACACCAAAAATCTAACAATGGTAATGAAGATTTCGAAATTTCTGTCTACATGTTCGTAACAAAAATACATTTGCAAGTGTCATCTACTATAGTGAGGGAATACATTGTTAGGAAACCTAGCTATACTTCGGAACAAGTACATATTCATTGAAGTTTATAGAAATAACATTTACAGTTTTCATTAAGTATTTACAACACACAATGACTGAATAGGTAAGTAGAATCTTGGAAAATGATCTAAGTCATTGTTTTGCTTGAAGGGTGGTATATATTTAGGGTTTGACAGGGGTTTCAAGACCATCACTTATAATTAATAAATGGGCACGATTCAGATAGCTTTTGTTGGTACTATCATAATACTTAGTTAAGACAATCTGATAGATTTCAATCCAAATGTAGTGTAATCCAGTGTAAGTATTGAATGTATATAAAGTTAACTAACCGTCGGCATGTCGTAGGAAGTAACAAGTAAACTCGGGTCTTTTGAGCGATGAGCTAACAAACTGTCATCAATCAAATAATCCTGGTTATCATTAGCATCATCCCTAATACCTCAACTGACAAGGCAATATTAAGTGTCAAAGGCTGTGACTAACTCTGAAGATTAAAGCGTTTTCTTTATTCTTTAACTACTAAATTATGATCTTTTGAGCCTAAAGCTAACAAACTCTTATAAATGAAATGATTCATATTATCATTAGCACCATTCCGATACTAATATCTCAACTGACTAAGGCAATATTAAGTGTCAGAGGTTGTGACCAACTCTGAAGATTTCAGCGTGTTCTTTATTCTTACAATAAAGCTTGAGTTAGTGTATACAAATAATTTCTTTTCTCTAGGGTTGAGCAAAGAGTACTTGTAACTTTCAAACAGTGTAGCTGACACTGACATTCTTTGAGCTTTTTGCTTTGTAGATTAAAAACGAGATTTTGTGGACGAGGAAAAGCAAGACACGTTTGTAATCAAATTGCTTCAAGAGTCTCTGGAATGCATAAAACTTTGGTAAACTGTAGGTTCTAAAAATATTATGTAACAATGTATATGTCGTAGAAGAATAGCAGAATTAATTATGTTCATTGTTTTGAAAAAATCCCTAAAAAATTTGGCAACTGAATAACAAGTGCAAACGCCATGGCATCAGGGTTTGTACTTGAGCCGACATAACCTTAGTAGTGAATGGCTAGTAAAGAAATTAAAATATGGAATATTATAATTTGAATTCCTATCTGGTCTGTACTAATATGTATACATCAGACGCGTTTTCTGTACAGCCTTTTTTTCATATTTTAGTATACCACATTGCATATAAGTCCATCAATTAGATTAAATATCCCATGAATACTCTTGCTCGTACATCCAACCATACAAAGAACTAAATTAAACTCTACGTAACCCACATTACGTAACATTTCTCAGAATGTTCGACTTGGTAAGACTGCTCTGTTTTCGACCCAAACAGATAGTTCCGTTTCATTGCAGTGACCACCAATATGTCCCGGTGTTCGCTTGCAGTCTATTGTGCTCGAATCGCTGTGTACCCTTCTATGTATCGGAAGCAATGCTGGATTTTCAAACGGCGATATTGTCGTTACTTTTTTGGTTTATTTTATTAACTTTTTTGGTGTAATGATATTGTTGCTACAAAGGCTTTTTGGGGATGATTATGAAAGAGCCTTAAAGGCGTATCATATAGTGGACTTAGACCTTTACACAAATTTTTTTTTATATGAAAAAGCTGTCTCGAGAAAAAGAGCTGATTCCGAGTTTATTGATCAGGCGACAATTTTCCCGTTATTGATATCCATACTCATCATTACCTTACTCATATTCGGTTATAGGTACTTATAACATAAAACATTTACAGTTATTATTACACTTAAATTGGATATAGCCATAAATAAATCTCTCGGCTAATTACATCGTATTAGTAACAATATTAATCTCGTTAGTCACGATTTTTCCTCCTAAAAAACTCCACCAATTTTAATTTTTTTTCTTACATTACCTTTGAGCACTTTATCAATAAAAAAGAGTGTCTGAACTAATTTGTTCCGCTTGTACACGAAACAACAAAGGTACGCTTACACCGAACTGCATTTTATTAGTCTTTCGCTGCACTTCTCTAGGTCTGTTTAACCTGGTCGGAGCTGGTTTATTGAGAGGGCTTGGTTGTCTGTTTTTTCAAGCAAACATTTCCCTCTAACAAACGAGACTTCAATCTGAATGCAGAGTGTGCTTTGGCTCTTTGCGACACTCACTAGTGTTTTTAGGAATAGTTCGTTTTGTTGATACAATACGGTGATAGTAAACAAGACTTGGAAAAATGGAAGCTGTGTTTGCGTGTGAGTCATCCAACCCTTTGTAGAGTTAGGTAAGAAATGTATTAAAAAAACCTTAAAATTACCTACTGCATAGGTGAAGGTTTGTCACTCACGTAACATTTCAATATGAATTACATTTAAAGAACACGCTATTGGAATACTTGCAAAAATATCATTTACAAGCTAGCTATGCCTATTTAAGATTAACATTTAATTGTATCAAGTTTTATATAGATTACATACACACATTAATTCACATTCTTTAATCCCTTTCAGAGTGGACATAACCTCGGAGATACAATATCTCCTCAGTCACTTTTTAACACGAATATTGGGGTAGAGATATCATAATGGAACATTGGTGACAGGTTGCTGGTCCCTCACCCAATAGATTTACTTCTAGTCCCTTAGCACCTATTTTACCTTAGTTCCTTAGTCGCCTCCTATGACATGCCGGGAAGAACGGCACATAGCATTCTTTTTACGACACAGAGTAGCACGGAATTCTATGACGTATCAAAATAAAATTAATACTTTATAACTTACATTTTCCCCTACCATTACTAGAACAATTTACATTTCAATTTATAAATACTCGTAGAATGGTCTCTATTGTTAAAAGTAATGAACTTAATTATACTTTGCAATTGTATAACAAAAGAATATTCAGCACCCATATTTGACAATAACATAACAAAGTAAACACCTACCATTGCGTCCCTGACAAATGTGTTCGGCGTGTAGTCACTGATTCGACCCAAATGGATCACGTGTACCATCCATCAAGACGAGATGTATTGTCCTAGCAGATGTGCTAAGATAAGGCGCTAATCCCCCATTAGATAGCTCTGAGGAATGTCTAAGGGGGGGGGTAGTGAGATAGGTTAGAAGAATAGGTAGGTTATATGTTATTGAAGTTTGAAGTCAAGGTTCGATACGGGAATAATTAGTCAAAGATACAAATTGGAAAGGTGGTCAAATAGTTTAAAAGTCACTTTGTTATATTAGGTAAAAAGGTTGTCATGACGACAATTAGTATTCTCTATGTGTACAAAAAGTCAAACTAGATTTTTTTTTGTAAGTATTACGTATGTAAGAACAGTCTTATGTGAACGTAGTTGGACATTGGTTTCGTTCAACTCATTAAAAAATATACTGAAATATATACTTTTAAACGAAAATGTACTTTATTTAACATTATAATATGCTTTGGGAACTTGGCACCTGTCTGCAAATGGTCCGAAAAGTTCTTCTAGCAAAAAACGTTAAATTTCCGGGAAAATTCACAGTTTTGACGGAAATTAAACGGAAGTAGATACCTACGGGAGGCGAAAACCTCTTCCAGATATTATCTTTGGAGCTCATTGAAACCGACACTGGTATAAAAGTATATTATTAAGTATACAATCGCTGAAGGGGTCGACACAAATATAAAAACAACTGATAATTCTTTACTATATTAAATTTACATTCACGCTCTTAAATCCCTTTCGGGGAGGATAGAACCACGGAGGTATACATCTCCTAGGCCACGTTTTTGCATGAATATAGGACCATAATGGAACAATACCATAGATATGATAATGGAACATGGGTGACAGGTTGCTAGCCCATCATCCAGTAGATTTTATTTACCTGTAGTTCTTTAGTCGCCTTTTTTACAATATTGATATACGAAATGTAAAATAAAAGGAGTGATAAAAATATGTTTTCTCGTCTTACCAATAAAAAACCAAATTAAAAGAAATAAGTTCGTATTTAAAATTTAATGTGTACTCAAATACGTGTTTTCTTTTTAGAGCAAAGCAGGTACCCTATTTATTCCTGCAACCGGCAAGTTTTCTTTTGCTTCACTGCAGTGAAGAAGTGTACTGAATACGTAATCTGCAAATTACCCAAGCTGTTACTAAATACAGATCCAGTTCAGTTCCTTTTTAACCTAATTACTATGTGATCTTGTATAATGAATACAAACAATATAACTGTACTCTGTAGCAACATCCCTATTATATACATATATTCAAACCTATAAGTCCTTAACGAAATAGGCAGAAACCATCGAAGGATCCTGATTTATCTATCTTGCTTCACTCATATCCATTAACCTATATCACATATAACTGTGACGTCTCCATGGAATAGAGTCAAACGCTGTTACAAATAATACAACTAAATTGAAATTTCACCACCACATGAATTAAAGACAAATCTTGTTACAAATAGTACTACTACATATACTATAAATGAACCTTGCTTCAAATTATTTATTATTAAAGGGCGTAAGTTATAGCTAACCTTCATTTATCACGTCCTTTCCATCCGGTGCGGTGGTTGCAGGGTTACTAAATAACACAAATAAACGATCGCAACTAAATGGTCTAATTTATTGATACTCCTAAGATGACTTTAGTGAACATTGATATAAGGGTTACCAAGGTTGGATTAAAACTTAATAACTGCCTTTCAACTTGACGATTCGTAAATTTCAGTGCAACGTATATGGTATTTATTAGAATATAACTATCACCATTCAAATAAAAATAGAATAGCGGGTATTGTCACTGCAAATCTGGTAATTATAAATTCTTTAAGTATTTTATATCAATTTCATGTTTAGGACATATTATCGTCTCTTCAAAGGTAACACTGAAAGGAATTGAAAAACGTGAATTTATATATATTTTTATCAAAGTTTTTATAAAAATATTTATTAATCAGTTTCGTGAGTAAATAATACCGAGGCTTTTATGTAATTAAGTACTTAATACTTTAATCTATCTTAGCACAATATCGGTTGGCCTAAATTTCAGTTTACGCTTCATAAAAACTTTATTACTGGACGCGATCTTTCATTATAATGCAGAAGCGAAACTAATTCTCAACAAACAACCATAAACCATTGTTACTTCGTCGTTTATTACTTTACAAAGTAAATGAGTTGGTTAATACAGACGTCGCTATGTATTACAATTAAGGAAGTTTGTAGACTGGACACTAACTGCCTAACTTGCTTATAAAGTTATTATTTATATTTACTAGTTTCCTGCTACTCTAGCGGCCGACTTCGTAACTAATAGCTTACCTTACTCTATATAATAAGGCTGTGTATCCCTAAGTTGATAGGAATATCACAGATTAAGTTTAGTTTACTTAACATGGTATATAATGTGCATATATACTACGCTCGTTTTCTATACGAATTGATAAAATGCTCCATGTGTATATATGTACCAGTAAGGCGAAAAAAATAGAAGACCTCAATAAGAAAATTGGATGTGAGTGAAGTGTGTAAAATTTATCAGGTTTATTTCGTTATAGCGATAAATAGTTTTTTCTTATCCTCTTGGGAAGCACAGATGTGAATATCTATGCATATTACCACCACCAATTGTGTATGAGGACTTGTATGAAGCGATAGTGGTTCGTCAGGATCGGTGAATTCTCCATCCGAGAGCTCTGCCTATTCTTTTATAAGGAAACAGGTGTGGTGTGTATATATGTATATCTCTGAAAATATTTATTCCAAATTGCATTTAATTCTAAACTAAACTAAATATTCCACAGTTTCACTATAAGCAAAACGAATGTTAAACAGTATATTTTCCATTTTCCATCCTTCCGTTTCGAGGTTTGTATTTTAAACACGTCCACACTTTACAGCGTTTGAGGTCTCCTGTTATTTTTGAAGACGTATAATTTTACGTTGTTGAAATTTAAATTTCAGTTTATTTTATTTTAGTCAAAATTTTGTTGCTTATTATTTAGGAGGAGGCTTATTGTCTGACACGTAATGTAATTAAGGACATATAATAAATACATGTAAAAGGAACAATATGATTGCGATTTTATAACATTAAAATTCAATCCTACACAATAAATTGACATGAAGAAGATAGTATCACATTATAATTAAAATTCGATAATATTGCAGTTATGTTTTGTGAAATATAAAGATAGTCTAAATAGATTAGTTCAATTATAAGAATATATAAATTAAAAAAGAGGATACATTTTAACTCAAATTTATGTAAGTCTCCTTTTTGACACTTTCATTCACGATTTTATCTATTGACCAGTCATTTTAATCGAGTAACTTAAACCCTATTTACTCTAACCTTAACTTCACTCACATCTTTATACATTATTACATAGCTCCATCCCGAACTGTCACCGTGACACTTGTGTGCTCATCTGTCAAGTGCACAACTCACTGCCGCTTTCGAGGGTCTGGAGCACCCTTGACTCGTGACACCACATTTTAATGAGGAGCCCTTGGGTCTCATTCAAAAATTCGATGTTGCTGTCGTGAAATGAACTTGTATATGTACGGGTAAAACAGTTCATACAGTTTTACTTTCGGGAAAGTAATATTTAGGATAAACTTCCTACTGGTAACTGGTAATATACAGTGCTTGATAATAGTGACACTTACTACAGTAAATGCTTACTACTGATTGAGACTTGGATTGAAAGGTGGCTATAGAATAACGAATTCCACAGTTGCATTGATCGACACACAAAACGTCGACCATCCCGCGACGGAATTTATTGTATGTATGTATTGTTGAACCTTTCTACATCAAAGTTTGAAACTTGTGTATAAATAATTGTATTATAATTGTTTAATAATAACATCTCAGTATAAAATAACAAACGATCTGATATGTACTCCATCTCTTCCGGCTAGGCACTTTATACTTATTCAATAAAACATTTCAAGCAGTCCTAAACTTGTCGGAATTTATGACGTGAACTAAAATCGTAAGTCCCATTTAAAAGATCTATTACACTGTCTCCTATCAGATAGTTGAAATGGACGCTATTTTGGCGTCATTTGTAATTACTGATGTAACTTCAAATCAAAAGGATATTTTTATTTTAAAACAATATTTATACTAAATTACTACAAAATTATTACATTATTGTTCTTCTTACTATTTATCAATCAAAAGCGGTTATAAGTAGAATAATACTTTTAATAAATACAATAAAATATTTCACAAATTAAATGAAAAACACAATATGAATAACATTATTTAAAAAAATCCCATTACCATTTTCACGTACATTTCATCCTTCTTTAAAACCAAAGATCTTTTTACTCTATTTCCAGACCAGAGTTTCAAATATTCCACTACCTCCATTCGAAGCACTACAATACCAGTATTTACTCATAGTTGATTCAGAGGTGAACAAAACCAGAGAGATGTATGCCCTAATTTGCTCTGTCCGGCCTAATTGATACGGAGCACGTTCGGACGGAGAATAATTTCGGGACTGGGCCATGAAATGGGTTGGATTTTTATTCTCTTTACTAGAATATCAGGAAGTTAAGATGTAAAATAAAAAACAATCCTCATATTAAATAAAAAATATTTAATATGAGGATTGTTAGTATGTGATATTAGGCTTTGTAAATAAATAGGTGGTTAACTTTTCACTTTAGATTCCGACTTTTATATCGTAGTATGTGTTTCGAGACAAATCTACATGTTGAATGTATACATTCTTAGTCAGTTCATATTATTAGGATAGTTTTTAGAATGTAGCCAGATGTTTTAAAATTCTATTCAGCTATACTTCCAAGAAAATAAATATCATGAAACAGATATTTTTAGTCTCTCTGATATGATTAAATATTATGTCTCGGAGAGGGTAGGAGTTGATTCTAATAAAGATAACGGTTCATTTGTTTGATAGAAATATGAGCTTAAAAGAAAGGTTGTATTTATGAAAAGTTAGTGGCCTCACGCACTGATTTGAGTTCGTTAGGCAGCGAAGTTAATAAAATTCGTATTTGTTTGCCTTTTGAATTGAGCTTGACAAATTGACGTACCTCACAAATATAGGCTGACATATTTAGTACTGCGAATTGGAAATTGCTCGTAGAATTTTATTTTTATTTATTAAAACAGGATTTTTATGTCTTTCGTTCTTTATATATGCAGTATTTTTTTATTGTATACGTAGATACGAATATTTAGCACAGGATTATTGCTTAGAAGTCAGTCCTTGGATGCAAATAATTAAACAAATGGATTAGTTTTCATATATAGTACAAATTATTATAAAATAAAATATCCCGTATACAGCATGAAATATATAAAACTTGTCCCTTTTTCATTATTTTAAATCAAATCAATACTTTCCCATATCACAAAATTAACTTCAATTTATGAATATCACACATTCATGGCTTCGTTACAAAACATATCCATTCCTTTTCGCTCCAACTACTAACAGCACATATTTTTTCAAAACCTCAGTCATCTAGTCTAAGCATGCACTTTATATTCATACAGAACTACTCCCACTCATTCAGGAACGGTCGCTTTAATCCACATCATCCGTCTTTCAATGACCACCCTAGTAACCTAGTCCCTTACAAATGCTTATAAAGACTCGCAATAAACGGTGTAATGGCAGAACTCTGAAATAGTAGCCTGTTTAAAAAGTTCATGAATAGGGCAAGCCTGGTTGAAACATTGTGCATTGGTGTATTTATTGTAATACTTTTTGGTGTAATATGTGTTATATTACATATTGTTAAAAGTTATTTGGGGGGTTTTGAATGAATGATTAGATTAGATTAGATTAGATTTTTTTATTACACATAACCAATTTATATGACAATTGACAAATGCTCCAATGTGCATACAGAGAGTGTTATATGATCGTCAAAAATAAACTTATAACTTTATAATAATTATCGTATATAAAAATAGGTATACTTAGTTATTAACATACCATTTTGTATGCTTAATGTCATGATTTACAACAGAATAAAAATTAATGATTAAATAATAATAAATTAACAAAAATAAAGAATAAAATTATATAAAATAGCAAATTAAATTTGAATAAATAAATTTAAATTGTCAAGTTATTACAATTATTATATTATTATGAAATAGTTATTATTTCAAAAACTCGTCTACACTGTAGTATTCAGAATCCAGTAAAAAGCCCTTTAGTCGGCGATAGAACGCTTCGTCGTCAGTTTTTTCCCGTAAATCGCGAGGAAGATGCTCGTAGTACGTGGGACCGATCACCCGAGGTATTCCGGAACCGTATCCAGTTCGACGTGACACGCTAGCAAGGCGTCCCGCGTTTCGCAATACTTTATCGCCACCCGTTCGACGCTTAAATGTCTTAAGATTTTCTCTCACATATTTGATTGTTTCAAATATGTGAACACAAGCCAACGTCATGATACGTTCTTTTGTAAAGTGAGTTCTACAGGTTTCCCGGGGACCTTTCCCTAATATTGTTCTTAACGCACGCTTTTGTAGTATGAACGCCCGGCGCGCATCAGGCGAATTTCCCCACAACATTACTCCATACGTAATAATAGAGTGGAAGTGGGCGAAATATACCTGCTTTAACACTCTTGCTGAAACCAAATGTTTCAGCTTCCGAAGGGCATAAACCGCCCCGGCGAGTCTGTCACACACAGATTGAACATGGTCCTTCCAACTCAAGTTCGAATCCAGCAAGAAACCGAGGAATTTACATGTCTGGCTAACGGGTATAGGGGAGCACACATCCACAGAGCCAGACATGGATTTAATAGTAAACGGCACCAAAAGGGACTTTGTGGCATTTAACAGTAGTCCGTTACTAGAAAACCAATCACATAATTGGTTATATATTTTCCCAATTTTCGCGTTTAACTCTCGATCAGTCCTCGCGCAGACCACAACGGTCGTATCGTCAGCAAATATTGTTATTAACCCGTCACTTGTGGAACGCTCAAGGTCGTTTATAAAAGTAAGGAAAAGGACGTTCCCCAATGCCGACCCCTGTGGAACACCCATAGTCACGACTCCCTCAGTTGACCTAATCTTCTGCCCATTTGCATTTATTTGTACTAATTGTTTGCGTTCAGATAGAAACGATGCCAACAATTTAAGTGCACAGTTATTTACACCGTAGCACTGCAACTTCCTAAGCATTATATCACTCCTGACAACATCGAACGCTTTTGTCAGGTCGCAAAATATGCCAGCAGTCTTATATTTGTCGTCTAAACTTGTAACAATGCAGTCAATGACCCGATGGGCTGCACGAGAAGTAGATCGGTTTTTTCTATAAGCATATTGCGCGTCACTGATCAATTTATTTGTTTCAAGGTGTGACATTAGGTTGCGGGACAGAATGGATTCAATTAGTTTTGAAATTGTTGGTACTATAATGATTGGCCCATTATCCATTATACACGCGTTAGATCCCTTACATTTCGATGATATCTCGTCATTTACAATGCGCCATACCTCTCTTGATGGGTTTTTGGCGTTGGCGAGCTTTTTGTCGTTGTAGTTACGGCGATCACGGATGTTTAGGCATTTTATTTTATTTGAGTAGCATACAATTTGATGATTTATGTCAGTGCAATTTGGATACTCGTGTTTTATTAAGCATAGTTTGTTAAATTGGTTCACGTATTCAATAAGTTCATTACTAGCCCATGGAGTTCTATTTTTCTTTTTTACTTGTACTCTTTTTATAGGATAATGAATGTCGATATAATAAGTTAATAATGTTATTAATTTGCTAAATTTATTATTAATATCTATGTCAGTATTATATACAAAATTCCAATTACAATTCAAAATGTCACAATAGAAGTTAGAAATAGAACTAGTGTTAAATAGGCGTTTTTGGACATAAGTACTCACTCCTCGTGAACACGCTCCCTCGACCTTTAACGTATACAGTTGGGCGTTGTGATCACTTATAGGAGTCTGCAACGGTATAACAGTCACCTTCCTATCACTGTACGAAACTATGCCGCAATCGATAGACGTACTACATGTGTCGCATACGCGTGTTGGGAACGTGACAATGTTGTGAGAGTTGTAGGATTTTAATAAGTCACTTAGCTTCCGGCAATTACTGCTATCACTTAGATAATCTACGTTAATATCGCCGACCAAGAGGAACCTTTTACCTTCGTCAATAATTTTCCTTAACAGTAATTCCAGTGCTCCCAAGTATATGTAAAAGTCTCCTTTTCCCGCACGGTACATTCCAACCACGATTATTTTTATCTTGCACAACTCCACTGCACAGCAATCAAAGTATTGAACTGAAAAGTTTTTTAAATCTTCGCGCGCTTTGTACACTGTTTCATTATCACTACGCAAAAATATCGCACTACCTCCATGTTGAATAGTTGATCGGCAGTAGTGAACCGCGAGCTGATATCCAGATAAGTTGACGCGTTTAATTTCACTCTCAGTACACCATATTTCCGTACAAACAACCACATCAGGGTTGTGATGGTTTAAAACTATGTCCATGAGCGCCGTCTTATGTTACGAGAAACCATCTTCGCTGTATGAAAATGATTTTGTACATTTTTATATTTGTTCTGTGAAGATGACGTGCCCTGAAATAGCGTAACCTGATCAAGCTTTTCACTAACAAACATGATCACTAATGAAACGTTATTTTAATAATTCTCCTTACGTTGCTTTAAGTGCTTTTGTGTAAAACAAAAACTGTAATTGGTACTATCAAGATACATTATCAGATACAGGTCGCCAGGACTATCACTAGCTTTGCTAAAAACGCTTTCATATTTAACTCTACCTACATGCACACACAAACATTATACAAGAAGCAAATTGTTATCCAAGACTCCATAAAAATGACTCGCTCCCGATGGGGCAAAGTGCAATTTGACACATCACTGACTTTCCCACAAGCGAGTGGCCTGGTTGCTCCGAAGCGTATGTGATACATAATCATATCATGAGTTGCGAGAAAAACTCTAAAGTCACCGTCGGTTTCCATGACGCGGAGTTTCTTTGGCAAAAACGTCCCGAGAGGTTCCCTTTATATCGTGTTTGATAAAGGATTTTGAGCTATGAGGAATGACTGCTGAATTTTGTGGTACACGAGGAAATAATGGAAAAAATGTAGAATGACAATATAAGAAAAACGAGGAAAGAGGAATATTTTTTCATAAAGCTTATGTAAATAAACAAAATCATGTGAGAAAAAATATATAAAGTGTTTTTTTGTTATATATTTTAACATTTTATATCCATCTATCCTCAGACTGAGCTTCAGACGGGTACACCTATTATAGTAGAACTTTTCAAGTAATAATTTTATATTGCATAACAACTAATAGCATAAACCTCTTTTCGCAGAATATCGTTTGGCATTAACTCATTTAGCATACATTGAAACCCATAATTCTGTAAGTCAGAATTATCTGTACGCATAATTTTGGTATCCATAATAATCACAATGTATAATCATCACATCGCAGAAAGTTCAAAACCAGATTCATCTTTTGGCATATATTTCTTATCCATAACTATTTAAAAGTAGAACCATCATTTCGCATAATGCTTACAGCAAGAATCATCTTTTATGAATATTGCAACACTTTTCTAATTAATTATATCCTTGCCCATGAGAGCATGTTCGTTTTCTTTCATAAGAGGTCACAGTTCTAACCTAACCTAACCTACGCATTTTTAAAGTCTAACTGAAATTCTATGATCTTCATAGTATGCCTAGTCAAATTATGCCAAATAATCTGTACTCTAAATGAACGTTATGCTAAATGATATTATACAAAATTTTAACTATGCCAAAGGTAAATATGCCAATAAAAATTCTACTATCTTAAATGTATGCCATTCTAAATTCGGTCATAAGCACATTATGCCTAAAAATATTTATGTCAAATATTTTTTATGCCTAACAAATGATCGACTAAAGAAGTTTCTGCGAAGTCAGTTATCCCAAATAGGTTTCGGAGTATCAAGTTTCTACCAAATAGACCGCACCCGCTTCAGACTATTTGAATAACATAGATACGTAAAATTTAAGATTCTAGAAGTACATTAGTTGCGTTTGCATATCAATGCTCGATCTACAAACAATTTTGAGACGATCGTATGGTAAAACTTGGTTTAGACTTGTCATTATTTACACTAAAAGCAATAGCAATCTGAACTGTATACATTTTACCTCGCAAGAGATTTCGTATGTAATTTTAGAAACTACACTTTACTCTACATTTTAAATTCTTGTTCACAACAAAACTTTAACGAAAATGTAACTAGGTAATAAAAGTTTATTTCCTCTTGTTAGAAGTTACAGAGAACTTTCCTATGCTAACAATTGGTACGATGACGACTTTACTTGAATAAAGTATTTTTATTATGATTATTTCCTTTGTATTCTTGCAACAGAAATAGATTGTGTGATGTCTTAGAATCGTGTTACCAAAATCCCATATTTATTTATATATAGACAAGCTAATATGAAACGTACTGAAAAAGGGCTACGCTAACGTAACGTACGTACGTAAGTAACTATCAATTTTGAGTGTATGGCTATGAATTAGAAATATCTATAATTCTAAATTATGATAAAACTGTCAACGAGAAAGAGATTTCTCATACCCATGTTTCTACGAGTAGTTTAACTATCCCAAGATTTTATACCTTCCGAGTTCTCCTGAAACTGATAGAAAAACGCGTCTATATGTACCTATCTTATCTCCTTTAACGTGATTATTCACCTCTTACAAAAAGGCTTCTTCTCTGTATAAGACTAGAGCGAACGGTATGCTTGAGCTGCACTTGATTCCTCGAATACGTGCTTCGAGTTTTAACGGAGTTTAATGCCTTAAATGTTCTGGGGAAATAGTGGAACAGAAACTGTCTCATACTGTGATATGGATAAGCCTTTAGATAAAGTCTGTTTGTAAGGATTGCGCTGGTTAAATGAAGGAATTTAGATTAAATTTGTAGTATGTATCTACCGTAATCAATGTCATATACAAATACATTGTTTTGGTTAAAACTGTTAGGAATATTATAAATACTCTCATTATCTGTGTTTATAGGTAGCATAATAAAATGAATAATTGTATTTATTTATTCTATCATGTAGTTTATTATATTGATTTAATTTGAATGTGGTTTATTAATCAGAATCAAATTAGATCGATAGTATTATTTTATTAATTAACCCTTAATGGATATGGAATATACAGTCAAAGTCAATCCGGGTCATGAGAATTAGTTTATGCAATGTTGTAGAAATGCAGGTGTGACATAATTTTCCAGAAAGTACTTATATGAGTATATAAATAAGAAAGAAAGAAAGAAAGAAAAACATTTATTCACTGCTACAGATATACATTTTGACATAACACTATTTATACACACTGATAAAACAACAATACTCGTACATACATATAAGAAGTAGGCACTTGATGCAGTGAAAAGGTGCTGTCTCAGTATTTGATGCAGCTAAGCTGCATCACTGATCCTCCGACAGCACCCAAACCTAAGTCTGTCACTAGCTGAAAATCATATTATATACTATACATACATATATACACACATAGTACATATATACAATGATAATTATAAAAAAAAAAATATATTAAAAAAACTGATAAACGTACTTAGATGTTAAAAATTATATAATTTAGTATAAAAAACTCCTAAGAAATAGTACACACGATTAATAATAGGTACAAAATTAAATTATATATATATAGATACTATACATAGATACACAAACGCTGTATAATTAAATACGTAAAAAAGTAAAACATATTTATTGAAATATATACAAACATAATACACAAGCAAATATAGACCTATGTACACAAGCTTAAATATGTAAATACATCCAATAAATGAATATATATATATATATATATATATATATATATATATATATCTCTGATACAATTATAGAAATTTGGTATTTGTAAACACAAGGTAAGATCATTGACAGGATGATAAATGAGTCAACCAATGGTTGATATTCATACAAATTCGTAGTTCATACATACAAACACATTCACGTCCCTTAATCCATTTTAGGTAGAAGAAAACATCTAGTGTAAAATATGTCTTTAATAATGTTTAGCAAAGTTATCAGAGTTACAGTGACATAGGGTATTGTTCGCGGAAATGAGCGAAACGAGTGTTTTCATTTTTCAGTTTAAACCTATTTAGAACTTACTGACACCTATCATACTTTCAAGGTAGCATAATGAAAGACTGAAATTGATGACTGAAGTAGTTTCAAGAGTAAAATATCAATAAATACGTAAATATGAACTCATAAAGTTGATAAAAAATCAGAAAAATGGCGCAAACAGGGTTTTGTATTTTTTCGTTTATTTTGTCACGGAGTAAGATCTGAAATCAAAATATACAATAATGGGTTCTCTAAATACTAAATAATTTGACTAAAAACATATAAGGTCCTGTTTTATTCATAATACTGCACTTTTCGTAAGTATAAATCGCCCAATTTTGGACCGCCGTCTTTTTCATACATTTTTATATGGACAGTTTACGCGTGCGCCGCGAGTCGCTAGTTTCAATAGATCGCGATCAGAATTTGGCGAATGCCAGCGTGAGAGCACGTCCATTTTGTTGGCGATGACAGCTAAACCGCTAGATAATCACACGAGATCAGTTATTTCTTAGTTCAATAAGTGAATTTTGGAAAACAATGTGTAATCACTTTGGTGTTTGAGGTTATTGCTTATTATATTACAAGCGATTTTTTCCTTTCGAAGTGAACTGCTAAAGTTGATTTATTCTACATGTATATTTTAAGAAGTATTTTACTTGATGCGACGCCATATTTGATATAAATTTATTCTTGCGTCATTTATGCCTATGACAGGTACATATCAGACATGATATGAAAAAATCATGATAATGAATGTAAATAATTTTGATTTACCGCTTGATGTTTCGGATATTATCACAAGAAGTTGAGAATACATACATGATACATTCTGACATCACTTCAGCTTTCTTCACAGTAGGTAGGCAGCAATTAGTGAACCCCAGGATAGGTTATTTATGCTATATATATATATGCACACACACACATATACATAATTATATATATACATAACTATATATTATGCATTACGACCGTGACCGAATTCAGGGTAGTCAGAGGTTAAGTATGCATTTGTGATGCTCGAAATCATAAATATACATTTGGGATGCTCTTTGGCAACTTGAATTTGAGTATTTGGCGAACTGCAGAATAGGTTATACCGGTGCCGGACAGATATACGGAAAGAACGGGAGTTGGTTAGATTTCGATTTTTTTACGACTCAGACTCATCTTTCTCAAGAAGGGTAGACGGCGGAGCAATTTTTTAGAGACAAATTGCTATCGAAATCCGAATTCGGTCACTAGGCTCTCATAACGGAGTTGGAGGTCGCACCAAAAAAAACATATTTATTATACATATCCTGCTGCCCAAAATTTTGCTCAGTAATCTGTAGGTATTTGTTTGCCTCGTCAAACTTTACGCATAAATCGAAGAAATTATATATTTTCGAAGTTCTTTTCCAGCTCAAAACCATACGAAAATACAAGCGCAGTACTAGGCTCACAGACTCCTACAGGAGGTCGGGTTAGAGTACTCACTCAAGTACGTTCAAATACACTATTTCTTATTGTTACTATAAAATTACAATTATTTACCACAAGTGATTAATTATTTAAATATTGATTACTTTTATATATTTATGACTACAATGTTTTTAATATATATTAATAAATAAAAAGTTGTTGAATAACCTGTTTATAATTTATTAGTGATTGTTTCGTTTACAATTCAATTGATACACGGAACGTGCATCCGCCATGACAGTAAAGTTTGTTATGATTTTGTTATATCAAGTTTGATGTGATTTATTTCAGTGTTTTTGAAACTATCGTAGTGTGGAACCTGTTTATATCGCAAACATAAATAACATTACATAAAATATCCCCTATTATCCCGCCGCATTGCTTTGTGAATCGATATTTATAGAAAAATGCTTCGTCACTCATAGCATAAGAATTTACAAATGAAATAACAACAATTTATCTGCAAGAAATCTAATTCATCATACTGATTTGATATTGACTTATATTAGCTTTGATTTTAACTTATTTTAGATATAAACAGAAAGGTAACCTCAAAAGTATTTATCCCAGAGATAAACAAGGGGCTGCAATTGTTTTACACGGACTTGTTTCTATATCAAAACATCGATTTTGTTTTAGAATAAGGTGGTAGGTATCTGTGAGAACATAGTAAACTAACTTGACGCATACTGTTTAGAAATGATATCAAATGTATTCATAGTATTTAAAACAAACCGCTATAAAGAATGACTTGATATGTTATAATATCAAGTACTAAATGTTATGTAAATCCACTAAGTTCGATAACAAATAAAAACTAAAACATGTAAGAAATTCTAGATTCCCAAACAGATTTCTCTTGAGTCTAACAAACCTCTTTTACACAACCAATTATTAGTTTCTGTTTTATATGTCAAAACGTAAAAGTAGCTATTATAGCATTCTTATATCCAAGATATTGCTTTTAATTATTACGATTTATTATTATTATTTTACAGCAGCTGAAACGTAAAACGTAAAAAAATAGCTGACAGTTACAGTTTCTGAGAGCTAATAATCATCTTACCACTTTCATACGCCAGACTGTTACTATATCAAATTAACAAATAATAAAGTAGGTAGGTACGCTTTGTCAGGTCAGGTGTATGTGTTTTGAGTATGCCGAGAATACACATCATCGTGACAAAATGCTTATAATTAAATCGTAGTTACTAAAGTAACTGAAAACTATCTACGAGTGCGCGGGATCTCTGTTTATAGTTTTATAATTCTGAATAGGTACAAAATACTGTGCTCACATTACGTCGCTGCCGCCGATCTCGATTGATATGGCTACGTCGCGTCGTGTCGTTACCCGACAGACGAATACAAAAAACCTATATACAAAATATGCATTCACATCCCTTTCGGGGTAGTCAGATGTAGAGTCGAATCCCAATCGTTACCTGATTATCAATAGCCAATAGATGATTTACTAAGTCCTTACATAACCAAACCAAGCTCCCTCACTAAAACAACAGCACGTGAACAATTTAAATGGCCACCCATCCAATTACTTCCCACGCCTCCGCTGTGCTTAACTTCGGTGATAGAACGAGAACCAGTGTATAAATCACAACCGTAAAATCCTATTATTTACGATCACAACTACGCGATAGCGCGATTCAAATACTTACCCAATATTTCAGCAAAAACATTATTGACATTACATAACACAAACTAATAATTGACAGTATAATAGTAGTTTATCAGGATCAAAAGAAATCTGTATGGAAATCGAGACATTTACATTTTTCGTACGACAGCCCGCCTTTAAAAGTCTGCGCCCCTGGTACATATTCGTAGGCGGCGCGTCGTCATGATCAAAACTATCTGTCACGTTCGACAGAGAATAGCTAAGAAGTCGGTCTGGATTGTCGAATCACTTTTTATGCTAGATAGATAATGTACGTTTTATTTATTTAATATTCTGTCCGGCCGCTAAAAATAGCACTTACTCGCACGGTACTCAGCGCCGCTGCGCTAGAAATTTTGGATTTTTGACAGATCGTGAATTTATTTTTGGAATACAATACCCTTAATATGGAATATTACTGACAGCTTGCTTATTATCCAATAGATTTAATTGACCCCCTAGTTCTTTAGTCACCTTCTACGACAAGCCAGGATGAAAGGCAGCTGTATTGTGACCCATTACCATCTCCGACTAAAACAGGACTTCTAGTAAAAACTCAGATAAAAATTGAACATATCTGAAAATGGTTTCAGCAAAATATTTATAGACTTAATCCGTTCCAAATTGTTCCCCTTTATGGCTTTTTTGTAATAGCTATACCGTAGCGAGATCCAATGACTTGTGCTATTCCGTTTTTAATGTGTTTAATGGCCCCTAAAAAGGAATTTGGGTTCATAAATGACAATTCGAAATCCTATAGCGGAATGAAATGGATTCTTGAGCCAAGTTTTTCTTCGTGTTATTTTGTGTATTCAAATGGAGAAAAACAATATGTAAAATTAGACACTGTATGTTTTATCTTGATTTGCCAAAAACAGATCTCTATATTTCAGTAAGAAATGTTAGAACACTTATTTTAATAGTAATTCGAGAATAATAATTATAATCACATAATCTAACTCGCTCGCTAGATAAATTATGTATTTTGATAGGCTTACGATTTGGATTTAAGCTTGCTCTTAATTAGTCAAAATGCTTATTGAGAAAAATAAAACAGTACGCTTTTGTTTAAGTCTTGAAACGCTAAAAATTTTCATTCTTTAGATAACATGGATAGGATAGCTGCAGCGCAAAACCTCTCAACATTTGACCTAGTTCATCGCGATGTCAAAGTAGCTGAAACTAAACCATGGTATTAGTTGTATCTTTCTAGATTGTATAATGTAGTCTCTAGATTGGAAAGTAAACCTTATAGTCAATGGAGTAGTAATCTTGCAACTAGAAAATTATGGCTGATCGTGTATATTTTATAAAAGATAATAAAATGTAATAATAATAAAATATAATAAAATGAATAAAACTCGCGTATTTCAAGTTCAAGTCATCAAAATACATATATACGATTAATAATCTTTTTTTCAGAATTCATATGAACTACATCACAACCCTGATGGATATGTTATAGGAGACCTTTGAAAGCGGTTCTGTCTGCCTTTAAAGGAATTTAAGGGGTTGAGCATATCTATGTAGGTACATACATCTATAGCCTATATATAGGAACAAAGCAACATAAATAACTGTTCAGAAGTTTAGGTCGAGTTTTTACAGCCTTATTTAAGATAATATTATGTAAACGTTAATTAAACGAAGGAGTATATTGGCTTGCCTGAACTATATCGCTGTATAATCTTGAAAACAAACTGTATTTGTCAAATTAAACGTGCAAAGGTGTTTGCACGTGCCATAGCTTAAAAATACCATGAATAAAAGAGTGCCAGTGATTGTGCTCAAATATTCAATGGCTGCAGGCAACGAGAGGCTGACAAAGTTTTATCGCGTTCGTTTAACAGATATCCATACATACATACATATATCATGATACATATATGCTACATAAACTGACGTAACATAAGTCTAGTGTAAAGAGTGTATTAAAAAAATTGAATTAATCGTCACTTATAGTATACGTAAGTTTTTTATTTGTACTTCTGACAAAACTAAAACTGGAAAAATATAGTATTTATATAATTTCTCTGGTATATTATCTTGTAATGATAATCTGTTTTACTGATTAGATTTTCGTAATATAATAACGACAATTTCTGTGTTTTTATTTAAATTGAAGCCAAAATAAAACCTTGTGGTATATGGTAATTGGAAAATAAAAACCGAACCACTTTACATTCGTTTTAGTATACCACCAATCCACATTCCAATTTTCTATATACTCTGTATCATTTCCTCTTGGCTGTTTGAAAAATGGGGAAAAGCCTCTGACAAATCACCCTCTTATCGAAGGGAACCCGCAATTCGTTCCAAAGAAAAATTTGATTCAGATAAACGGAGAAGCATCGGCTCTTGTTTGATCTCAAATAAATCTCTATGTACACGGTGAACAGCTGTGGATAGAAATCAAATGTCGGGAAAAGTCATGTATAACTTATATGTCACAGATAAATATTTGTTATTGTATATTGTTGATTTATATTATGTGGATGTGAGTGAGGCGAGAGGTTTTCAGAATCGTGCCCTGGGTATTGTATATTAGGTGTATAAATATATGTATTAATTAATATTTATATATTATGTCATCATTTGCATGTACATACATTTATGAGTTAGTACAAGTTCATGCGTATGGTACAAGTAGAAGTAGACAGAACAAAACCATTCAATAAGTTTTAATTGTTCTTTGGAAGAAGAGTGTAGGAAATAAACAAGGGTATATATAGTTGGATAAAACCTAATAAATTTTCATATATCTATTCAAATCGGCCTTAAGCCCAAGGTTGGATTGTATTAGATATATGTATCTGTATTATAACTTAAAGAGAAAAAGTCCGCTTGATACATACTACTCTTTAAAACCTAGGTAAAACGTATGAAAGAAAATCTTCTCATAGGTTTATTTATACCCCTCGTTTTCCAGCAAGCATCTGTAACAAAATAATGGTGCTAATCTCAACTAACAACTGCTACGAAATTAGTCCCATATCGATTCTACTAAGTGTAACAAAATAAAGTCAAAAAGTTATGATTGTAATGTGTGAATGTATAAAAATTGGGGATAAAATTTTATAGGTATTCACAATTTTTTTTAAATTAACTACCATAATGCATATGTTGGTTAAAGAGATTTTTATTTCATTCTTAACAATTTTTGTCAAATTCTGTCTGAATCTAAATAAAATGACGAAAGAACTAAGTAGTCAGAATATTAATACGAACTTAGTAAAAGGAAGAATATTTGTAGAAGGACACAACTGATATCTGAAATACAAAGTATATCACATTGTTGAAAAAGCGATGCAAGCCTCCAGGAGGCCATTAAATTGCGGTCAAAAAGCAAAACTAAAGAAAATGACATCGAACTAGCTCATCTTAGCAAAATTAAATATTATATCTTTGAAATTAACTGAAGTTATGAACAACAGCTGTATTTGGACTGGACAAGGAGAGAGTCTTTAAGTGATCAATGTTCTAACTCCTTTAACCAAGTAAGATTTAAAATAAAACAATGTTAAGAGTACCTAAAATTGTCTCTTATCAATTTTATTTACAACAGTATCCTGTCTAAGTAGAATCGGTTTATTATTACTCCTATGAAACCGGCAGGCGTGAAATCATTTCGTGGCTTCGTAACAAATGCTGCAATCCGCAAAGTAAATTAGTAGTCCGATTTCGTTGGCTTTAGTTTGTTACAATAAATCTAATTTGAGGGATTAGCAACAATGGAAAACTACGGGATTACCAGTGTTAGTTTGGTAATAGTTTCCTTTAATGATAAACACAACAATTTAAGCTTATTTGATTTTAAGTTCTAGGTTTTAAGTTAAGGTTAACTTTTTAGATAACTCAATTAAAATTTTTGGGATCAGCGACTATCTCTATGCATATTATATATGCATGTATTTAACAGGTGGTACTTCTATTTTTTACAAGGCTTCTTATTTTGACTTTTTTTGTAGAATTAATTGAATTCTCAAAACAATGGTATCCTTACATGATTATTATTAATTATTATACTCAAAAAAAATTACAAATAAATGTTCTTTTATCACAATCACACACATTAAGAGAAGCTTTCAAAATACGAAATCAATTTTGCTCTGAGTAGCTTTTGTTCTTCGAAATATATTCGGCCAAGTATTCTTTATGCTGCAGTAAGCTCGTTGATGTAACAGGCAAACACAATGTATCTGGTTTATGTGAGAATCCTCTTAAGGGCTTGAATTATAAATGATTTCGGACCACTACATTAAGGACAGGTAGCGCGTTTCGAAGAATATAAGTTATTTTGACGTGTATTTCAGAAGAGTGGGTTGTTTTAAAGGCGATAAAAATGCACGATTATTATTTTATAACTTACGTCACGTAGAAAATGTGTTTCACATTTGCTTTACAAAATACAGAGAAGTTGTTTTCTAGTACTTTCTCATTGTTTCTGTTCAGGTGGAGTTTTATAACCTTTGGTTACCAAAACTTTTTCAGCCATTCTGACAAAGCCACTTTTTCTTCTAACCTGACACAAATGATACAACTCTTATCTATTCTTGTGAAAACTGACTCATTTCTCTACAAAAACTATAAACTGGTGATATATTGCTTTTTATACTACGTAAAATTAAAAAAAGACCATCCTCAGAACAAAAGAAACAACATATACCCTATATTAAACATAATTTACTCGTCTACTCCTGCATTTCATTCCATGACGAAGCATTTCATTTATGCCAATCTCTAATTTCGCACCTCTGCGCTTTGTTGTACGGCGGTGTTCAGGAATTTTCGCCAGCTATGAATATATGAGGGGCCCGGTGATTGCGTTTAAATATTTACTGGGACCTGGAGGCACATTGTGTTACACTTTTTTCGCGAACACGCCTTAATAGCTCTTTGTGAAGTGAGATGCTGTAAATAATATAACTGAGCGTTGAACGAGTGTTTGCGAATACTTAGGCATATCCTAAACTCGTGGATATGCTAGCAATCTGTATTAATGTTCTATATTTATGCTATCACAACTCTGATAGTACAGTAACTGAAAATATTAGACTCGTATGTCTTTTACGTTCCGTCCCGTCTAAGGGGTATATATAGATAGTCGATTTTATTAATCAAACCTTGTATATATATAATATACTCCTTAAAGAGTTATTTAACTAAAAAAATGTACAAAATTAATTAATAGTATAGGTTCAAGAAATTTGATTACAACTAGGCTTGCTATGTTCGTAACTAAACTATATAACCTAATTTCAGCACACAAGAGCCTGTGTTTCTTCATTATTGTTAACTGTGTATTTCCCAGCGGGTGGCGAACCTACCTTGGTGAAACCTACATTATAAGCACTAGGTAGATTTATAGGTTCTGAGGTATTATATTCGTTTATATAGGATACAATAAATTTCACGCTTCCCCGGTGTGGTTTTAATATCGAAATATTGTAACGCAAAGGGATTTTATTATGCTCATAATATTTCGGGTTTTATTACGGACTGTACCTGAATACGTATTGATTTATTACCCTAGAAGGATATCATACACTTTTTGCTCATGCAGTCTGTTGGATTTATTTACAGTTTATATTTGCATAGTCTTTTTTTTATATTTATGCTATTTTTCTATAAAAAATCAAGCTATCATTGTTTATGTAATTAAGCTATCTAAAATTATATTGGGAATTGTTCTAAGGGTGCGTCTGGATGCTATAATTCTTTACTAAATGCCCTGTGAGTTACATTTCGAATGGCAAATATTTGAAAAATGGGCCCTCGATCCAGATGCACTTATTTTAATGCACACATAATATAAAATTAGGTAACGAATTATAACCGGTAATCCCACAGTAGATTCAGAATATCGTAGTAGTAAACTTATAGTGTTTTTACAATCCACTAACGCTGCCTGATCGGCAATACATAACGTCTTCAAAACGAAAATGGGAGAATTATGCGAAACCCATTCAGTATTTGGAGGCTTTTGGAAATAGTAATGGCTGCGTTGATTTGGTACTTAGTATGTGTGACGAGGATAATGCATTTTTATTACAAGTCGTTGATTTAATATGATTATGATGATTATTTTCGTTACGTTGTTGTGCCACACTAGATGTGAAAATAAATAGATCTGTTTTTTTATTTAGATTAATACTCTTTCGCAGTCAAACATTAAGTAGTTTTCAGTGATTATTTACATATTTACCCCTTTTTTCACACCTTTATCTAAAGTCTTACAATTCTTTACTTAACTACTCCAAAACTTCCAGCACCTATCTTACTCATCTGAATATTTACAATCCTTCGATAAATACAACTAAACTTTCAACCTACCAGTACCTCCATTTTGAAGCTGTCTTCAAAAGGCTGAATAGAATTGCAAAAATAATAGCCAGTTCCAAAATGAAACGCCAAGAGCACATCTCGGTCGTGAAGCGGCTGGCAGAGCACGTGTTTGGAATCGTAATCGCATTTACATTTTGTACTGCTCCACGGTACCTGCTACCAGGTTTGTAGCAATACAAAATTCATGAATTCCAAACAAAACCAAAATAAATAAGACGAGTTTAAAATTGTTAATAGTTTTTTTGATATAATTGAAATTAAATGCTGAAAAAATTATGTGTTGGAGGATGAAATAATTAAAAGTATAACGTCACGCAAGGTTATTAATATTAAGAACTACGAAGAGTCCTATATAGGATGATAGAGATTGTCAAGGAATCGAATAAAATGTCACCAGCTTCTTTGTTGCCCATGTATCGAGAAAGGCAAATTTGTTTAAGGTTTACATGGCTGATAGGCTAGCCACTATCACAGGTTAATATTCGTAGTAACGATAGATATTTTAAGGCTTCTGTATCTATTTCACATCCACGTGTTTACAAACGTAAACACTTTTTAATATAACTTTTACGTAATTCACCTAAAAGTCTTTTCAATATATCAACAACATAAAATAAACCTTAGCACTATAAACTAGAATCAAGAAAACAGGAGCAGGCAATGGCTGGTACGAAACGTGAAAATGAACTAATGCACTGCAGTGGAGCGCAGGAAACAGGCGAATATAAATTACGACCTCGTACACATTAGAGGACGAATTATATCAGCTACTTAATGTTCGGTATTTGGAAGAGAATAATATTATTATTTAGTATTTGATAGATATTTAATAAACCTATGAAGGAAGGTATTTAGCATTGCTTCTAGAACCCGTGTTTTTTATGTGTAATTCGGGAAATCATAAAATATTGTCCAGAGGTCACTACAGAGCCGAAGTCTGAAATGTTATATTTAAATAAAATAATATTGTTAATTGTGTACATTTCTGATGAACTAAAAGAACTATGAGTTATAAAAAAGGGATCAACTATAATAAAACAATACAGAGCTTTTCTCAGATATGCCAAATAATAAAAGCATTATGTTAATATACAGTTTAAACGTACTTGTGCTCTATACCAAGCTTTCGAGTTTGAAACAAAACTATTTTAATATACTAAATTCCATTATTCATATGAATTGGCTTCAGATAGCTACGAATGCACTTCAAAGAATTTGCCTCGTCTGCGATGAGATTTAATCAAATAACCTCCTTCGGGATTATGGCCGGGACCAGGAATTTCAATGTGCATTTTTCCCTAGAAACTGTAATAAGCAGTTCGGGATAACTTCGAACGATGTGCATTTCTAAGCATCTACTAAAACTTCTTTGAATGAAATGAAATGAAGTGCCCGTAGGATTAATACTTGGTAGAGTATGAATAAATTATCGTAATAATTTAATAAGGAAAAAAACTTAAATTCAAGTACATTTAACATTCTGGAATGTACACTTAAACTACTTAGGTTAACGATTGTTTTATTTTGGTGTTAAATTCAGTATACGGGGTTGAGCAATTCTGTTTTATTAGGTACATTAAAATCCTTCCCATTATATTTATTGTTGGTCAATGTGATTTTTTTGTGCAACGAGTAACTTATATGCTGGAAAGTAGCTAAATATACTAATTATTAAGAATATCAAAACACGGATCGCATAAGCAGAGACTTTGTTAGCCATTGATTAAGTATTACTTTGTATTTAAATATTGTATTCTTCGTATTATGACTCCATTCATCATTTAAGAGACTTTACACTACCATTAACACTATGCAATCATTCTTAAGATCTCCGTTCAATACATTTAAGCTATTGCGTCAAAATACACGTCAGTTCACGAACTACGATCCCGAATTCCAATCACGTAACAAAGCAGAGTACCACAGGGTAGATTGCTCAGCTAATTAAGCATCTCATCTAAAATCAAACTCGGTTAAGACTAATGAACAAGAATAATGAAATGATTTTATTATGCTCATAATATTTCGGGTTTTATTACAGACTGTACCTGAATATGAATTGATTTATTACCCTAGAAGGATATCATACACTTTTTGCTCATGCAGTCTGTTGGATTTATTTACTGTTTATATTTTTGTAGCCTTTTTTTCTATATTTAATGTATTTTTTCTATAAAAATTCACTGGTTGTCATAAAATTTATAGGAATTTATATCATTGTTTTTGTAATTAAGGACTTAAATGAAAAGTTATGCTTTGTAAAATAAACTTTACAATTATTTTAAGGGTGCATCTGGATGCTATAGGTTTTATTGATTCTTTACTAAATGCCCTGTGAGTTCCATTTCGAATGGCAAATATTTAAAAAATGGTCCTTCGATCCAGACTTATTTTAATGCACACACAATATGAAATTAGGTAACGAATTATCGGTAATCGAACAGTAAATTCAGAATATCGTAGTAGTACACTTATAGTGTTTTTACAATCCACTAACGCTGCCTGATCGGCAATACAGAACGTCTTTAAAACTAAAATGGGAGAATTATGCGAAACCCATTCAGTATTTGGACCATTTGATACAACAAACCATGTTGGACGTTAAGGGAGGCTTTAAAATGGAGGATTTGGAAATAGTACTGGCTACGCTGATTTGGTATTAAGTTTGTTTGTATTTATTTTTATTACAAGTCAGTTGATTTAATATGATTATGATGATTATTTTCGTTTTTAGTGCCCCTCAATGTGAAAATAAATAAAGCTTTTTTTTAAATAAATGTAAATTAATACTCTTTTGCAGTTAAACAGTGAGAGTTTTCAGTGACTATTTACATACTTACCCCTTTTTACACTTTTTATCTTACGATTCTTTACTAACCTACACTAAAACTTCTAAGCTTCCATAACCTATCTTATTCATCTTAATATATACAATCCTTTGATAAATACAACTAAACTTTCAACCTACCAGTACCTCAATTTTGAAGCTGTCTTCAAAAGGCTGAATAGAATTGCAAAAATAATAGCCAGTTCCAAAATGAAACGCCAAGAGCACATCTCGGTCGTGAAGCGGCTGGCAGAGCACGTGTTTGGAATCGTAATCGCATTTACATTTTGTACTGCCACGGTACCAGCTACCAGGTTTGTAGCAATACAAAATTCATGGATTTCATACAAAACCAAAATAAATAAGACGAGTTTAAAATTATAAACAGTTCTTTTTTTCATATTGAAATTAAATGCGAAAATAAATGTGTTCGAGGATGAAATAATTAAAAGTATAACGTCGCGCAAGGTTATTAATATTAAGAACTACGAAGAGTCCTATATAGGATGACAGAGATTGTCAAGGTATCGTATAAAATGTCACCAGCTGCCTTGTTACCCATATACTGTAAAAAGAGAGTTTCTTTAATTTTATTTGGGTGTTAGGTTACCAAGCATCACTAACTATTAGTAACGAAGGATTTATATTTCAACTTTTATACAAATGTTTACGAACGTAAAAATTTTTTAATATACCTTTAACATAATTCACCTAAAGGTCTTTTCAATATATCAACAACATATAAATAAACCTGAGCACTATAAACTAGAATCAAGAAAACAGGAGCAGGCAATGGCTGGTACGAAACGTGAAAATGAACTAATGCACTGCAGTGGAGCGCAGGAAACAGGCGCACATAAATTACGTCACTCGTACACATTAGAGGATATATCAGCTACTTAATGTTCGGTATTTAGGGAAGAATAATATTATTATTTAGCATTTGATAGATATTTAATAAACCTATGAAGGAAGGTATTTATAGCATTGCTTCTAGAATCCGTGTTTTTTATGTGTCATTCGGTAAATAATAAAGTATTATCCAGTGGTCATTACAGAGCGAAGTCTTAAATGTTATATTTAAATAAAATAATATCATTAATTATATACATTTCTGATAAACTAATGAATTAAAAGAACAATGAGTCATAAAAAAAGGATGAACTAAAATGAAACAATACAGAGCTTTTCTCTCATATGCCGAATAATAATAGCATTATGTTAATATATAGTTTAAACGTACTTGTGCTCTGTACAAAGCTTTCCAGTTTGAAACAAAACTATTTTAATATACTAAATTCCATTATTCATATGAATTGGCTTCAGATAGCTACGAATGCACTTCAAAGAATTTGCCTCGTCTGCGATGAGATTTAATCAAATAACCTCCTTCGGGATTATGGCCGGGACCAGGAATTTCAATGTGCATTTTTCCCTAGAAACTGTAATAAGCAGTTCGGGATAACTTCGAACGATGTGCATTTCTAAGCATCTACTAAAACTTCTTTGAATGAAATAAAATGCCGGCGCACGTAGGATTAATACGTGGTAGAGTATGAATAAATTATCGTAATAATTTAATAAGGAAAAAAGTTAAATTCAAGTACATTTAACATTCTGGAATGTACACTTAAACTACGTATATATACTAACGCAAAACAAAGGTTAGGTTAGGTTAACGTTTGTTTTATTTTGGTGTAAAATTCAATAATTTGGATGAGTAAATCTGTATTTTTTACATACGTGTAAATCCTTCCCATTATATTTATTGTTGGTGAATGTGAATTTTTTCTGTGCAACGTGGAACTTATATGCTGGAAAGTAGCTAAATACATATGTATAATATTTATTAACAATATCGAAACACGGATCGCGTAAGCAGAGACTATGTTAGCCATTGATTAAGTATTACTTTGCATTTAAATATTGTATTCTTCGTATTAAGACTCCATTCAGCATTTAAGAGACTTTACACTACCATTAACAATACAATGCATTCTTAAGATCTCCTTTCAATACATTTAAGCTATGGCGTCAAAATACACGTCAGTTCTCGAACTACGATCCCGAATTCCAATCACGTAACAAAGCAGAGCACCACAGGGTAGATTGCTCAGCTAATTAAGCATCTCATCTAAAATCAAACTCGGTTAAGGCTAATGAACCGCAGAACAAAAGCCAAACAAATAGCCCAACTGCCGTTAATCCACGTTAATTAAAATCAAACCGCTAACATAAGCAATCAAGCGAGTTTCATTGTTGTTGTTTCAACAATTTGTGAGTTACGGCTTTGGATACTACTGCTGCTATGTGTAACGTATGTAGTTATGGAGAGCAATGTTTTAGGGTAGATAATCCTTCACTGAAAGCTTAAAGATGACAAGTGACTGAGAAATTTTGTGCGTCAGTATGACAGTAACTTTGGTCGTATATGTAGCAATTATAAAGTTTATTGAATTATAGTTGCAATTTCATGATTAGATTAGGTATTTTTTTAATAAATAATAATAATTAAGTCACTGTCGATATGACATCATTTTATTTTTGTCAATAATTTGTAATATTTGAAGTGAACAGAACCTAGGTTAAATATCTCCATAGTCACCTTTTGAATTCGACGTAGATCAGTTGTTTGAGGCTTGACTCTGCATCACTGGGTACAGGTATCAAATCCCGCTTGAGCATGTACCAATGGAAATGAAGCTTAATGAATTTCTATGTACAATTTCGCAATAAAAAATACATTTACGAAATGCGTCGAATATTACGGTGAGGGAAAACATCGTGAGAAAACCTACCTGTTCCCCAAACACGTAATAGTTAGTGCTTGTAAATGGCAAGTACTGACTATCTGATCAACACGTGGGTTTAAGTTGGTCATAGAATTACTACTTTCGCAATTGCGGAGATGGACACTTGAACCTCTGACTAATACTTGCGGGGGCAAGGGTTAATAGTCGTAAACGCGTTTGTCTTTCGTCTTTTTTCATACTTTGCTTTAGTATATGGCTCGTGATGGCATTAACACCTAAGTAACATCATTGACGGATTGCCAGCCCATCTGCAACTACTATTAACACCCAGTCTCTTTGTCTAATCCCAGCTAGTGAGCATTCCATTTACAACCAATACTAGTAGAAAGTTACGATTGTACTATAAGCAATTATTAATTTAGGAGTACCTATAACCGACGAGTGTGTATGAGAAGATGTATGAGTGTCAATGAAGCGTAAGTGGTCTGTCAGGATGATGACAAAATGGGGATCCGTGTTCTCTGCCTACTCCTCTACAGGGAATCAGGCATGATGCGTATGTATGCAATTAAATTTCCTCTACATAAGTTCTGTTAAACATTGTCAGGGGACACTCGTAGATCATGAACTAGCTCTCAATAGAACAAAAGCCGCTATGAGGCAAAAACATCGTCAGAACAGTTTAACGTTGCGCTGACAAATGGATATGGCCTCCGCTTGCCCTGGTTAACAATGCTGCAGGATAGAGTTATAAGCATCAGCGTTTACTAAGCTAGGATTACTATTGGATAGTTATCTGTCAGTGTATATCTTTGGTGCACTGATTTAAATAAGTAACATACTCATATCCTTACACATACTTACATATCTTTGTATCATGTATGTAATAGAATTACACCACAAAACCTGATCAGGTTACATATAGTAACTCGGACTTTTCGTTAACAAAGTTAAGTAAGAAACTGAGATAAATTTTCTGATAACTTTCTCTTAATTTAATAAAAATATGTGATAAAAAAGCTGCTTTAACACAATACCTTGTAGTATGTATTCTGTACTTTAAATTTTTTGCACTTGCAATGCCACTTGCAGTTTTTTGCTATGGGCGTCTTTGATACTGTATTAAGTAATCGTATAACTCCAAGTTTGTGACTCATATGTATACTTGGCTTTGAGTATTTCCGCTACCGCTTATGACTTGTACCGATCAATTGGTTGTGGAACTTTCACGCATATTCCACACAATATCCCGTGATTTATTCGATGAAACAGCATTTAGCGTGCTGTTTCCGATATACGTTTTAATTCTTGACTCTATACTGAGTCTTTCATGGATATAAAACCATTATAAACGTTCCTAACTTGTTGTGTAACCGTTCTTATTATAATTTTTTTTCATTGTTTCGGTTATAGTAATAGTTTAACTGTTTTGTATTGTTGCACATAAGCTTTTGAGGTGATAGAATTGGATTTTGAAATAAATCGATAGGCATGACACTGTTTAGTCACATTCATCATATAAATTGAGGTAAGAAAGTTTTTACATAATACATTGTAGTTGTATAAAAAAAAATTGTTGGGAATGACTCTTAAATACGAGTGCGCATAAATATATTTCAGCACAAGATTTAGCAGTTTAAAAAAGAGATTGCGTTGCAGTAAGTATGTGATTTGATTAGTTCTACTACATAATAGTATTCGCTATTATATTATTAGTTTAATTTCAGTGATGTATTATATTATATTCACTGTTTCGTTTCTTTTCCAAAAGCTCCCCAAAGTAATATTAGCGCCGACTGCCATGAATCATTTGAGATTTTTACTTTTGTCGGAATAACGAGTCGACTTAGATTTCAACTCGGGAAATTGATTTATGAGAGCCAGACCTCCGTTATGAGAAAATTCCCTGTACTCTGTTAAGAAAACCAATCTTGGATTGTAATAAAACGTGAATTTTACGCGAAAGGTTTATTACATTTTGTACTTTTTTCAATTGTTATAAAATATTGATCCAATGTAAGATTTTAAGACCTCTTAACAATCATAAAAGAGTAACCCTAAAGCAAAAATTTTCAAACATATCGCAATATATAACGTTTAACGTTTGATAACCTCCGTGGCGGGATCAGTTAACAAATTGAACGCTGATCGTGAGTTAGGCTTTCTTCTGCTTTCCAGTTTGGTTGTTGTTTATATAAAAAGTATAATTAATAAAGTATTTATCAATAATAAGTACATATAAATATAAGTTGACTAGTGCCTTTAACGAAAGTCTCAAATGAACTTACCATGGGTCTAGTCCAATTGGTGTTATTGTGTTGAAAATATTATGAATCACTCTCACCTATAAATTCTCTCTTAACAAACCGGTGGTTATAACGAGTATTACAATTAATTATATTATGACAATTACGTATACCTTTTCCTAATCAACTTGTAATTGATTGATTAATATTCCCCGCCACAAATTCACTCAATCTGTCCCGTTGAGCTTATGCAAATAATAATTAGCAATCAAAGGGCAATACGTGGTTTCTCGTGCATGGCAGAGCGCGAGAATGCATCAATTTGCGGTGTCAATTACCCTCCAGCCATATTGGACTCTTAAATAATGGTAGGTGTGAGCGGATATTAGCTGGTTTCAGTACTGGATGTACTATCTTAGATTAGATTTAAATACTACTTCGTTACATGAATCTTCTAGTGAGATAGGTGATATATACGTACATACACATCACGCCTGATTCCCTGTAGAGGGGTAGACAGAGATCACGGATCCCCATTTGTTCCGATCCTGACAGACCACTTTTTCGGCGGTTATAGGTACTCCTTACATCATATTTTTCAATATAGCGTCTATCTGACTGTTATATGTCTTATCGGGCTGGCCCCTACGTAACCGCCCTTTCACTTCAGTCATAATATATGTATATTCCTTAAATGATAATAGTGCTAAAAACGTTATGAATATTTCAACAGACAAATTCTTTGGTATAATATAGGTACCTGTGTTATTTGACAATAAGAATAAATGGTACAGTTAAAATGGTCAGTTAAAATGATCATTATATATATGTATATCAGTCTATTAATGTGGTATATGTTTTGTGACAATTCAGTAGAAAACATGTTGGTAAATTGCTCATGCCATTTTGATTTAAAATTTCCTACTTAAAGTAAAAATAACCTTTGTTAATTATCTGACTCTTGGAGAAAGATTTTCTATATATATGATCAGAATACCTTGAATAATTCAATTGGCAATTTACCTTGCCTATACTCGTAGTTGTGCTGTGTAATAATCCTTTCTGAGAAGATTAGCTATCGGTAATGGAGCAGAACATATGTGGCTTATGCAACGTTATGCATGCACGTAAAATGACCCGAATCTAACATGCGTATAAATCATTTCACTGTTAATGCTCTATTATTTAGTTATAAGCAAATTCTGGATTTATGTGTGTGACATCCTATTTGATAAAATATACAAACGCATTCAATGAGCTCAGTTGGAACCCCGAAAGTGTCGTTGTATGTGCCCTTGTCATTATTTTCTTTTTGTTTTCAACACTTTGAGTTTTGTTCCTATAAATAAACGCTTTCATATGAAGCCAATACTTTCACTTACATTTCCGATATATTCTCTCTTCAATACGTTACATTACACACTCTCCAGAAATATTATTTTTTTCGACATTTTGAGTTTTGTCCCAAAAAATAAACGCTTTCATATTAAGCCATTACTTTCACTTACAATTCCAATATATTCTCGCTTCAATACGTTACATTATACACAAAATGCCCTACAAAACGAGTACACACTCCCCAGGAATGGCCGATTGATTAGAGCTCGCATCAGGAATTAATAGCACGATTAGCAACAGTGCCGCTAAGCGCATGCATTTTGAATAAATCACCGCACAGGGCCGTTGAGTGTACTGCATGCCCTGCAGCGCTACGGCTGTGTCGCAAATGTAACTGATAGATTGGTGTTTAATGTACATGGGATGGTGTGTATACGTCTTTTGATGGGTACTGAAGAGAATAAACTGTGGGTTTGTTGTTAGCAAGTAAAAAGCAACGAATTTTTTATCGTCATTCTTTTCGTTGATTTCCAAGGCGGCTTCCAGCTGTTGAGTTAATTTCCGTCGGTCTAGTCTACACACTGTCAATAATTCCTGAGTTAATTTCCGTCGGCCTAGTCTACACAATGTCAAAAATTTCAATACTTCTCTCAATATCTTTTTATTTCAAATTATAGCTGCCCGGATTTTTATATATCCGATGAGGGTCGTATTTGGAATTTCTATTTATGAAGCTATCATTAAACACATTATTTCAACGGACGATCGGATCACGATCACTTGAAATTCAACATAATTTCAGAAACCGAAAATCCACTTACGACCTTGGTTATGTTAGGACCGGGATCTTTCAAATAAAACTACAAATTTATCAATTTCAACCCTTATAGCCAATTTACCCCGTCATTGTAGAGTGTCAAATTTCATCTAAGCTACATAAAGTAAAACTTATTAACAGGCTACTATTTAATACATTTTCAATACTTCCTTAACCACCAAATCTTATTCTCAATCTTCCCACCCTAAGTCGCTACCTCTGCCTCTCTTAACTTACGCCACATTGTAAAGGGGCGCGTAGAAGCCAGCATTTCGCATTTATCAGTACGACGCTTGAATGCCACGCCGTTGTTTCGCAGTGCAAAGGCTTAATTGAATTTATGCCATGATTAGCGAGCGTGATGCGCTGCGAAGCAAAACAATCATTTTGGCTTACTATGAAATCAATGAGTCATTGTATACTAATATACAAACATTATAAATTAAATTGAGGAAATTCTTCTTCTTAAGAACCCGCGTAGGGAGAAAAACAGAGGAGCACGCGTGTAAAGGTGAATGGGTGTAAGTGAGGCAAGAGAGATTTTTAAGGAGGTAGGTCGTTGAAGATAGCGAACGAGATTCTATTCTAGTTTTACGCATTGTCTTTTAATATATGTATACGAGTATAAATTATGTATAATATATATTATAAATTATGATGTTTTCGAGTATCCAATCCTTAAATCTTTTTCAAGTATCTTGCTAACTTATGTTTATTATGCTAAGTTTAATTGATATAGAAAGATATGCTCGAAAATAATCTTATCAAACAGTTTCTGCAAATGACATATATAATCATTTGATCTCCTCAATAGTACAGCTTAATTATCTTTCTAAAAAATGTAATGACAATATTTCTTTGTAGATAGTAAATTTTTAGAATCTAGATTTTCTAACTTTAAAACTATTATAAAGTACATTAATTCAAATAAAAAACATACACCAATTCCTTATCATACAATAATAAACGCTCATGAAATTTGTATTCCAAGTGTATGGAGCTCGCTCGTCGTATTAGCCATAAATTACTAATCCGTAGCAGGCCAGGTATTAAAGCGATTGAAAAGCCGAGCACGTGCCTCCGAATCAAGTGCAGCTTGCCCTCTCCTGCTTCGTTTCCTAAAAGAGACACTGCCTTGTATACATACGTATACATTCACGTCCTTTTATCCCTTTGAGGACAGAACCTTGGAGACAAGATAACATCCACCTCCTTGGTTACTTAGTGACATGAATATTGGGCTTGTGATGATATATGGAAAATTGGTGATAGGTAGCTAGTCTATCGCACAATAGAGCCTTAGTTTCCTGAGTTCCTTAGTCGCCTTATACGACAAACAGCAGACCATAAAGATTCTTTTACGTCCCAGATGGTTTGCTTTATTGATAATAATAATTTATCAATGTATTCATGCACCTATAATAACTAATAATATGGTCCTATGAAGAGCCTTAAAATATGGTTTCTTAATACAAGCTTTTAGTTTAAGGTGACAGTTATGATGTTATTGAATTATGTTATTATGGTTAAATAGAGATTTATTTTTATTACTGATCACAAACGTAACGGAACAGAAGTATAATTACATATGTATTTGTGTCTGCTTTTGATAAGATAAAACGACATCGAGTGATTTCAAATATTTATCTTAGAAATGCGCTTTTCTGCTGTTTTCTTTTCTGGTCGTTGTTTTTATGTGCTATATATGTATTTATCTATAAATTTTCTTACATATTCTTAATAAAACTTACTAAGCGGTAAGCTATTTGTGTAATACTAAATATTATTACTATTATTATTACACAAATAGCTTACCGCTATATACTCTAATTAGTATTACTATTATCTTTTCCCCGCTAACTTTTACCATTCATTTAACGCTAAAAAATCAACCGCCAACCATACCTATCCCTCGATATTGAGCAGATTAAATACCACTTCAAATCAGTGCAGTAAGCAGTTACCAGAGTACCAGGGTCTTCCCTGAAATAATGAATTCCCGAGCTCCTCAAGAGGGCTTCAGTCAGGGAGCAGTCTCGAGAAGCTCTACGTGATCAACGAGGGAACTGAAACGTGTATTAATATTGTGAACACTTCAAAGTGCACGACATATATACATAGATGGCAGTAGTGTTTCCTTGTAGAGGTGTATAGGTTATTTCCGGGGGTTAATCATTTTTGTTGCATTGATTATCGCGCGTTGTGGATTTACTTAGTGGTAGGTTATAGGTGATATAATGTGATCTTTTTCGGTATGTTATATAAAATTATATTGAAGTATTTAGCGGTTTTACGTAGTGTGAAAAATAGTAGAACCTGCATAAAGAACTTATCGGACGTAGGGCGAGAGACATTTGTCAGGATTTAAGATGATATCGAACGACCTATCCCAAAAAGGGAAAATCAGAAAATCAATTCCTATACCAACAGTAGCTTTTAATCTTGCCTGTTCCATTATCAAGTTTAAAACATTAGTACGCTACTTAGTTATATTCCACCACTTTACAATACTCGTAAAAGCTTCAAGCTACGTTTACGGGCTAAAGCTCACATTGTAACATTATGTACGTACCTACTCGTATAACTTTTGTTCTTGATATTGATACCAGGGCTAAGTGCTTCACCTAGTGGCCATTTTGAGCAAATACACCTGCGGTAAGTTTGTTATGCATGATGAGGTACCGTAATGTACTTCTGGTTTTATGATGTCAAATTTTAAAACCTTTTGGTTAAGACAAAACTGATGAAGTTCTGGTTATTCACCATTACACCATCCATCACCATCTCACAATACAAGGCATAAATTACTAATTTAAAATGCATGTAATTAATATAGTAACAATTACGAAACATACTCATAAAATATTTTAATGTTACCCCATAACATTTCATGTTTTTGCCCACTAAAACAAGGAATTATGTACTAGCAATTTAATCACATCAGCGTTTATTGCTAAAAGGTTTACGACAGGCGTTCGAGCATAATAACCCTGAGCGTTCATTTTTACTGAAAGTGGATTCTTACTAATGCACTGCAGTCTTGCCTAGTGCCGGAAAGGCAGCCAGTGACATAAATTATGTTGCACTCACACACATTACGGGCCATACAAAATATTTGAAAGTACCTTGCGCGAAATAGATTTGAAATTCGAACTAGTTTTACGATCTCCAGTAAAATAACTTGGAATAGAACTCAGTTGGTCACTCTATAGGAGCAATGTACGTGTAATTTCTTTTTGTTTTTATTGTCATACTATATTTTAATCAAGTTTTAGCAAAAATTAAGGAATGAGGTGATAATCATATACTAACCTAATACATACATTTTACTATTGATTGACATATTTTAAAATCAGATCATCCAGCCCGATTTATTAGTAATCAAATTAATTACCAAAATATTTAAAGTACATTTTGCAGTACATAAGTTTCATTTTAAATATTGTTTCCATAAAATTTTACATCGGTTAAAGGTCACATGTTACGGAATGATAAAACCAGTAACTGCAAGACTGATATCACCACGATAAGTGGCCCGGTCATCACTCCAATTCTCTCGAAAGTTCATTATTGTATACCTACTGTATTTAAACTGGATTGTTGGACTATTGTATTAAAACTGGACTGTAAAGCATTGTTACATGTTAATGAAAGTATTTACTAATGTCTAGTCCTAAATGTCATATCTCTCACTTGGGTCAAATCAAATCAGTCAAAAAAGAAATAGTCAATTATATATCTCTATCAATGCATGGATCAATTCGAATTTACGTAATCATTACGAATTTGATATTTTTCTAAAAGTGAACTAGGTCATACTATGACTCTTTATTTTTTTTATAACGAAAAGGATTAAAAAATGTGAAAGTTTATTTATATATATGTACTTCAACAATCTATCATTAGATTCTCATTTTTCCAATATTGACATCCATTACTATTCTTTTACAGATATTTACTACTCAAACTAACAATTCAAAAGCCATCGATTTCAACGATACATCTTTATATATTATCAACACAGATAACGAGCAAACAAGATCACCTATGTAAAACCTACTTAACCCAAGTTCAAGGTGACTTCAATTCACAAATAGCCAACAATGCAGTGAGGGCACCTCGTTAATAGCCCTACCACAATCAACTGGTTCACCTCATTTAGAGGACGATCCATTAATCAACTCGTCTACATAATATGATTTTTTTATACGAGAGTTACCGTGACTTAATAGCAGTAAGTTTTTGAAATAAAAGTTAATCTGATGATTGTATTCGTTATTGATATCTATGTTGATTTATTTAACATGGTCTTAAAAGATTCATTAATAGACATATGTATAATGCGCAATGACAGTAAGTAATTTGATTACTGAATCTTAAAAGTGACATTATACAAGTTAACGAGTAATAGAGATATCGTAATCAGTGTCTTTTAAGCACAGGAGCCTGATCTATTAGTCTTTTACTAAGGACTACTATGCTTTGAAAAGTTCTGCTCTTACTGGGTACATGCATGAGTCTTTTGCAACATTAAATGTATGAATGTACATCTGCAATACCAAAATTTCCCAATAACAAACTACAGATTCACCAATAATTTGTACCTTTTAAATTGAACGCGCGGAACGGATTGATTATTGCCTTAACATGAACCCAATCATTCTCACTTGGAAATACAAAATCCCTTTGTTGCTTTATTATTCATTACGCCTCTCCTTTATTCAATTGCATTAACGAGGCTGTACAGAGGAGCTCATTATTTGCTGTGAGCCTCCGGCTATTTTCTTATTTCATTTGCAGACTGCGTTCAACGAGTGATTGCAGATCCTGTGGTTAGGAAGTGGTTAGGTTGGTGTAAATAATCGATGCACCGTATGTTGTACTGTAGTACATACTAAGATAATTTAGTATAATAAAGTAGGTTTTAAGAAATAATTTATCTGATTGGATGTTACAACTGGATAAAAAGTAGCATTGTTACATATAAATTTTTACATTTAAAGGTAAAGTTTAAAATCTTCAGTTAAATCATTTTACATATAAGTGAATTTATGTAGGTTATATATGCGTGTTATATGTATTTGATTGTAAATCGTATTTATCAATTAAAGTATAATATATGTATGAAATCACTGTTCCCTCTTTAATACACATGCCTATATAAAAATATATTAATTAGAGCGAAAGTGATTTGTCAGGATCGTGACAGATGGGAATCCGTGATAAGGGTGTAATGTTTTTTTATGTATTTATAATATAATTTGCTTTGTCCTTATAAAGTACTGAACGTGTTAGAGTGCATACACCCTTACATTCACTCCCAGTGGTGTCTGGCCCATAATTACATTCCTCGTCGACTCTAGAATTTCCATATTTCAAATTCCCAATACACCATCTGTGCCAACTCAGTATCAATATCTAAGTTTACTACCTTTTATTAGCAGAGTAATTATTTATCTTACTAATTGGGTTTTGGAGTAGTAAATTTATTAAGTTAATTGAAAAATTAGACCGGTCGTTTGTGTTTACATTAATTTATGTATTTCATTCAACATAATCTAATTATTATATTATATAAAACGAGGTACTAAACACACGTACCTAAAATAAGTAGTATCTTAGGCGGTACCTATTAATACAATAAAAATCACTATCACTGTTTCGTCCACTTGAGATCATTCACATTTGATTCATCGCCACATTACATTGTATCAAACAAGGCCTGACAAATCGTAACCATCTGTCGAGACATAAAACACACCAGTTGCATTCCCCGGATTTCCATACCCAGCTAACGCCACTTCATTACCCGAACACTTTCCTTGAGCGAAGTCTGCGTAATTATCACACTTCCACGCTAGAAAACCATAATTACTCCTGACAGTAGCTGCCCAGAATCTCAAACAAGCTTTATGACTACACTTAGCAGCGTCAGACTCTCCCAACACCGGTATTATGCCAGCACTACAGTGTGGCTGTCTCGCTCCCTCATCGTTGAAGAAGAAATCAGCATCAGCAAGTACGCTGGTGGTACCCAAGCCTCCAGCATTGCAATGGTACACCTCTACATACTCAGCTACACCGGAACGAATTTGGTTGTTTATGAAACTGTTAGAGAAACAGGGGCCTGCGGGATCGATACCGGTTATTCTCCGTAGCTTTTCACCTGTGGCGTTGAAGTAAGTTTCCCCGGCGTTAGCCAACATTTGACTTCCTAAGCTATGACCGACGCCATGTATCATCTTTGAAGGAAACCCTTTCATATGGAGGTCGGTAAGAAATTCTCCAATAGCCTTCCCCAGATAGTAAACATATCTGACAGATCGTTCATAGCTTTTCAACTTCCCTCCTTGAGCAGAAGTGTAAGCTGAGTGATCAAGGATTATCAGGTACACATCAGGTACGTTTTTAAAAGTCTGCCGAATCAGTTCTTCGGTTTTCTTACCAATGTTTGACTTGTAACCTGGCACGAACACAATTAGTTTCTTCGTGACATCTAAATTGTAGACTTTGTTTATAAGTTCAGCTGCTTGTCCGAGCGGACTGGTTAGATTGTAACTGTTTTGAAAGTCATAGAAGAACAACTGGGTCCCACTTATGTCCAAATTCAGGTTCTTAGTGTGATCGCCTGAAATTAAGAAATATTTATTTCAACAGCGTAGTTATGTCATATCGTAAACTATGTGTTGAAAAAAGGATTATATTTAACATCGGATTCTTGCGATGCAATCAAATAACTTGTAGGTATAAAGCTCTATTTTCAAGTATCCACAACAATTTATTTTAAATGGATATTATAAACAACAAATCAACAATCCATAAATAACCTATTACATTTAATCGATATATAAAAGAACAATTTTATGAATATGTATGAAGATTAAGCAACATTGAAGAATTTAAATCGAATATTTTAGCAATAAGTCAATAAACAAAATTGACTGATATAATAATGACCATCTATAGATTCATATAAATATATCATATGAACTTAATAATTCCCGAAGAGAATGGCAGAGTCACAGGGCTAAAGACCTTTTCCCTAATATTTAGAGGTAGATGTAATTTTTTTAGATAATGTCATCAACAATTTTACTTACAGTGAACCAAAGTTATACAACTTCAAAATTATCATAAATAATAAACAAAAACTCACACGTTAAATGATTGTAGAGAGTCATATGTAAAATTCCATATTGTGTATTACTAGTAACTGTGTGCACAAAAACACTACAGATCAACAATCCAATCGTAGACGAAAATATTATTAATACACTTTTTAATAACATTTTATTAATAAATGAGATGTGAGCGCGTCTACTCGATAACAGAGTCGAATTAAAAATGGAAATTTACACAGATTTTATTATCACTAGCAATTCCAATAACAAACTTTTGGCTGTAAACTGGTTTTGACTTATTATTTTTACTTGTACCGTATAACCTTATTTAATGTAAGTCAACTATCTGTAGAGGGCTTTATCCTATATTTATGCTAATAAGATAATTATATTGACTATATATATACATATATATACTTATGTTGACAGAAGACTTAAAGAATGTATTTATTTCAGTCAGATAGACGCTATATTGAAAAAGGGTGACGTTAGGAGTATCTATAACCACCGAGTGAGTATGAGAAGATGTATGAATGTCAATGAAGCGAAAGTGGTCTGTCAGGATCGGGACAAATGGGGATCTGTGATCTTTGCCTACTCCTCTACAGGGAATCAGTCGGGATGTGTATGTATGAAGAGTGTTATTTTCCATAGCAAATTTATTCCACATGTATTATTTTATTATTACATTAAAATGTGTGAAAGGGATAAATGATTATGAAAATTATATTCGGTAACAAATTTTTATTATTTAACTTAAAGATACAATAAATTTAGATCTAATTACATTATTAAACAGCTCATTTTTTCTTAACCTAGTCATAGTATTCTTATATCTACATAGTTGTCTTAGTTACAAGTATCTATGTTAAAATCTTAAACAATAAGAATTGTTTTACTAGCCGACATAATCGAAATGATCGAATGGCTATTATAGATTTAAAAATTTTTAAATGTATTGTTTCACGTATTTTAGAAGCATATGAAGTTACATGTTTATTAATACAGAACTATATACGTATATAAGAAATGATAAAAACATTGTATTATAAAATGACTTGTAGAGTGTATTCATTTTATTAGGCATATTATTCATTAGGCCTGTTTAAGAAACTTTTTACATAGTTTAAAATTATTCACTTTTGATATTGATCTAAATATTTTTGATTCTCTAATTACGACTATTGTTTACTATCTTACTTACTGTAGCTGTGGCAAGTTATACCCATCCGTCGACACATAGAAAACCCCAGTAGCGTTTCCTGGATTCCCATACCCAGCAATGGTGACTTCATTAGCTGAACATTTTCCTTTAGAGAACTTTGAATAATTATCACATTTCCACGCAAGGAAACCGTCCTTATTCTTCACCGTTGACGCCCAAAACCTCACACAGGCTTTATGACTACACTTCGCAGCATCAGACGCTCCTAAGCCAGGAATGTAACCAGATTTACAATTCGGTTGCTTTGCCCCTTCATTGTTGAAAAAGAAATCGATATCAGCAAGAACACTTGATGTACCAAGACCTCCAGCATTACAGTGGTAAACCTCTACATATTCCGCTACACCAGACCGTATTTGCTCATTGATCAAACTGTTAGAGAAACATGGACCTGCCGGGTCTATTCCCGTGATTCTCCACACTTTTTCCCCTGTCACATTGAAGAACCTTTCACCAGCTTGTCCTAGCATTTGACTACCTAAACTATGGCCAACACAATGCATCTTTTTAGCCGGTACTCCTTTCCCTTTAAGATCAGCTAGGAAATCTCCAATCGCTCTACCTAAATAGTACACATATTTGACAGATCTTTCATAGCTTTTGACTCGACCACCCTGAGCGGATGTGTATGCGGAGTGGTCGAGGATAATCAAGTATACATCGGGAACGTCTTTGAAGGTTTGTCTTATTAGTTCTTCTGTTTTCTTACTGATGTGAGACTTGTACCCTGGTACGAAGAGAATGAGTTTCTTCGTTACATCTAAAGTGTAGGCTTTTGTTATAACTTCGGCAGCAGTTTTTATAGGACTGGAGACGTTGTAGTTGTTTTGGAAATCGTAGAAGAACACTTGAACTTCACTCACGTCTAAGTTCAAATCTTTGCTGTGGTCACCTGGAACAAGAGTTGTAAAGACAATGAGTTAAATATCAATAAACAATATAGGGCGAAATATTCTAGACATCTTGTTATACATATCACTCCTTTGGAGATTATACGTCAGTATATTTATATTCTAACATTCCATGTATACTTAAATAAATTTAAATTACATTTTTTATACCTAGAATAAGTAGATTTCATAAAAACACAGTGCTGTTCGCCTATTTACTCGAAATTGCATGACACCCTACACTAAAATAAATGTTAATGTTTATCGCGGAAATATTTAAAGTTAATTTAATATCTCCCTATCTGATTAGGTTTAACCTGTAATTATGAGATATTGATAAATAAATGAAAACACCTTTATTTCATATATTACTTAAACTACAGATGTTTCACTGCGTAACCGTTACGTAAGAGTAGTCGTGAATTGAATTCAAGTTCAATGCGAACTAGATACGAAACCTTCTGGCGAGGACATGTTTACCAATCGGTCAATGCTTTTCCTTAACGTGTTGACATTTTAAGTACGACATTACTACAACGTTGTAAAGAAATAACAAGAAGAAATAAAAGAGAAGAATAAACAAGATTTTTGGCCTCAATCATAATATTTAAGACACCTTTACACTAATAGAACTAACTAAGTTGTTTTGAGTTCGTGGTAGTAGTGAACGTATATTTTATAAATCTGTACTTGTTGTAGATTGATAACTAAATACATACTTAAAATATGAAATTGAATTCACAAAGTTTATTATTATTTAATTTTGTAGAATATTGCGAAATATAAATTGTTGTTATTATATCAAAAAGAAAAATATAATATTATGCAGACTGACCTCTAAAGACTTCACCGTTGCCGTTTGTATTTTATATTTGACGATTCAATATTTGTACTGTTTATTATCAAAGTATAAAACACAATATTACATATATACATAAGCTTTCGCGATCTATAATCTTCGATGATATTAAATCTCCTCGGTCACTTTCAAAGTCATGTTTTATAGAAAAGTGGTGATAGATTACTAGACCATCGCCATTACATCATTGACATCTTTAAACCTTTATTAAAATCCATAAGCATGTGTATGATGTAATGTTATGTGTTATAATGCTGATTGTAAGGTACCTATGTCTGAAGTTATAGTATGCTTAAAATCATATCAATAGTCTAGCTATAAAATGATAAAGTTAAGCACGTTCATTAGATCTACTGTTTACTTATGTTTTTTCAGCTCCTCGGTTACGAAATGTATGTTGGGTTGCATTTAGCAATAAAATAATTTAGCAATATTGAGAGCCTCGCGATTTTTGTACATATTACAACTTTGTTTATAAAATTGACGCAATATGTCATTTTGCCTTCTAAAACGACAAATAATTTAGTTTCTTTTTCTACAGCGACATGAAACTATTTAGCTAATCAAACAATAAAATGTTAAAATTCTAACACTTCCTTATTTAAAATTACTTATACATAAACATTTAATATATTCCTTACAAGTAATATGCTCGTACAAAGCTTTGTGAAATATTCCATATTGGCTGTTGCTTTTCACACTTTGGAATACAAAACAACACACGAAAAGAATAACACCTTTAGAACACATCATATGCCAAAAATATTCGCGAAACCACACGATCATCCGAGAACACTGCTCGATAACTAATGAGAAGTGTCACGTAATAAATGAGTCAGTTCAGAGGAAGGTGACGTCTTGTAGGAAAAATAAACTATATAGAAGCAATTCTGATGTGTTTCCGTACAGTCTTGTTTGGTAGTTAAATCTAAGTCTCTCCTGTATATGATGGGGTATATTTACAAGAAAAACACAAACACTTTCACAACTACTAATCCTTTGGGTTCGGCTCGGTAAGATTCGGGTGTCCATCTCCGTAATTGCGGAGGTAGTAATTCGATGTAAGCCTTGAATCCACGATAACACAATAGTCAGTACTAAATTTTTACAGCTGTTGGCGTTTCGCCGTCTTAATGGGAAAGTTTGTTGCCTAGACTTTTGATAAGGGTATCATTGATAACTCGTTTTAATGCAATTTATTTTGATGACTGAACATATCATAGAATTTATGTATTCACGACTCAGTCCCCAACGTGATAGGCAGACACTACCGAACGTCTTATCGAATGGTCCTGACAAATCTCTTTTGCCTCACTGATACTTATTTGCCTATGTATGCATCATACGTATGCACGCTAATTCGTTATAATCATCAGCGTAACAAATGTGTAATTATTTTTAAGCGATTGAATTAGCCATTGTTTAAATTTATATGAATAAGTATAATAGGTATCGAATTTCAAACATTTTTTAACTACATATTCATTTAATTTATTTTATTATTAACCTATTGTTCATGCGATTTTTAAAGTTAATTAAGAATTTAAGTATATTCATTCGTCTATAGATCATAGACAGAGATTATCGAACGCCACTTGGAACGATCCTGACAAATCTCTCTTTCATCACTCACACGTATTAACCTTCTCATACATTATCTTTTCTTCACCCTACGTACACCCACCTTGATAAAAACTACTCCAATTTAATTTGTATATGTTCTACGTGGCCTAAGCTGTCAAACTAACTTCCATTTTTGCTCTATAAATATCTTAAGTATAGTCATACTCACAGATACATTCAACTCGTCATATACCACCGGATCTAATCTTTTGTCCTTGAAAACGTGACTGTATTGTCACAGCATTAACAACAGATGAAGATAATCATGCTCAGTAATAGGAAACATCCGATTAGCATTGAATTTTGCATACGGGTAACATATACCATGGTGACGAGCGTCAGATAACATTTAAGTACAAATATACTAAACACAAGCTACAACAAAACGAAACCTTCTTTCCTTCTTTAAACGTTTTCTGAAAGACTATGAGACAAATTCGTGTGGCTACTGGAATGTATTGTTTACTATTTATATAAGTAAATATCTCTGCCTATCACAAGAGATCTGAATTTACAAATTACAGACATTATAATGTTTTATAATCTATAATGTTAAAGTAATCGTAGGAAAATTACTAACATACTATAACTAATACGTAAAAAATATGTAATTTTACTGTTCCATATCTGTACTTACATTTCGTTCTGTACACGAAGTACCGAAAAATCATGAAGTTCAAATCGAAACCCTCAATCACAGCATAACACCAAATAAAAACAATTAAACTTAAAATCCGCATTATACTCTTTCTAATCAATGTCTATTACAATACTTAATTCACTTTTAACACTACTGCCACAGACAACTATTATATTAATACGAATTCATATTTGTATTCATAGTTGATTAATTAAATTCACTTTGCTTAAACTTCGCATGTTTCGTTTCACAGTTCACTGTATCAATGTTAATGTCACATAATGACAAAATAGCGGTACTTGATAAGGCTGGTATTGTTAAAACCTTTTAATACCCCCACTACAGTTACCCATCAAAGATTTTGATAACAATGGTCTATGTTTAAACCTTGGCTACACGTATAATTATTCACTTGCCACAGATGTTTGACTATATTTAATGGATGCTGAGTCAGTAGTCAGAAGAGATAGTCGTGTGTAGATAAGACAGAATCTTATCATCTCTCATATATACGAGTATGTACATATACATTTTGCCCGTTTCCCTTCAGATATCGATGTCCCGTTAGCCCGCCGAGTGTGCTATGACCAAACTTAACCAACTAAAATAATGGAGGTTTTAATAAAAGTATCTACTTCTGTGTCAATTTTGGACGTACAATCTTTGCTACTTTTGAAGGAAATATACCGTGCAAGTCTTGCATGTAAATAGAATACTAACGCATTAGATTACCGAGATAATAGGGTTCAATGAAATCTATTTTGCGATGGGTCATTAACCTATCACAAAATCATCACGACCTCCAAAATGCCTTTTGATTAAAGTTACCGATGTATCAAACTTTTATCCATTCAAAAGGACTTTGTATATGCATATATGCAATTACAAATCTCATCATTTAACTTACGATAGCTCTAATCTTGAGAGTTGACGGAATGTCATTTCTATAGAAAAAAAAACCCTTTGAGCAAAAAAAAATGTGTCCATTTGGGTTAAATATAACGCTGTATCAAAATTTTAAAACATAAATAAGATTATATTATTACACACGAACTCTTTGTTTATTTACCTACAACATATTTATACGAAAACGTGATATATATAATCATCTTGCCATACCCGAACGTGCTAAATATATTATAACATATACCTATTGAGTCCATTTACGAAAACCTATCAAATAAATCTGCGGATCTTAAGCAATCTCCAAACACTTAGGGATTGGACGAGCCCCTGTAATTAGCCGTCTTTAACACCCCGACACCCGATAAAAGTTTTAATTGACTCCCGGATTGAATCTTAAGGGGCTTATTCGGGACCAATCTTACGAGTAGAACATGTAATATTATACAGCTTTGTGAATAAAATCATAGAAGAGCTTAAAGGACCCTAATTTCCTTTTAGCAAAAGGTAAATGAACACAAGGGTTAATGTTATACGTGATTGATGTTTAAAAATATGTATCTAATTTAGCTTTGTAAATAATCAAATAAAATAAAAACTATATTTTGACGACCTCCGTGGCGCGATTGGTTAGACACGTGAACGCTAATCGTGAGGTCCCGGGTTCGATTCCCGGTGGAGGCAGAGTTAAGTTAAGAACTACGCTGTTCTTCTGCTTTCCAGTCTGGTCGTTGATTATATATGCTATATATGTATCTATCTATATCTATAATAAGTATACATTTCTTAAATATACGTTGACTAGTACCCTTAACACAAGTCTTAAATGTACTTACTAAGGGGCTAGTTCAATTGGTGTAATAGTGTCCAAATATTATTATTATTATATTATTACTATAATTAGACACAAAATATTGAATTCTGCTTTGCACCTTGTTTTTACCTTTTCAATGAAAAATGTAATGTATCTAAGTATTATACATATATATTTAAGGAAGATATAATTTAAAATAAATATAATAATAACATATGTATAAGTATTTCCTTGTTTTATTGTATATAACTTAATTTGAATTTATGAATAAATGATCTATAGATAGAATTAATATAAATATAATTTTTTTATCTGTATAAGGAATACTCACCAACATAACATATAATTATGTCAAATTAAGTTCTTACCTAATGGCAAGAATATACATAATTAGTTTACTTTATCCCGTTAGTAATTAAATATCCTGTTTTTTATAATATTGTTGTAAATACACCTACAATTCAAATTGAGGATAAACTGTAAATTGATAACATTTAAAGCAGGGTTTCCCAGTTACTACAAAGTGTTTCCTTAAGGAAATGTCGATTGGTTTGGAGACATACTTGTCTTAGATTTTATGGAGAGTTATTTCATATGATGCATACACATTGACGTCCTATATTCTTATTTTCAAGTAGACAAAACCTTGGAGAAATAATACACACTTGATTGTTTGTCAAAGTTGCGATGACACTGCTATGTTGTATTTTGGTGACAATTCAGTAGCAAATCTATATAGATTATATAAACTAATAGACTATTAGTCGCGAAATATGAACTATATGGAGACGTGAATAGGTAAATATAAAAAAAAATTGACTATTACTCGACGAGAATAAACCCGTTAGAGTTTTTATTTGCAGACTTTCATAGGTCGTTAATCACCATCGCTGATAATGGCGACGTGAAAACTTAAAATCCTTGGGCTTTATTATTATTTTACTAATAAGGTTGATAATAAAAATTTTCTATTGACAAAAATATTATGAAAAAACATTAGCAACAGAATTTATATTAACAACACTATTCGAGCTTATTTTTTCATTTATGGTCGTGTATAATATATTAAGTATTTTAGTATAAGTATCTGGATTCTTTACTAATAATAACCAAGGTACTTGCCTGAAAAGTTGCTCATCGAGCTAGAACCAAAATATAACAAAGCATGCTATTATTACTAACAAATAGGAGTACCAGTAAAATAAGTTAAAAATGTACTTTTTATGTATTTTATTTAATAATTCTATTTTTACTATTCTATTTTTTTGCCATTTACACTTAACTTCATCGGCGCTACCGCCTTTTGTGTATATTGGCCTCTTCCACAATATTTTGTCAATCTCTATTACACATTACAGTAAAAGACTTACCAAAGTACCTACAAGACGTGCTATTTTTTGCTGATTCATCACGAACTATTTAAAAGTGGTTTTGTGTCGTCGACGCCAATATCATTAAGTGTACTAAAATAGTATTTCCCTGTCGCATTATTTGATCCCCAAAACCCAGCTATCGCAGTGGGATATTTACATTTCCCTGATACATAATCTATATAAGAATCACACTTAACAGCCTGGTACAATTCCTTATTGGAAACTGTTTTCGCATACAAAAACACACATTGCCAATGGCTACACAGAAAAGTAGCGCATTTCGGTTGCATTACTCCATTATTCGCGTAGAAATCGACATCACCGAGAACAGAAATGGTTCCGAAAAAGCCAATATTGCAATGGAAAATCTCCACATAGTTCGCTACTCCAGATCGTAGCTGGTCTGTTTCAGGAGCATTCTCAAAACAGGGTCCAGCTGGATCTAAACCCGTAATAACATCTAATAATGACCCTGTCTTGTCTTTGTATATCTGGCCGACATAGCCTAGAATTTGAGATCCTAAGCTGTGTCCGATAATTCTTTTTATTTTAATATCATCGTTCTCTTCTTTGAGTTTCTTTATGAATTCAGTGCTTTCTTTAGCAATGTCATAAGTATACTTGACTGATCGTTGGTAAGCGACTACCGTATCTTTGTCTGTATCATTTGTATAAGCATAATGGTCAATAACAAGGTAGTAAGTGTCGTTGAGTGTAGCCATTGCATCCTTCATTCCATTATTGATTATTCCGTTTATTGGAGTAGCAAATCCAGGGACGAATATTACCCATTGCTTGGCTTTAGTTTTAGAGGTCTGTATATAATCATGTATAGAACTAGCTGCTTCTTTAATGGGATATCTCATTGAATTATTATTTTTAAAATCATAGAAATACACGTTCATTAAATGCACGTCTAAATTTAAATTCTTGTCATGGTTGCCTGAAAGAAACGAAATATATGCTATTAAAGTTATTTAAATCTAATGGCTGGAATGAACTTAATGGTAACGATATTTGACATTCGAAATATGACAACATTAATTCGGTTTCTCATGTATCAAAACAGTGAAAGTTTATAGGGGTAAAAATAAATGTGCTTCGTGATCTCTGTCGACACCTCTGAAGGGAAAAGGTTATTTTTAAAAAGTATTTTCGTAATAATTACATTTAATAAAAGTTTAGTTGTTATATGGCAATTGAACTGAGAACCTAGTACATATAAACGCACGTCCTTTAATCCCTTTCGGGGAGGACAGGACCTTTGAGACGTGATAATATATTCCAAGTCACTTTTAAGCATGCATTTTTTGGGCTTTGAACTCAAATGGAACCAGAACTCATGGTAAGTACTACTAATGATGAGTAAAAAGATGTCTTTTTAAATAAATCCTGAAGGATTTTACTATGGCAAATTAAAACGTTTATACTTACATACTGATGCTCCAAATGTTAACCCCTTTACTGGGCCTTTTACTAAGCTTAAGACACTATGCACGCAAAATATTAAAATCAAAGACAATACTGTATATTCCATGTTTGAAATAAGTATAATTCTTTTCTTGACCTTTTCGTCGACTTTCACCTTTAAAAATAATAAAAGAAATCTTTTTGATTCTGTATGTAGGCCTCTCAATCCGAGAATATATCTTATTTGACTGTAAGTGATATATGCATTGCCACAACTAAAATATAGATAGTGTGTAATTGAAAACAATAGCGTGTTAAATGATGTGAATAATAATTTCGTACGCTCTTTGTGAATGAAATTTGAATATCGTATATTTTTTAAAAGTCAAATTGAGTTAATTTTGTACACATAGCGACAATCGGAATTATCTCGAAGTCTCGAACATGCATATATAAGCTCTTCACGACTAATTTCCCTTGTGCTTGTCAAGAGGGTAGTCAGGGTGTCGGGAGTCCATCTCGATCTTTAGACACAATGATGTGAAATTACGAAGATACACAATCCCAACTGCGAAGTTAAATAAAAAGACAAACGCTTCACGACCCTTAACTATTACGGGGTAGTCAGAGATTTGGCTGTGCATGCCCGCAATGCGGAGGTAGTAATTCTATGGCCACCTGGAACCCACGTGTGGACTACATAGCATGATAAGTTGTGGTAAGCCGTGTCGCCATTTACAAGCACTGGCTATTGCCTAATTGCGAAGTTAGTGGTTCTTAATATGACATGTAGTAAACCTTGTCATCATTTATTAACAGTAATATTCTCATTAAGTATTTTTTATCTTTGTTATTATTTTTTTATTTTGTCTCTAGGATAGCTAGAGGCTTCAGTAACCACAATCGTCGATGTGTAGGTTTTGGCTACACAAACTACTACAAAGTAATCGTATCAGCCTTGTCATAGTTAATATATCGTTATAAATTATTTCTCGTCTTGAAAAACGAGTAAATATACGATTTTTCCTCCCCGAATTATTCTTTCAAAGTATTCTATAGGTACTTATTAGGAGATACAGTCAATTACACTCTTATGACTATGTGTAGACGGTTGGTAAAGTAAAATTGACACACAATTTTAGAATATACCAAGTTGACTTTATTTTATTCTAGTAAAACAAATACAAAATTAATTAAAAGTCACAAACTTATTTAATCTTTACGTAAAATCTAACGACATAAATAAGTAGTTAATCTTAATATTAAAACACTTTAAAACATTTCTAATACAGATAATAAATTCATTTTGATTAAATTCAAAAGACATACGCAATACAATATAAAACTATCTCAGCAATAGATGAATGGATCAAAAAAGTATATGATTCTGAAATTCTACCCAATTGTATTAAATTTTCATTTATTAGGTTTTGATACAGGCACTTTGAATTTGTTTAAGGCACATTAAAATAAATCATATAAACTGAATCTCTCAAAATACTTGTAGGAAAAGATATTAAACTGTTAGGATCTAGCATAAGATACATTTTAAACCACACAATGTAAATCACACTGTCAAAAATCAAATTTCTAATATATTTTTCTTTATAATCAAAAAGAAATATCACTATTCAAATCACTTTCGTCTTCCACATAATGCGAAGACTATAAAAAGCACGACACTACTTAAACGTAAAGAATAAGTGTAATAAATTAAAAATCAAACCTTAGACCAAATAACGCCTAAGCTATCAAAATAAATCGTAAGAAACACTTCATTACAATTAATGAGCGACAATTATTCTAACGCCAGGCTCCGGTTCGGTGACCACATCCTTACAAAGTGGTGCATTGCCAACGATACGGAAGTTCTTGGTGTACGGTATGACTACAATGAGTAGGCCAGACACGATGATCCAGATTCCACCAACATAGAACGCTGAGTCCCAACTACCAATCCTGTCTTTGAGTGATCCTGAAATATTAAAAAGAAATGGTTCTAATAATTTAAAATGTCAATAGTATTTACTGCCATCTTTGGGAATTTGAATGCACTAACAACGACACAGATGGCGTTGTTATGATGAACCAATGCGATAGTTCGCAGATGTACTGTATTATAAATAGTGTTGTAAAGAACTCGAGTCTTTGAGTCCTAAATTTAGAGCTCGACTCTGCATTACACGACTCGACTCATAACAATAAGACTCTTAAGAATAAAGAACTCAAGTCTATATGAGCTCTTGAACGCGAGACTCGAGACTCGAGTCTTCTTTAGCGCTCGAGTCCTTTTTACGCGCCGAGTCGCGCTCGAGTTCTTTTCCGCTTTGAGTCATTCTTTTTAAAGCAGCCAATAAAAGGCCTCTCGTAGAAGTTGAAAATTACACTATTTGTCATAGCGTGATATTATATACCCTATAGGCTTCCCCAATAAAAGGGCTATTTAACACTGAAACAATTTCCAAATTGGACCAGTAATTCCTGAGATTAGCGCGTTCTACCAAACAAATAAACTCTTCAGCTTTATTATATAAGTATAGACATTTATTCTAAATAAATCACTGTCAGCATTTCGAAGACCAGTTTGAAGAAGACTCGAGCTCTTTTAAGACTCGAGCTCTTTTAAGACTCAAGCTCTTTATAAGACTCGAGTCACTCGAGTTCTATTTAAGGTTTCGAGTTCAATAATGGCGCTCGAGTCTTCATGATAGGACTCAGACTCGGCTCGACTCAAGACTCCGAGTTCAGTTAGTTCACTGAGTCTTAGAAAATTGAGTCGAGTCTATCGAATAAGACTAAAAGACTCGAGTTCTTTACAACACTAATTATAAATGTAGTACTAGCCTTGATAAAATGCACAACTTAAAAATTAATATGACAATAGCACACATTATTCCATTATGTAGACCACAAATATGTACAATCTGGGTGCATTAACCCAGAAGAATTCAATTAACGACGACGGGCAATCGTCATCCACAGATATGTAGATGATCTGACCTTAGGTACTTTGATAACTGAGGCTGGTGATCATTTGTTTTATTATTTCTTTTTGTGCGTGATTTACATAATTTAAAGTGCCCCAATTTCATGTTTTATTTTTTCTTTCATACGATCCACAATAATTGCTGCTCCTTCTTTCATTCATTCAACTCTTTGAACTATCTTTTGTCTTTTATTTGTAACACTTTTCTATATACACTAATTTTATTATAACTATATTCCTCATAATTACACTAAATAGAAACATTAATTTACCTGCAATAGGTGGTCCAACAAGGTGTCCAAGTCCCTGGCTCAACAACACAAGACCGTACGCCATTGCAAATTTATCCAGACCCACCAACTCTACAAGAATGCTCGGCGTATAGGAATAGGAGCTTGAAAACGTCAGTCCAAAAAGCAAGGAGTTTGCAGCAAGAAGGTAGAAACCATATCCAGATTCTGCGCTGGACGACTCTATGATGACCGGGAACATGATCAAGGTGATCCCGCATAAGACCAGGCAAACAGCGTACGTTTTCGTGATGTGGACCCAGGGTTGGTCTCCAGCCCAACCTAGTCCGACCTGAAAATTAATAAGGTCTTTGTGTGAATTCCAGTATTCAGTTTATTCTAGGAGTCGATTGGATCAGGTTATAGATAAAATTCATCATCATCAGCCTGTCTGAATCCACTGTTGGACATAAGCCTCCCCCAAATGACGCCACTTCTCCCTGTCAGTGGCCGCCAAAAATTACTTTGATCTATTGATAAAATTACTTTGTGTTAAATTAAACATCGAGGAGTGACTTTTATATATCATGGTCACACATTTCACGTCCAGTGTCGTTAAAAGAAATAAATACCTCATTGGAGTTTGATATTTCTGATAATTAGATAAAAAAAAACAAAATTTTATATAAACGTCATTATAGGTAGGTAATATGTATTAAAGTAAAAATATATACGACACTAAAACGAATTATTAGTTAACATAACATAATTTTCACGAGTTGTGTATTATACACTGCCTTTTTATTGCGGCGGGGTAAATAACTAATACTGTAATATATTTTGCTTTTAATTGTACTTTCTTTACTTATTACGTATATTAACAGAAATTGTTAAAAGAAATTGTTTAAATTACAGAGTGAACACTTTTTGCAGTAACAATTTTAACTCCATAAAAAAAACATATGCTTCACGACTTGTGTATACACACTCCTTTTTTTATTATGGCGGGCTAATCAGAGGCTTGAATGCCCATCTCCGAAATTTTGAAAATTCCAACTCCAATGACTTACAAATTACTTTTTACATACTACGTTACTTAAAAATTACGTTCATTAACTTACAATTCCAATGATAGTAGCAACACCAAAGATACTCAGCATAGCGGCGCCCTGGGCCTCACTGTAGCCGTTCATTTGCATGAAGTTGCTGATGTAGAAGTAAGGCACGATGAACCAGATGAAGAGCACCAGCGTGGAGAGGTTCATCATGAGGAAGTGGAACTCGGTGAACATCATGAAGTCGAAGGTTGAGTTGATCATGTTCAAGAGCTTTTTGCCCCATGTCTGAAACATGATAAGAGAAGCATTATTTACTACTAGTCAAAAAGGTCAAAAATACAGTTCTAAAAACACTCTGTTATTGCTAAATTTTAGACTACGATCAAATCTTAAGAGACCTCATTTAGTATTATAGACTCTTAGCCTTAAAGACTAAATCCAAGACGCTATTTGGATTGGTCGCCATCTCAATCACATTTCAGTTATCACTTTCCTCTTATGACAGAGCAAAACAAAATGTCTAATAGTGCAATATCTCATAATGCGATATCCTTTTAACGGTACAATATTTTAAGTACCTATAAACCAGATAATCGTAATTTATTTGAAACAAATTATTTGATGTTGTAAATTTATTAGTACCTATCTCCTAAATCATTTAATAAATAAAATATCACTAAAAATGTGCTTACTCACCCTCTGTTCATCCTCATCCTCGAATGACCACATGGAGTTCTTGTAAATATCCGGACAAGATGACGCTCGAAGTTTGTATTTCGCAATGTTCATCATGGCACCTCTGTGCATAATAGAATTTCTATGAACCCTAAGGTCCCTGAAATAATGGTGGTCCGTACTGATTTGTCTCGACAACCAATCCTGGCGTTCAGTCCTCGGTTTGATAGCTGCAGTCTTGTTTTCAGGGATCGGTTGCAGAAGCTTCTCTCTTACTAAGTCTAGTTTAGTCTCAAAATCTTTTTTCTCCTTCTTTTTTAGTTTTAGCTTCATCGACATGGTCACTGGTTTTTGTTTGGACACCTCAGGAGCTGGCTCTATGGGCAACTTTTGTTCCGAATTACTTCTCAACGCTAGCAGAGAGGGGTAGTTTTCCAAAATGATATTGTAAAGGCGCTTGTTCGCTTTCAATTGCTCTAATACTTCGGCTGGAACCTGGAATCATGACGGAAATATATATTAGTGCTATGATTCAATTTATTCGTAATTATAGAACAATTTACGAATTTTAAGTCTCTGTCTATTTGTTAATAAAAATTAATTTTGGAAATTGTACTATATTGTGTTTGCGCATGGACACCAATTTTGATATCTAGATGCGACTTAACTATCACAAAACAATTTTAATTTTATGTTTAAGGTAAAAATATGTAATAGTAATGTATGTTTTAGCTTTATCTAAATAACATATGTGAGTAATAAACTTGACTTTATATGAATATCCTATTTATGAAAAAGTGAAACGTTCTGTCCGTCGGTTGAACGGTATAAAAGGACGTGAATGCAGGCATAATATATTTATAAGTAATAAAGTAAGACCATTCTCACCCTTTCACTTTGTTTCAAAAACGTTGGTAGATTGATCACGGAGTTCACTTTCTGCTGGGACATGTCAGCGTTTATTTTCGTCGTGGCATCAAGATTTTCAGCTTCAGCTATAGAAGCAACTAAAGTCGTCAAAATATATTCCGGAGTTTCACCACTTTGCATTAGAGTTTTAAGTTCATCAACTCCGGGAAAAACTGATTCACCACCTCCAGATTTTGCAGAAATGGACACAGAACTCGATGCCCGCTTAGACTTGTTCAGTTTTCGTTGCTTTTTCTGTTCTATTATCAACCACTCTGGATCACGCATTACAGCTCCACACACGCAGACATTAAGTACAGTTCCAGAGAGTAGTAACAAAGTACCCCTCCAACCAAATTCTTCCAACAAATAGGTAGTCAATGGTGAATAGAAAAACGTTCCAAAGCCCACTCCACAGGATCCTAAGCCTACAGCCAGATTTCTTCGCTTGTCAAACCAATACGCAATACATACTACTGCAGTAACATACAATAGGCCCATACCTAAACCAGCCATCAAGCCATAGGTGATATATAAAACTTCGACGGAGTTACTAAAAGAAGCTGCAACAAAACCAATCGTAGATGCTACACCACCCAGTATAGTCATTTTTCTACATCCATATCTGTCAACCAAAGCGCTCATAATAGGTCCAGCAATAAGAGGAACAGCTATGAAAAGACTTCCAATCAAAGATGTTTTGGCCTCAGTAGTCTCGAAAAAGGTTACAAGCTTGTCATTTACTAATCCATATGAGAAAGCCAATCCATCAGCGACTGTAGCAATCAGGAAAGATGCTACAACAACTACCCAGCCCCATCCACCATCGGGGATATTGGGCCCAGTCTCAACATCAGGTTTACTGGAGCAAATACTGTCATCATCACCCAGGCCAAAGAACTTGACCCCTTCTGTTTGGGACACGGCATCATCATCGTTCTTAGTTTGATCTTTGTGATACGTCACAGACAATGTGTCTTTCTTCACATCTGTATCACCAGCTTGATTCGTTTTCATCGAATTTATAGTATTGAGGTCATTTTCAGTAGAAGTATTGTTGTAATTGCCGTCAAGTTTGCTCGAAGCTTTCAATTCCACATTCTTATTTTCATTCACTAGAAGAGCTTGCTGCTCCTCAGGGTGCACCTTGTGATCATATCTCGGTTTTTCAACACCTGGAATGCCATTGCTGATGACTCTCTGACTGTCCATCTGCCTCTCAATGTGCTACTCTCTCGAGTGAGCTCTGTGTGGTATCAATAAAGGATTCAATAGAACCCTGTCAAAGTATTGTTTAGGTGAAGGATTTAAGTTCTCTCGATGAATTTCTTAATCTTGGGTCTCTGGCGGAATAGCGACAGGGACTTCTCGCAATGCAAAGTCTTAGGTTTTGACGATTGTTAATTGTTGAGTACATCAAGGACGGGCTTGTCCTCGATTCTAAGCTAAGAAAACGCGCACTTTTGATGTAGTTTTTCTTCCTCCGATGTGGCGATCTACGTCTTGACATGAATCTTCAAAGTTCTCTTCGAAGCCACATGACAATATTGGTGATCTGGAAATAAACAAAAAATTACTATATAGAGTTAAGGTCTTTCAGTTTCTTAATATGCAAAAAGAATACATATTACGGCTGTATATTTTTCATAAAATTTTCGTAAATTTGTCCGTATAAATCCACTAGGAATATCAATGGATCAAAACAGTTGTTTATTCAATTGTCAGAGGAGATAAAAAATATAATGCTTGGACATGACGCCGTCGTTTTGGTCACATATTGTACCGACCAATTTTCCTGCCAATTTTCCAATTAACTAAAGTAAACAACTGTCAGTTGAATGTAGGTCAAAAATATCGTGACTATAATACGCAACAACTTAGATAATAACAAAGTACCGGAGATTACTGAGAGGAAAACTGACATAAGTTACCTAAACTTACATTGGTTAAGTTTGTAAATATAATTTTAATAACTACATAAACTATATATCGAGGTAAATAATCATAAACAGGCATAATATTGTTTTCCTGCCCTCATGCTTCTTAATTGTTGCTAATTGAACCAAAGACTCAACATTATTAACACTGCAATGCACTTAAGATTAGAAACAAACCAAATTTCGTAACGAAATCGATTTCTAATCTGCACTGGATGAAAACAATAGATATTACTGTATCTGTATTGTTTATTTTGTCTACTAGACTTTCCTGTCTCTTAGTAAAGAAATATTATCACACAATAGTGTGATAAGGAAAGGTTGCGCACTAAAGAAGATGTAGTGACTAAGATTTAAAAGCCATGGTTCAATCAGGTCAGGACAGATAGGGATCCATGAACTCTGCCTACTGCTCTATAGGAAGACGAGTGTCATGTATATGTATGTATGTTATAATGATAACAAATTATACATTCCGAAAGCAAAATACTCAGTATAAGAAATTTCCGAGTAATTAAAAACAGATACCATTGAATTGCAAGTTCATATCAATCTAACAAGTACTATTATCAAGGTAATAGTCATAGAGTTCTTCATTTCCAATTATTCGTAATTCTGAACCGGAATGTTTTAGTTATAACCAGTTCGCATTTACGTAAAACCTTAGAAACGTTATCGCATCTGAACTGAACGTGTAAAGTCTCAACTTGATAGTAAGACTACATATACTGTTCTATCTAATGCACATTTTACGTTACCTACGTTATTACTTTTCATGTAGTCAAGATTTTAATCTTATATTTAACATTTATATAACATACGCTTCACGACTTGTGTAAACCCACACACACATTGACGCACACTCCCTTTTCTATTTATTATTAGGTACAAAAACAGATCCTCAATCAAAATATACATACGTACATACATACGCTTCACGACTTGTGTAAACACTCCTTTTTTATTATGGCGGTGTAGTCAAGGGCTTGAGTGACCATCAACGAAATTTTGAACCATGTTACGAGTAGGTTTGGCCACTTGAAGTCTGCATTTCACTGGATAGACACCGCCCAACGTAATAGGTAGTGAACCGTATCGCCGTTAACAGGCACTGACTATTACCTATCCCAGGGATAGGTATATTTCTTCACAATGTTTTCCTTCACCGTAAGCGACTGTAAATTGTGTACGTAAATGAAAAAACATTTATAAATTTAATACATTGGTACATGCCAGGACTAGGATTCGAACCTAGGACCACTAATAAGAAGTCAGGGGTTTTCCCCACTAGGCTCGAACCGTTTACATTCTATATTTAACATTAACTTAGATTATTTTGTAGCATTACCTAAAATATTGATATTTGAATTTGCATCACTCTCTTTGATATAAGTTAAGAGTTTGTTATATACTTTAGTTTGGTACTCTATAATGCCAATTACAATCATGTGACTGCCCTGACACATCGACTTCATAATTTATTTTATCAAATATAACATATATACTTGCAAAATTATGTAGAGAATTCGTATCCATGTACCATTGTTTCAGGCTATCGTGGTGACATGCCATAATTTATTTGTTTTGTATGTCTTTTACTGACATCTATCGTCCCTTAGTTAAATAGATTAAAATTAGGAACGCTATCTTAGCGTGACGACATGCGATGTATTTGTCAACATTGCCTACTCAGATTAACATAACAGCGGTGTAATGACAGTGATTCGTTTAGGGGTAGATAGAACCTGTTATCAGCAAAATTGTAAAGAAATTTGGTTATTACATAGTACAGAATTCATTCACACGATTGAGTAATAAGATGTCGATAGTAAGATGAGGAAAAAATCGGGAGGAAACTACCTACCTATTCCTCAGAAAAAGTTATAGTCGGTGGTTGTAAATGGAGAAACGGCTTGCAACATTGTCACATTTATTACTGACTATTAGGTAAACGCGTAACTTTGAGGTGGCCGTAGAATTACTACAATTAGAGACAGCTACACGCACTTCTGAATATCCCCATGTAATAGTGGTTTAAATGTTTTGATTTATATACAAATTATGAATTAAAATGACTTTATCAATACATGTAATATCGATCATTCATACTTAAACTATTACCGTAATTAAATCTCTGTAGGCACAAAGATTAACCCTAATTGCAACAATAAACAAAAGTTTCGCCTTATCAATACCATAACAATATTTTTGATAACAGCAGATAACTAATGTATGAGTATACATGACTACGTATCTCTGATTAATTAACTGCAAACATTGAAGAAATCCTTTTTATGACGTCATCCAAAGCGCTTGCATTTGAATCTAATGCTTTTATAATACTAGGGATTCACTGTTCAATGTCATATATTAATTTAACACATAATTTCGTTCTTCTGTCCCTTACGAGGTGAAATACCTACTCGGTCACCTATAGCATTACTTTCAAGGTTTTAACAACATGTTATATTTAACAGTATATGCCTAGTGTGTATGAGAAGATGTATGAGTGTCAATGAAGCGAAAGTGGTCTATCGGGATCGGGACAGATGGGAATCCGTGATCTCTGCCGCTGGATTCAGGCGTGATGTGTATGTATGTTATATATGCTCATTCAGTCCACATTGGAATATTGGTGACACGTTGTCGGTACATTGTCTTAAAGTCTAAGTATTTACCTCCTACGACATTTCCAAAAGAAAGTCGGCTAGTAAGCTTTATAGCAACGTCCTAGACTTGGACGGGGTATATACCCGTCGTAGCCTGGGAAATATTTACATTTACATTTTGTATATTATAGTATTTATACACCCTAGAAGATACTCATTATTATTAACAAAAATCCTTACGTTCTTTATAACCTTATTCTATGAGTAGGTTATTTACTGCAGAGTTTCTTGGCATTTCTTCTCTGCAGGATTTTGCTTTACGAAATGCTTATTAAGATTTATTTAATTTTTTTTTAAATTAACTAATTGTAATGACAACTTATCCGGTGGAAATGTTTTTTTTTTGACTTTCAATAAGTGATTTTATAATCCTCATATTGAATAAAAAGCATTTCATTTCATTTCACTACTACTTAAATATATTCCCTGCGAGGCAAGGGAAATAGTTAACTACCGATGGTTGTCTGTTTTATGACAATGTGACGCACAGACTAATCCAGTTAAGGCTACTTCATTTCAAGGCGGCTACGTAACCATTCTTAAAATTGGTACTTGACATGCGTTAGCTGTTAAATATACCCATGATTACAAAGAAAAGACCTTATTCAATTATTTCAATACCTTTACTACACCTTTAGTAAACTGCACCTTTAGTAAACTGTGAAACTGCGTTCACGTACTTCTATTTTTCTCAAGCCATGGAAAAGCCTTCGTTTTAATATTTATATCATAATGATGTTATTATCATACTCGGCAGTTATAGGCAATTATCTTACTTTTTAATATTTACTGGAGTTTGACAGATAGATGATATATTTACAATAATGCGCAGTCAATTATTATCGAGTGTTATCGGTGAAATAATAAATATTACTCAGAGTGTCCATTAATTCAGTGAAACAGACTTCAGGCGACAAACTAATCTAGCATTTAGACCATTGATGGCATATAAAACTGTTAATTGACACTTAATAGAAATGGATCCCGCTCTCTAGTTTATGAGCGTGACCTCGATTCCTGAGGTTAACAGCCGAATGAAGCCTAATAAATGTAGGCATTGGAAAAGTACCTAGATTTTAGCGGACAGTACCTAACTTTGACACTACATGTGCGAAAGTATTTAAAAGATTAGGGTATATTCTATTTTATTTTATTTATTTATTTTCAGGTAACAAACAGTCGTTTACAGAGATTTTCTACTTAAGAATAGCTTACATATATTTTAGACCTCTGAGGACATAATATGTTAAAATTATATTATATATGTGTTCTATACATATATCTAGAAGCGAAAGTTTGGTCATTGATTGGCAGAAATGGTGTCCTAAGATCTCTACCTATGTAGAGTCTATAATATGTACAAGTATGACTTGTATGTATGTAAGTATGCTTGCAAGAAACGAAGCTTCATCCATATTAGTTAGCTTAAAAGATTTTGTGAAGGTATTAACAAATGTCCGCACTATTCTGACAAACTAAAATCCTTCAATGAAAATACAATTTTGCAAAATGTAACGAAATAAATATCTAGCGTTGACCTTTAGGCAGTCCATAAATAAAATCACGTGCTGGTTTTGGCAAAGTATTTACTGAACTATAGCAAACAAACTCGTGTATTAGTGGCTGGATAATTACTACGGTATACATATTAGTGCGAACTTACATAACATGCCAACCAATAACATTTCGAGAGTCACAAAAATTGTAAACATCTTCATTACATTTAAATTCGGATCTTCTTCATTATATTTAAAACAGATCAGGTACAATGCGAATTATGGATATAAAACATCCGACTATTATTATACTTTTATATCTATACATATAATACAGTGATGTTTTTGACGTGGTCTGAAAAAAACTACACAAAGACAAGATATTTGTCAAGCAGTTGACTGGATCGGTATCTAGCTACCTCTAAAGGACTAACAGCCGTTATGCATCTGTATCTATGTATCAAATTGTCAGTGTGTTATAAGAATAAATAGCACATTAATCTGAGGACTAATTCGTTAGTGTTACGCCCATCTGGAGTGCAAACATAATTTATTGAGACAGTTCCTTATCGTACGCGTGAGGTGAAAGGGCAATAGGTCTACTATCGGTTAATTGCTATATTATAACAAATTACCTACTTTCGCTGCTGTATTTCAAGCTTTACATCGTTTTAGCTTGAAGATACAAAAAGATTTAGGCATCATTTTAAGATTCAAACGCAATACTTTAAAATCGATTTATGACGAAATCCATAAGGTTCTACATAATGATGATATGGTTATAGAACAATCGTTTAATAAGTTAAGCTATACTCACTACAAAAAAAAATTTTTTTGTATGAGGTTTAACAACGCTTACTTTTTTTCTCAATGCTAAATTAAAAACTTAATATGAAACTGGAGTGAAACAATTAGCTCTCGTGACGAAAATGATATAAAAAGTGAAGAAAGTAGAAAAGTGGTGAGCCTTCACTATGTATATATGATCTATGTATATAGGTGATTATGTACGCATAGGGTTGCCAGACATACTTTATAATAAAGTATTATACGTTATTTTTGGCAGGTATACTTTATAAAATAGAAATAAAATAAAGTATTGAAAATACTTTATTTCCACCTTCAACTCCGATGAATGAATTCTAAGCTAAGTGGCGGGATAACAGAAACAGGGCGACAATTAATTTAATTAAAAACGAACTTTTTATCTATGCCTATATGAATATTAATTGTACAGAATCATATGAATACTTTAAAAATCAGAAAGAATTAATGAAAGCATCAAAATGTAGCACAAAATATGAAACAAATAAATAAAATAAATTAAATTATTGCACAGACTAGGTAGGGTTCATTCAGGCAGTATGAGCACAGAAGAGAGAATAAGTATAAGTAGCATAAGTTTTGTAAGATTTTTATTCTAGTTTATTAGCAATTCACCATAAAGGTATAGTATAAGAATAGACTGTAAAAAAAAGGTTTTTAATAAATACTTTTATTTTTGCAAAATATTTTTTTTTTCTAAATTCATGTATTTACTTTATTTTGGCTCAGAAAATCTGGCAACCCTATGTACGCAATACATTTACTATGAAATCGGCGTTAAATTAAACTATGTTTAAAATGTTGTGTATATTTTACACACAGTAGTCAACAATTGAGTCATACCTTTAAAGAATACCTACTACATTTCACGTGACCACAATGATTGGACAACTCAAGGAAATGAGTCAATTTCATTGATGTACTTCAATACGAATAAATAACAGGCAATTGAAATAAATACTACCGAGTACCTACACGGTTCAATTTGATCAACGATATTTAGGTTCTATCCAATTATTTTGATAGCATTTTGGGACTGGAAGTTTTGAATTGTACCCGAAACAGGCACAGTTCTTTATGATCTCTCGCCACTTAAAGGCCACTTTTAATATCTTACAATAATTAAAATACGATAATAATACGATAAATAATTAGTGCTTTTACGTTAGTACGAATTCTAAAATACAAATTAGTATTTAAAAAGATATATATATACACACTACCCTACTCCCTATGTAGTGCAGTCCCTACGAAATTAACAAAAACATAAAGTTTGACAACTATCTAAAGTGATCGATCATTTTTAATAGGACATTTCTCTTGGCCCTTTAATTGGATTAAAGGCGTGAGAAAAGTAGGTTCCTGAACCCTGAACCACTTATCATATCATACAACAATACGCATACAATATTGAATACTAAGATCCCTTTCACCGATCATAAATCATATCCTGTTGCAAATTCACTTGTATGACCATTCATTCATACATTTAAAGTTATAAGTACATGTATATAATACATTCACGTCCTTTAATCCCTTTCGGGTTGGACAGAACCTCGGAGATAAATCTCCTAGGTCACTTTTTAGCATGAATATTGTCGATGTCATAATAGAACTTTGGTGACAGGATGCTAGCCCATCGCCCAATAGATTCTATTTACCCCTAGTGACTTACGAGATATTATCGTGTCTCTGAGGCTCTGACCATCCTAAAAGGAATGACAAGACGTGAATCTATATATATGTAGGTATAAATAAATAGTCGTGAAGTATGCTGCTATTTTACGATTATTACGGATAATTGCCTATAGCTGAATATACTAATCCAAGGTAACCAATACTAATTAAACGCCACAGAGCTGCCAGTGCTCGTAAAATTTATATGGCGTGAAGTGGTTAGTACTTGCGTCATGGCGACTATAACCGCCGAGTGTGTATGTGGCGTTATGGTACTGCTAGCCTATTATTTCGGTTACATTGTGTGTGCCTATAGAATTAGGAATAAAGGGGGTCATAGCTTTACTTATTTTTAATATTTTTATATGTTTCGAGATTCTATCTTACCCGAAAGACAAAGAAGGTGATATCATTTTTATTTCTGGTTTCATATTAATTCGAATTTAAATATATATTTTGTTATGAGGAAATTTACTTATTAAATGCCTTTTAATTTCTAATAAGTGATTTTTATGAATCTTATATGGAATAAAACGAATTTCATATATAAACGAATCAAATAACTCGGAATGGACATTATTATGAGTTTGTATTCTAGAGTTTGTATTATTTTGGCAGTTTTAGAGCTCTTTGATCTCCTCGTAGGTAAGTAGTGTAATGTGTATATATGTATGAAAAGGATAAACAGGCCATTAACACTATTAATCAGAGCGAAAACAAACAACTATCGATTCAGTGCTATCAGTCGAACTTCCAAACCTATTTATGTTATCATATAGATAATATCCTAAGCTAGTATTGGACGTAAAAAGAATACTAACTAGCTGCCGTTCTTCCATAGGACGACGCCTGAGGGACTCTGTGTAATGTAATTTATGAGGCGATAGACTAGCAACCTGTCACCGATGATGTCACAACCTGAATATTTATAATAAAAGTATATCTGGGAGATATTATCATGTCTCAAAAGTTCTGTCTACCACGAAAGGGATTAAAGGTAATGTGCCTATATGTATATTTATCGATATTACTATGGATATGATACTGATCACGTTTATGATTTTCGGAGAGATGGACACAATCTTAGCTTAACATTATAATTATATTCTACTTGCTGACAGTTGAGACAGTAACTAATAATTATAGATTAATAAGATATTTATTATTTATTAATTAACTTTAACTTTAAACAAAATAAAACTAAATAATATTTGCTGTACAAACGGATTTAAACTAAGTTAGAGCTTAATATTATAAAGAAAAACAATATATAGAGCGAAACCATTGCATAGCCATGGATTCTGAATATAAACAAAGAAGAATACTTAATCAATTCAATATTTATTCTTTCAAATAAAACTTAATAGTTATAATAAAATAACAGTAAATAATAATTTATAGTTGTTAATGCATGCAAAAGTTAATTAAACAAAATGACGATTTGTTATGGTATTGTAATTATATTTAATTTAAAATATGCATATTCATTTTATACATGTCAATAATTCTTGTGAAATATTAATATCTACATACATACAGGACCGTTTTCATATAGACTAGGTAACCAGAGATATACATACATCTACGTACATCTCTACTTATCATTTTCGTATACTTCTAAACTCATTCCTTTTCGTTTATTTGCATGCATTTATTAACCCCCCAGCAACCTCACTAATATGAAAATCTTTAATAGTATGTATGTATAATGATACATAAATAATATTGACAGCTTTAACCAGATTATTCCCATATTTAAATATGTTCCTAAAATAATAATATACTGTCCGTAAACTCTTTATTCTAAAATGTAACCGAGCATAGAAGAAAGTATAGAAGTTTTCCATTACAGATCGCGACTTAGCAACTGAGTAATCTTCGTCCATTTATAGAGTATGGATGTTAATTGATGAAGTAGAATTGTTTCGCAAAGGACTTATTTATAAACGGCCTTTCCATTAAGAGCTCAATTGTCACAAATTAATGCCTCTGCTTCGTCACATGATGAGGCCAGTTCGTTTGTTCGAGAAATTGGTAACTTATATACAAGTTTCTTTCTAAATGAATAATAATCTGCACCTTTTTTAAATATGCATGGTATTGTAAATAAAATCAAAAAGCAACGCCATCTGTGTTTCAAAAACTGGAAACTCATAACCAAATCTAAAATTTTATTTATTAGAACCTTCAAAAGCATGTGATCTGGATCAAATTATGCGTATAAACAGTCAATCATTCGGACTTTGACTCACTCCAGCTTTGCCCAGCCAAGTCGCTGACGTATGAGCCGCCAGACTTCGGAAATAGCATTGAAAACGGCGACATTCGGGATTTACGTCATGTTCTTGGCACCGGGTCCAGACTCCAGCTGCAGCTGACAAACCCACGGCAGATCCACTCTGCCATGACGACCACAGTGACGATCAGCCAGCCAAATATGTAGGCCACGCGTAAAAGATAATCGGTGCGCGTATCCGAATTTTAGTTTTAGCGTCATCAAAACTAGAGGGCATTATTCTGATTTCATTTGATGTTTTATGTGATAGTTTGATTGATCTTTTATGTTAAATAAATATTTAGGGATTTTTTTAATGGGAAGCCTGTTCTACTGATTGCCTGTTATTTCTGAATTTGCACTAAAAATATAAAAACATTTTACCAATAATTTGAATAATTCTTAAATAAGTCTATGTAATAATCTCATTATACTAAGTTGCCGTTATAATAAAAAGTTTTTTTTCGTTATACTATTACAATATCGCTTACCTATGAAATGAAATGCTTTCCAACCGAACGCCGAACGATTGTCAACGGTTTTTAAACGTTTCGTGTTCGGTGAATCATCGAAATTCCTGAGGAATGTTTATTTTTAGAACTCTCCATGGAAAATTTTCAAACTGTCAGCGATGAATCGTAATGGGAAGCTTATTCAACAAATTCATCATGTTCCCTACTGAAATGACTTTAATGGTTTAGATTATAATATATGGGACAATAATTTTAATTGGCGTATTGTTTATATATGTAAATAAGTAATTTTTGTTACTATTGCTGGTGCTCTATTAAAATTTATCCGATATTCTTGTTATTTCTTAAGGAAATACGTATAATAACTCAGAAGTATAATGATTTTGGAAATTACGAACAAAGTAAAACAAACCTAACTAACCAAAAATTACAAAGCCAAAGGAACTTTCTTGAAATTCGTTAACCCTATATATTTCATAATGAATAAGACTTATGCAAAAAATACAATCAGTAAAATTTTTATTCCTACAATATTTTTTAATGATCCTTTTTATAATGCAAACCTTATTATCATGCACCGAGGCGCTATCTAGAATGTTCAACAGTTTCATATTGTTCACTAACCTTGAACTCGATGACGTAAAGATAAAAAAACTCAAGTCTGTCAGTCTGTCTGCTCAATTGAAGCCCACTGAATCTCTTGTAATTTAGCTAAGTTTGCTTAGTCCAAAGTTTAAACATTAAAACTCGTCACCAACATTTTAATAAGAGAGATACTTATTTCACTTTTTCGTTCTAATAACATTTACCTACACTCAATGTATTACTGAAAAGAAATAGGTAATTTAACTTATTGTTTTATAGCTACATAAAAACACGTGAAAATTATACCTAATAGAAGGTTTCATAGTAAATATTTCCAACAGTAAATGCTAAAGTGGATGCAAATAACCTTCTCACGAAGTATGTAAAGTCAACGACCTCCTCACTTTTACTTTTAACTCAAATATAACTTGTGTTAGAACATTAAGTTATTAATTAATCTGTTGGCTTAAAATAAGAAACTTGTTGCGCCTGATTATTACGTAAAGAAAGTAGGCTTGGTTTGATAAAATCTACATCCTTTACTAAAGAATAGAACTGAAAATAACAGTTAGTCTTGATCTTAATACTTAGTTTTGACAATTAATCCTTAATAGTCTTGGTTATTTAGGTAAACAACCTTAATTACAATTAAATATATACACACACATCAATTACCCAATGAAGTCTCACAGAGTTTTTTAATAATATTTTATCCTATTTTGATAAAATACTTTTAATTTGACTATGAATTACAAGTCAAATCCTTACAAGTCTCCTTTCTTAATCGGTGCTTTAGTATCTCAATGATTTTACATTACAAATACAAAATGTACCGTTACAAAATGTGTTGTATTATCTATTGTATATAAAAATTGTATATAAGACACATTATATTTATATAGTTAGGGTAATAATATAATAATTATGGCAGAAGCTTGAATAAATGTATGTGTGTATACAAATATGATTTGCATGTCTTTGAAATTGAATAAAAGTTCGCAAAGTACGATTAGAAAGAAAGTCGACTAAAATAAGTCTCGTGTTATGAAGCTTATTACCAGTAGCCCCGGGCTATTTCAATGAATGCATGTGTAGAGATTGTTACAGAGAGCTTGCTTCGGTAGCGAGTATAAATTTCTAATACAATATACGGTACACAAGTTACTTACTAAGGGGTTAGTTCAATTGGTCTAAAAGAGTCTCAAATATTATTGTCTTTAATAATTAAACTTTACTTTATAAACTAGTAATACATATGTGGCTGAGATGGCGATGAGCGTTACAAAACAGTGACATTTAAGTATTTAAGCATTAAAAAAAGTTATTGCATATTATGTAAACAATTCTTATTGGAGATAAGTTGTGTAATATCTATAATTAAGAATGCATTCACTGTTTTTGTTTACAACTTTTTTAATACTTTTAACCCCGAGAGATAATAATCATTGTAATAAGTATACGTAGGAATACTAATTAGAAATGTACAATACCAAATATAAACTTCTTTATAGGCAGACTAAGATACGGAATCCCATTACTATCAATCCGTAAAAGCCTCAATAAATTCCTAAGGATTTTCTCTACTTTTTCCACATCTGTTTCTATTGTTGGTTTATATAGCCTATTGTATTTTTGGCAAACATTATCTAAAAAGTGCGTGTACAAAATAGTTGACGTAAACACGCCTCTCGCACCAACAAATATTCATCACTATTCCGTGAATGACATCATGAATCCATCCTTTCGCATAATCAGTGTCTATTCACAATACAAATGGCTTTTTATTAGGGTTGGACATGATATCGTACAGTAAAATAACAGGGTTTGAACGTAAAGAATAGCAGGGAATGTTATTCATCACGAAAGCTCAATTTCCTACTTAGATTATGTACTTCTTTCTTTCGCATTTTCATAAATAATATGATTTATTTATCTATGGCAGTTTTTTTTATATCTACATAAAATATTAAGCAAATAAGAAACTATTTGATTTTATATAGGTTCTTTAATGAAACACCATAGTATAAACACATATAGCTAGAGGTTTCAACTAAGTACGTATAATATATTAGAAAGCTATAGAAATAAAGCAGATACAAGTCTATACATTAGTGTACATATAAATGGTAGTGTTATGTTTTATACTACGTTTATAAAGGTTTGCATAGAAGATTGTGACTCACGTGATGCTTCGCTATCGTCTGTACAAATATTCAATGTTCATTATAAAGTGTGCCGATAATGTGTACAATTACACTATTTGTATTAAGGTTTGTTTATTTATGATTTCTTACAATATTTACATGCCACGACCGTTTTCTTCAAATGAGTAGAGTCACTAAAGAACTGCGTTATTCAAAAATATGATAAGTAAGTAATGCATTAAATTAGAACATGAATACAATCCCAATAGCAAGAAGTAAAGTATAAAGATGATCGAGAACTGTTCTACATCTCCGAGATACTAAAATGGATAAAAGAACTTTAATATACATACATATATATTTCTATACATATTTTTGCAATCACGTAGTGTGAAAAACAGAGGAGCATGTATGAGAAGGTTAATGGGTATGAGTGAAGGCAAAGAGATCTCTCAGGATCGTTACAGGTGGCGATACTCTCTACGATGTCTCTGCCAATCCCGTTGGGGACGTAGAGGCGTGAATATATGTATGTATGCAATCAAAAGAATCTTTCCATGTACGTCAACATAAACAAAGAGGAACGTGTTACAGATTGCATTCTATCTATTGTACCTATCACTATTGTATGAAGGTAGTCTGTATTTATTGTACTAGATTAAAACACTATGTACATCTCTTGTATGAAATGCTTGTACCACGTACTCTGGTTAGTTTGTGTAATGCAAGTACCTCGCTATCTATACATAGTGCAATAATTAATATGCAGATAGTTACAGTTCTCGTTTTCCTCATTCGATTGTGAATGCAATGACTGTGAATTGTATGCTAATGGGTGCAGGGATATCAAATTTGATTGTCTAGATACAAGGCATGTAATTTGAATTCTAGTCCATCGTCCTGTTGAACCAAAATCACTTCTTACGCCTTCAATATTAAACTAAGAACATTATATGATTCAACGTTCATACATATATACATACATTCGCTTCACGACTTGTGTATACACACTCTCTTTTTTATTGTGGCGAGATAGTCAGAGGCTTGAGTATACATCTCCGAAATTTCGAAGGCAAGTTAGGCATGGGCAATTCAACGTTCACCATATCGCTAATACATAACATAACATACGCTTAACGACTTGTGTATGCACACTCTCTTTTTATTGTGGCGAGGTAGTCAAAGGCTTGAGTATACATCTCCGAAATTTCGAAGGCAAGTTAGGTAAAACTGTCCATGGTATAGTCAACTCATATGCCAAAATGAATTCAGGGATTCTTAACCTCGAAGTTTCGTTCCATTATTTTCATCACTATGGACGCATTGCATAATTATGCATGTAATGTTGGAATGCTAATTTATGTTAATAGAGAATGTTTTAGGTCAAAGTACTCATCGTTCTAACTGTGACTAAATTGTAACTTATATTGGCGTATCCATTAAAAATATTATCAGTCAGATAGACGACATATTCTTATAGAAAAAAAATAGGATGACGTTAGAAGTACCTTTAACAGTCATTTGTGTACAAAGATCAGAATGAGTATCAATGAAGTGAAAGTAGTTTGTTAGGATCGGGACAGATAAGGATTCGTGATCTCTACCTACCCCCATGCAGTGAAACGAGCGTAAAGCGTATGTATGTATGCCCGCTAAAATAAAATTTCTAACCGCAGTTAGCTTAAACTATTTTTCTTACAAAGGTTGCCTCGAACTAGGTTCTTAGATTTTATTCTAAAAAGCGAAAGTCATATCCCAGTATTGAATATTCGCAACTCTATATTAAGTATGGTAACACATTAAATCTTTTACAATAAAAATTATGACGAATGAAACCGTACGTAGGTGCCTGGTTATTTACACTTCATTGATTGTTTACCTGATATCATAATGAAAATTTGTAATTAATCTAAAAATAGCCTCATTAAAAGGCGTGAACAAAATGTTGATAATTATAAACGCCTTTAAACGTCAAGGTCTCATTTGACCGTAAATAGAAGTAAGAAAACAAATCATTAAGTAGATATAAACAATAATTAATATACTTATGAATTCCTTAAATTTCTTCTGTAGCTTACAGTTCTATATTAAATTTTGCAATGCATGTAAAATTATGGCATCTAATTCTTTCCTCTGCATCTTATGTTTAAAATTAAGCAAAGGATCTTATTCAACTACTATACTATAACTTCAGGGTCTATAAAACAAAACAAGGGTACCGCAAATACAAATCGCAGTTGAATAACTCTATCAGCATATGCATTTCGCACCGGACAAAATGCAAATCTTGTCTGAGAGTTACGAAAATAAACTCGACACAGAAATTATGGGTGGGCCCGCCAAAACGTAGCTAAATAAATACGAAATTAACTCCAGATGCATTTACCTTTATATATTGTGGTATTTTTATTAAGTTTTTTATTTTGTATTCATATTTAAATATATATTGTTTGCTTGTTTGTTTTGTGATATTGTTTGATACAATATTATGGACAATTTTTAACTGTACCACAGTACAATTACTCCTTTAACCATAGAGAATCCAAAAAAATATTGTTCTCATTGGTTCTTTACATTTGTTATGATTCAAATATGGCCGTTATATTCTTCTTGTACTGTAAAACTGTTCTTTTAAGAAATCTTAAATTGAGTATAAATGATACGGGCATTTTATCATTGCATTGTTTATAAATGTTTTAAAGTACTTTGCATGTATAATTCCATTAAGAAACAACTTAAGAGTATAAAAATACAATTATATAATAAGTCATGGTTGCATATAACATAAACAATATATAAGAACATCTATTTATTGTGACGTTTTTGTACAAACACTAATAATTTTAATAATATTACACCGAACTGACTGCACCCATTTAAACCTACTTATATACATACCCTTATGAATATGTTAATCGAATATTTGCAACATAATGTTTGCAACTTAGTAAATTACTTGTCCCTACCAAGCTGGAAATCAAGAGTTAGATCTAGTAAGTTCTTAAATAAAATAAAGTGGAACATCTACATACAGATTTTTTTTATTCTTTTTATTTAGGCCTGGAATTTATCTACGTATAGTTACGAAATAATAAATTGGTATTATAACTAGAACTATCTCACTATCTATAAAAAGTCACTTATATTTATTTCATAATTTAGTTACAGTCTGACAACCCTATGTAATGATCGTTGTTTGTGTTATGGGTAAATATGGATTACCTATTTCAGTAATTGGATTATTTTAGTATTTTACGGTTAGGCTAGTAAGGGACCAATTAGAACTAAAATGTATCCAATCATATTATGGTAAATCTTTATACCTCTTTAAAAATATAAGTCAGCTTTTAATATTTTATTAAAATTATTCATCAAAAACATAAAAAAACAAATATATAAATAAATAAATTGATACGGTTAAGTTTTGTATAACGCATAACATACGGTTTACAGGAAAAGTATCTGTCAGGAAAACCTCAGTCTATCGTTGCATACATTATTAGTTAGCTACTATAAATAAGATACCGGAATAATTACATGACTAAATAAAGCACTTGAATGGGGATGTGATTAGTTCCGGCCTTGTAAAATGCAGACTTAGGCTATAAAAAACTGAATATAATTGTACTACTTCTAACTATAGAGCTATGAGAAATAATAACTTTATATCTCGATAACTAAGATAAGTATCAAATAAGATCCACGACTGATTAGATATCGGTGCATTGATCAAAACGAAAATATCATCTAGAAACATCGATACAATATGACAACGATTATAAATTGCATACGATGACGATTACCACGCATAATATCTTCTCATAGATTTATGCTGGATGTATTTGAAACAACCAGTACATATTAGCTTTTTTATTAGTTATAATGCCATCTACAATTGCTGTCTCTACCTACATATTTATGCATTCAACCCTTTAATTAGTCGTCTATGGTGCGTCAACAAAGTCAGCAGCTCAGTGAAATTTGAAAATACAAATAATTATTTTCGGCTGAATATTTAGTCAATTGTGATGCCAAACTGGCTAAATATGTTCGCTTTGGGATAAGCTTTGGATCCTCAACTGGAACGTACCGAAGAACAAGGATGAGAGCAAGAAATTGGAGCATCGATTTCGTTTTTCTTCGGTTGTAGCGGCTGGCGGCGTTGATGTAACCATGGCGATGAAATAACAAGAAGTTCAAATCCCGTGGCATCAGTGTTTGTACTTCAGCCGACATAACCTAAGTGGTGAATGGCTTAATAAAGAATTAAAAAAATTTAAAAAAAAAAAAAAAAAAAAAAAACCCTTTAATTCTCTTTGACGTGTTTGGCGTCTAAATTCTTCTTCTTTCAGAATAACGATCACACTCTTGAGAGTTTCAATATGGAATATTGGTGAGGATAAACCCTTAGTCGCCAACTACAACATATCGAGAAGAATGGCAGCTAGTTAGACATATATTTGAGACATGTACGGCGCAATAGACAAGAATTAGAAGACGTGTTAGTTTAGTGGTTAGAGCAAATGCACAGTCCTAGCAAATGCAGTGACAGCGATAAGATAAATAGCTATCCGAGCATCAGCAAAGCAAAACGATAATTTCAAGCCGGTTTCTGTCGGAGCTAAACTGGAAAATACCAGGTAAAGGTACCTCTCACCTATCAATTCATACATACGCACTGGTTGCGAATTTCGCTGTAAAATTCCATTCAACTTAATGCCATTGAGTGCAGCGATTCTCGTCACTAAGCTGCAGATAAACATCTACTTTTATAGTGCACGCAGAAATCTTGCTGACAATCAATGTTGACAGATCTCTATTGTTGGTTGAGCTATAATATAGAGGTTCATAACAGCGAAGAGACTAGACAATAAGGACCTTAATCCTATGCATCTTGCGGGCTACCTGAAATACACCGTCGCCTTTCTAAAAACAATCGAAAACTCTAGAAGACTGTTCATTGATGAGTTATTGTAGTGTTTCTTATTCATAACGGAATTTTGAACAGTCAATACTATAATAATATTTTCAACTAAACATTTTTATTGTTTTCTTAGAAATAGCGTACCAACAACAATTGTTTTTATACAGGACATATCAGTCGTGTTGATAGTGGATAGTATTATTATAAAACAATAACTTTATTATTTACAAATTTCTTTAAAAATAACAGTAATCTACGAGAAAGTTCATTTAAACAAAGGCGTAAATGTGAAAAGGACGATGGTCGTAAACGTATTCCCATGCAAGTCCGTTAGGTGAATTGTCCCCTTGCACCAAGAATCACGAACAATGGGCGTCTACCAAACGCACACAAAAGATAAAGAGTTTATAAACAGCTGATTTCGCAACAATGGCGATAGGTCTCTGTTTCTATATCAATCGGCGCTGCATTCTTAGCTTCCTGTGTATGGTATTACACTCGTATTGAGTACATGTTGTACGTACTTTTACATGTAACAATGCCACTTACAATTATATATTAAAATTTATCGTTACTTATTACAGTTTAAACGTAATAAAATATTTTTTTATGGAGTTTTGCAACTCAGTAATAACTTTTGTTATTGAATGTAAAGTAATGTTTATTACATGATATAGCAATTGTAAAATTAAAGAAGATTGGGCCCTACGTTCTTATTCAAACTTGAATGACAATTTAATGATACAATGAGCTCAATGGGATGATAATACTCTCTTAGATATCGGACTATGACATTGACCCATATTAAGTAAATACTCCATATCATATGTTTACATAACCAATCGATAAGGAGTTCTACTGTTCACGATTTAACGCTCAGAATGCTTCAACTGCGGCCCAAGTATTGCAAGAGTAAATATTGCAACGTGGCATTATATTCATTTTGGCCGATAACAATACAGACAAGCACGTATAAAGCACAGTTCACATACCTTAGCGGAACGACACGTTCTAAACAGCTTGCAAAAATCGCTTGAGCGCCGCTCGGGAAAAAACTCACGGAGTCAAAATCTATTAATAAAAAGGCAACACCACACTTAGCGCCACGGGCGAGCGTGCACACTCACTGAGGATCACGGACCAAATGGATTATGTCCCTACGGCTTTAGTCAACTGAACATGATGAGGCGAGCCGGCTTCCACCGCTCAGCCTCTCACAAAGCACCGCATTTTTGTTTTTTAACCGCTCGTGATGCCCTCAAGTCCCTTCGACGCGCCTGTTCCCCTAGGAGAGGCTCGGTGAAATGAGCCCGTTATCAGATATCTCCGCCGACTGGCCCAGAGCAATTAGCCGAGATAACGCTCGTATTTGCAATGGAATTTTACACATCTCTAGAGGAGCAGATACGTACCAAAAATCCCAATAAAATCACAAACTAAATAGCAACGGGCAACGAGATTATTTGTGTCAAATGCTATTGTAAATATTACGTGAGTTTTGGATGTTTGAATCGGTTAGTTTTGAATAATTTGCAGAACGTTGACCTCAATTGTTACGTTTTCGTCGGCATACATAAGGCAGCTACTCTATTGAGAATTGATTCAATACAAGGCTACTTAATGTTGATAGCTTCGATGCTATGATCCGACGACGTTATGTAACCTTGTGGAATTCAGAGGTCAGTTATGTCCGGAAATATTCTCCAAATGTGAATAAGTACTTAATGTATAAACCTTAAACATTATTAAATATGTAATTCTTTTTATAAATAGAGAATCCATTATTTACAAGCATTAATGCATAAATTAGATTTCACTTTACTAACGTTTCTTATCAGAGAGGTCATTCTTTCATGCGTTGAATTTAATACCCTTACTATTGTAACACATTCGACATACAAAGGAAAATGTCATGCCTTTTAACGTCACTTTTATGCTTCGACGGTAAAATTAATGCTTCTATTGTAATAAAGTTTCATATTTATAGTACTTAAGTTACATGACAATGATTCTGAACGGCAGAAACTGAAACAGTAACGACTATACAACCTCAAATTATGTTATAAAATTACTTATCGGTGAAAAAAAAACGACTCGTTAGGTAAAAATTAATAATGTACCAAACAAATGTACGTTGAAAAGGTTGCAGATTGTACAGAATTATTTCATATACTAAAAACGTTTCGGTACTGATTTGACTACTGACAACATTTGTTATTTTTTTATTAAATTAGCCATTTAATTCAAAACTAACAAATATCGTAACAGACGTGGTGTTAAATACATAGTATTGTAAAATGAAACTAAGCGAGTTTAGTTCACATCATAAACTTATCTGCGTTTTATCGCAGCGATAACCGCTTTTGCTTGAACATCACGAATACTCTCAACAAACACTCATTCTAATATCACATATGTTAATATGTCCTTGCAATATTACAATTATGTACATAGATACACGACCGTTTCCCTTAAGAGGGGCAGGTTAAGGTCACGGAATCCCATTTGTACGGGTTCTAAAAAACGACTTTCCCTTCATTAATACTCTAGAAAAAATATAATGGCTAATTTGTTAAATTACGTATTTTGCTAATTTGTTAAATAAGTGACCTTAATTAATTTTTTGCTCTGGGAATTAATTTTTTGCTCTGGGATCTTCCTCTACATACACTTTCTCTTACATAATCGGTGGTTATAGTTACATTTTACGTCACCATTTTGCAATAAGGCGTCTATCTGACTGTTATGTCTTCTTGATCATGTATCAATTATGTTTCTTTGATTTATTAGATTAGTCTAAGAATTTAATTTTTAATCTATTACATACACTGGTTGTAAGAAACGAGTAGGGGTCAAGTGATCCTCCGAGGTATCTGAGGGCAATAGAGTAGTCACAATCATCAAAATTTTGAAATGTATACTCGCATCTTTAAACCAACCGTACATTATCAAGTTTGTAGCAATATTTTATTTTAGTATTTATACGATATAAAATATTCGATATTTTTTTAAACATACTCTTTTGAATTCAAATTAATGACTGACACTTACCTTTTGATTGTAATATTAGAACTATTTTGTAATATAGCAAGAAAAAATGTGTAAATAGGGTAGAGGCATCCTTGCTTTGCTTAATGCCTTTTTTTACTTGCGGCACCTTGCGGCATTTTTTGGATGCGACAGTTGTATGATCATTTACCCATCGTTTTGTTTTTTGTACATTAAATAGTTTGTACATTTATGAGCCATGCTCAATGAACTAAAAAAAAATACACTCTTTCAACGAGATGATTATACGGTATTGCCAAAACTTGGCGCCATGAATGATTTTATCAAGCCGCTATCGGAAGATTTGCTATCATGGTATATAATTTTTTACCATCAATCTTTGTCAGTACTGTCACCTTATCAAGAAAGATGTCACACCAATAATCCAATCAATGTAATTCAAAACAAGCCGCGATAAGGATTAAGTAACAATGTTTCCGAAAACAGAGATTAAAATTATAAGTACTTGATTGGCGCAGGTCATTGGCTTCGATAAGTAAAGTGTAGCCGAAAGTTCTAGACCGTTTCCAATCGAAGCTTTTACCAATGCATCTTATTATGTACGTCAAAAAGTCTCCCGTGCTAGCTGGGATGTAAAAATGATAAAATAATGATAACTAGCTGCTTTTGATGCCAGCATTTCGTTGGAGGCGGCTATTCCAGACGTCCATAATCTTAGCAAAACTAATCTATTAGACAGTGGGCTAATAACCTGTTACCATTGTTCCATATGACGTCATAACCCCAATTTTTATATGATAAAAAGCGACTAAAGAGATATTTTCATTTCTCCATGGTTTTGTCCAACCCGAAAAGGATCTAAAGACGTGAATGTACATGTTTGTACATACTACATCCTGTTGGAAGGAACAACAACTGACAAGTTGCTAGGCCATCTTCTAAAGAATAAACATTTTCGCTTCTATTTAATAACCTTAGTCTGTTCAGACATATCTCAAAATGACTACCGACTCTCGCTTGAAGGCTTGTTGTCGAATTAAGCTACTATACCTATGACTATACAGGTTATATAATGCTATATCTAAATGTTTTTGCCAGCCAGTCCGTAGTCAACGTGATAAGCGATGAATCAGTTACCATTGAAATAGAGTGACGTAAGACCATTTCAAAGAAAGAGATTTTTTTATAAGATGCCTTAGACAATTAGAAATGTATGTTAAGAGGTTTTATCAAATAAACTGACTATTTTATTTCTTGGTTATTTTATACTAGTCTCTTATATTCGCCGTGGCTCAGTTGTTTGGGGCTTGACTCTGTATCACTGGATACAGGGTTCAAATCCCGCTTGTGCTTGCTTGAATACTACGGTGAGGAAAAACATCGTTAGTCCTTGTAAAAGGTTACATGGTTTACCACCTGTTACATTGATTATTGACTATATGGTCAACACGCGGGTTTGAGATGGCCATAGAATTACTACCTCAGCGATTGTGCAAATTAAAACCTAAACCTCTGACTACCCCGCAAGGGTTAATGTTCGTGAACGCGTTTGTTTGTCTTTTGCGTCTCTAATGTAATGTTACGTCTGTAGGTGTAGACAGATGACCAAATAAGATCAGATTTCTTCATATCATCGAGTACTTGCTATGGATGTTATCATAATTCTCAGTAACAATAATAAGTGTCAATTTCTGACTCAATAATTTCAACAAGACGCTATCCAATAATAACACTTGATCAATTTCGATACTACTCATATTGATGTGTTCCTAATAGAGAAATTATATACTTACATATACATCACGTCCGTACAGTCCGTACAGCCCGCCGTCCCTACAGAGGGATAGGCAGAGCTCTCGGATCCTCATTTTCCTGACAAACCGCTTCTGCTTCATTGACATGCATACTCGTACACCTACTCTCTAGGCGGTTATAGGCACTGAGTATAGGCACTTCTGACGTCACGAATTTTCAGTAATGTCAATGCCAATCTAATTGACATATAAGGCGCGATTGTTAATTTACTTATTCTATTAAATACGTCTTAAATATAGATACAGAAAAAACAAAATAAAATATGTACAAATTAAAAACATAAAAAAACAAATTTGTTATTTTTATGTTTTTAGTTTTAACATTTTAAAATTTGGTTTTTCTATTGATTTATATATATTCTTAACGAGCTTAATTTATTTATAATTATGGAATTCACTTCAAAATACTTAAACGTAGACCTAATGTATAGCTAAACGTACAGTAACCGTAATAGAGGAAGATCCCAGAGCTCCCAGACGTCACTTATTTTCTGATGGACAAAATATATACGAGTGAGTAGTGGTGGGGTGTACTATGATCATATGACTAGTTGCTACCTTGGCCAGACGGCCATTTTTCAGGTAGTAATTAATCAAGGTACATAGAAACACTGCTCACTGATAGCTGGTTTTAACATATATTTCATACAATATCGTTAACAATCAGGATTCATTACCCCCAGACACATGCGGTCGGCGGTTTTACGTTACAGACGCTTTAAGGCTATGAAAAAAATTTATTGCAGTGTTCGAAAAAATATAATGTTTAATTTGTTAAATTGCGTATTTTGCTAATTAGTTAAATAAGTGATCTTAATTTTTTTTTAAATAGCTCTGGGATCTTGGACTACAGCAACGTTACCGTTGGCTTGGGCCGAGATTTTTTTATTGTGAACTTTTGTATATTTTATTGTTCGTTTAAATTCTAGCATATTTTTAGATATAGTGATTATGATCACAAATATACCAAATGACAAAATCATTATAATACATATTCTTTGATCTATACAGAATAGCCTTTCTATGAATAGTCGCTGACCTATTTTGTGATTATTTAAGTTCTAGAAACACTGTGAGGGATTAGGCTTAAAATAGGTTTTAGTTATTATTAGGCATCTAATTGAAAAGCTAGGTGCAGATCTTGAACGGAGAATTTAATGTAACTTTTATTAACCGTTTATTTGATAGCAAGAAAGAAAGAAACACCTTTATTCAGTGCACACAACATTTTCATTTCAACTAAATGAATGAGTAGGAATTCGTAATAGTCAAAAGGTCTGTCTGTCTTAGTTTTTGATGTTCTTATACTATATAACATAGTGTAAGAACTAGATACTACATAAGATGAATAATATAATTATATAGAACAAAATTAATATACTTAGATGAATTTTTATTTCAAAAAAGCATTGTCATTCTCTACAAAGCTTCCTTACTTTTATAGTAGACTAGTGACCCGCTCCGGCTTCGCACGGGAATAAAATATATAGCCTACTCCACTATTTAATGGATGTTATTATACAATAAACCTTCCTCTTGAATCACTCTATCTATTAAAAAAACCGCATCAAAATCCGTTGCCTAGTTTCAAAGATTTAAGCATACAAAGGGACATAGGAACAGAGAAAGCGACTTTGTTTTATACTATGTAGTGATACCTTATTTATTGCGAAATGACAAGAACGAAGATATGCAATGTAATTAATTGTTAAAAAAGTCTTATTTATGTATGAGGTAAGCAATAAAGTCCGTAAAAAGGAAAAATAATAAACGCTTCTATCGATAAAATATTGCAATAACTTTTATTCATTGTTGTTCTACATTGTACTTGTATAATTAAACGTGTAATAAGAACTTGAGTAAATACTTATACTTATATTATAGGCTATACAGTATTATTACTTTAGTGTAAATTAAAAAAAATGGCGTCGCCAACGCGGCTACAGTTGTTTTAGTAGATACTCTTGAAAATAATAATGATGATAAACTTTTTACGTGCAATAAGTGAGTTCTAAAAACAAGTTTTAAGTTAATTAAATAAAATTGAAAAACTGATTTACACTAAACTTTTCACAGCCTGGCCACGTAAGTTTTTTTTGATACGAAAGTCGCATACAAAACTTTCACAACTCTTCTCTTCCCTAAAATATTATTCAATATTACGATAACACATTAACGGTGATCTCTGCCTACCCCTCTACAGGGAATCAGGCGTGATGTGTATGTATGTATAAACGGTATGGGAAACAATAAAAAAAAATACAACGAATTAACTGAATGACAATATGTTAAAGATTTGAGAAGTAATAATGAAAGCTCATAAATCATCAAATGGACACTTTATATAACTGGAAATTAATATAATAAATAGGATGCAGACAAAACATATAATATTTACTAAAACTTAAATTAAAGTTATATGATAACATTTCAAAAATATAACTGTTTAAAAATAGCATAATTTTAAATATTATTTCTCTCAATTCAAAAGCAATATTTCATGGATAATTATTTCTAATAAAACATTCTAACTAAATTTTAATTACATAATTTGAAATTTTAGCTATTTGAGTACAGCACCATTAAGAATAATTAATTTAAACAAAGAAAACAGTTCTTACCCTTAACAAAATTTATAAGTAATCTCACTAACGTTTGAAATAATATCTAGAAATAAAACTGGTCCTAATTTATTACTATGGTCACACATTTTCCTGCTCATTCACCAAAATCATATTAGAGCAGCTAAATATTAAATTAATAAGAAAATTTATTAACTAACGATAAGGCTTGTATTGTTATTAAGTATCCTAAATACCAACCAAAATCACAAGTACTCAAGCACTCAAATTTACTTTAGAATTATGTACTATTTTAAATATTAATTTTGCTAAATGTTTTTCTGACTAGTAACGTGGCTTGACCGTATAGAAACTAATTTATTAGAAAATTTTGTGCCAAAACTTGAAAATTACTACTATATCTTCTTCTATATTGTATCAGTCATTCCTATGACTACTATACTAAACTAAAACTACAATCCTCTAAGAATTTTAAAAATATCATAGTTTTTAAGACTATTTATTTGTCTTTGGATAGTGTTTACAACTATTAATGTTAAATAAAGTGAAAACGTTTCGCAAAAGAATCGTTACAATTAATTATCAACAACTACGTAAATGTTAAAGATTAATTAAGTTCTTAATTACATATCATATTGTAAGTTATCATACCTTAAATTAAGTAATAATATCAATAAACTTTCAAGCAGATAATGGAATATGTTATGTTATAGTAAATATATTTTTGCGAGTAAATAAGTATTCTTTTATCAGTCTAAAAGGTGTTGAAACTCTTCTTAAGCCACACTATCTGTTTCACTGGAATCGCTCTTGCAGAAGGTAAAGTTCCTGGTAAGGGGTATCAACAGGATCAGAGCACCAGCGAGTACTATCCAGCCTCCAGAAAGATAAAATGACAGCTCCCAAGAGAATGTCAAATCGTAAATTAAACCTGGAAGAAACAAGAATGATTTCAGTACAGATTCAAGAGCTTTCATAAGTGTATTTCGTCCCTTGTTGGAGTTTTAACATATCGTAAAAAGTGACATAGACATTAGGGAATGAACAATGTGGTTTTTGGTAATAATCATCATGGAACCATCAAAATTATCCCTTAATTCCTTTTTCGTTAAGGATATACAGATAATGACACAAGTTTTTTTGAGCTTTTTGTTCAGTATTTCGAAAATTGTGGATGCAATTATGTATGTACTACACTTCTTTTTGTTCTATGTTTATTAATCCTGACACTATATGGGGTTGAGAACGACCAAGTTTAATAAAATCATCATCAATCAATCCATGCTGCAATATCATAACCAACATATTAACGTGGAGTATACAGAAACTTACCAGACAGCGGTGGTCCAATCAAATGCCCGATACCCTGGGCTAGCAACACTAGCCCATAAGCAGAAGTAAACTGATCCAAGGAAACCAGCTCCACCAAAAGGCTGGGAGTAAAGGTGAATGCTCCAGCAAATAGCAGACCAAAGACACAGGATACAAAAGCCAGAACCCAATAGTTGGCAGCCGCTGGTGGCATAGCAGAAACGCAGGCTCCACAGATGGCTAGGCAGACGGCGTATAAAGAACCCACGCTTACCCAGGGTTGGTCTCCTACCCAGCCCAAGCCAACCTGTAATGAAGAAAATTGTCTGTAAATAATTTGTTATGTGTAGTGATATTATTTAACTATTTTGCGAAAACGTTGTTTGTTGATCGTTTACTTATATTGCCTTTAAATAAGTTAATGCTGAGATAGGTTTTCTTTTTCAGGGATATATTTTGTAAATTAACCTGTGTTTACGTTCAGGTATACGTTATTTAAGAAGATTAATCAATAAGCTTTTAATTACCTATAACGGGATTATACTATGATACATAATATAGTGTAGTTCGGGAATCATAGCCATACTTCGATGCTTAACTACGTAAATTACTTGAAGAGCGAGATCTCTATCACGTTTGATACTAACCATCTAAATAAACATTCGAAATCTGTTCAAAGGGATTACAGTTGTGTATTCGTAGGTATATCTGTATCCTGTAACACTCCAGCCAAATATGCCAGCTGTGTACAAAGTCGTCTCGCTTGCAATACATTTAGATTAGATGACAAATAATTACGGATTTTGGCACAGAAACTGTCGGCTTCACAAGTCGTTGCAGTACGATAACTGGATTCAAAGCGTTTTCTATTTTGGGTTACCTTGGAACAGAGATCATTTACGAGGCACTGTTTTGGCAATGGATGGTCAACAGCTTATTAATGTTTGTAAGTTCTGTTTACGTTACTATTGGGGTGGAAATAAATGAGACGTTCAGCAGACATGAGGGCCGATTGGGCGTTTACAGGATGTAATAGTTGTAGGATGTAGTCTACGAATACATTAAAATTTGCCTCACGTTTCACATTAACGTTATCTGTTCCTATTTTTATTTTCTGTAGATTAGAGCAACAATTTGAAAGTTACTTAATGAGCTTGTTTTACCAGAAAGCCAGTAACTTGACAGGTGTTGAGTGCGTCATCATTCAGACATATTGACTCTTAACCATAGAGATCCCACAGAAACCAGTGGCATGTGGTCCTCTGCCTAATATTCATTAAATAGTGTTATTTTAATTAAAACGTTTTATCTTTAAACTTAAGTTACAAATGAGTTACGAATAGAGTTTGAAACTTTGATCAAACTGAAATTAAACTTTAACCAGGCAGAAAGTTCATAGGTATTGACTATTGTCTATTCCGATATAACGACAAGTTATCTCACATTATTTAATTTCACCGTTGACTTTGACATATAAAACAAAATTCGACTGATCTACAAACAGCTCACCATGCCTATAGTGTTAGTGATCCCGATTAAACTCAGCATCATAGCGCCGTCATCTTCAGAAAAGCCTTTGTGGATCATATGTTCAGCCAAGTAGAAATAGGGCACGATGAACCAGATGAAAAGGACTATGGTGCCCGAGCAGAGCAGGAAGAAATGCCACTCCATGAAGAGGGAGAAGTCGAAGAGCTCCCCCATGCAACTCCAGCATGATGTGTACCATTTCTGGAAAGTGAAAAAAATCATATTTATTTATTTAGTTCTCAAATGTACGTCACCCTAACAGGTAACCTTTCGGTGACGTACTAATTACAAGGTTATAATAACGACAAATAAAATTAATTACTATATATCATTAACTGAAATAAAATTAAATAAATATAATAATATGTATAATAAAAATGATACAAACAAGTTTTATGGCAGTGCCTAGAATCTTGAATAAATGTAAGGGCTATAATTGCATTATTATGGTACATTGGTGATAGGTTAACACATAGTGACTACAGTCAGTCAGTACAGTCTAGTTACAACAGAAATGTATCAGACATTTACATCTCAGAATATAAAATTTAGATATATCGATGATAATGATTGCCTGCTTATTGTACTTAGAAAATCCCCATGTCCATTATGAACTTTTACGACATCCCTGGAGGATATTATCAAAAAGTAAAGTATATATTTTATTGAAGTTCTAGTCAAATGTGGAATAATTCTGTTCGGCGATTGCATCACCCTGACATCCCATATGTAACAAACGGAAACAACAAAAATATTTAATGTGTTTGTTTTGTTGCTAATGCACGAAATTCAATTCCAAGCTTTGTTTTCATTTTATTAAAACAGTCTAGACTATCACTGAAAATTGGCATTTGTTCCAAAGTCAACTGGTCAGGAGTATATTCACGTTATTCGGCATCGAATAAACACATGCTTATTAGTAGTGCATATTTAATTTCGTACATCATAAATTTCTTTTGTCACAGTACCATTTGTAAATGGATTCAAAACAAAAGAGTATTTTTGCACATTTGCCCTACGTTATGTACTAACGAACTCTTGTCTTGTTAGTGTATAAAAATGAATCTCTATTGATATCATCTCAAAATGCTAGTTTACATTTGAATTATTAAAACGTAAGTACCTCCATAGTCACTGAAAATTTATATTACGAACTAGAAGCATATAATTTATCAAACTTATCGATCTTTTAAATTAAAAATCCTAATGGAGACTAGTAAATGATTTATTTTGAAAATATGCTTACCTGTTCCTCTTCATTGATGACAATCATCGAGGTCCGATATATATTTGGACAAGAAGAGGCTCTCAGTTTATATTTAGTCACATTAAACACTGCGTTTCTATGCATGATCGAATTCTTAGTAACTCTCATATCCTTCATATAGTGGTAGTTTACTGAAAACTGTTTTTTCAACCATTCCTTCCTTTCTCCTTTACTATCTTGTTTTTTTATTTGGCCCTTATTTTCAACGGTTTCAGGCAACAATTCCACAACTTCTTCCTCAGAGCTTTTGTCCCTTTTCATTGCTTTAAGAGTGACAGAGACTTTGGGCTTGGGTTGAGCGTGCTTTTCTTCCGAAAGCTCGGTAGTGAGTTTCTGCTCAGATGTGCTTCGGAAGTTGTTTAAAAGGGACGGGTAGTTGACAAGGATGATGTTGTACAAGCGTTTATTTGCAACTAAACTCTCCAATACTTCTATTGGTACCTGAAAGTTATATAAACAGAATTTAGTCTACGTTTAATTAATATCTGATATTATTTTTGAGTAATGTTGGGTTTCTGAGAAAGTGTCTCAGGAAAGATTTTTAATTTTTTTTCGCTTTGGTCACTTTTAGTATTATTGTAAGAAATTTTATCATATTAATATGCAACAGTGGTAAAAAATACTTAGTACATTGCCCAATAATTTCTATTTACTCATAGCCTTGAAAACATCTAGCTAATTAACTATTTTATGTCATTAGTTTTTAATGCTATGTTAATATGTAAAATACACTAAAAGTGTCTTTGGACGCCAAGGGTTTGCGTGTTCAGAAGTAGTATTTTAAAGTAGCAAAACGCATTAAAAGTGGTTCGAAAGAATTTCCCTGGCCACCTTAATGTGTAAAAGTTGCGTAATGTTTATATTTACCTTTTCACTCTGTTTCAAGAACGTCGGCAGTTGAACCAAAGAATTCACTTTATTCTTCATATTTGCATTCATATTCGTATTTGCTATGGTCTCATCGTTTTGGACTGTTCCAGCTAGTTGAGTGAGGATGTAATCTGGTGGCTGTCCACTCTTCATCAGCTGTCGGAGTTCTTCAAGACCTGGATAAATGGATTCCCTATCTGCTGATGGACCGGATATCGAAATAGTACTCGAACATTTGGATCTTGAAATCTCTGCTTGCTTCTTCTGCTCAGCTATCCACCAATCCGGATCTCTCATCACAGCTCCACATACACACAGATTTAGCAAAGTGCCAGACAGAAGTAGAATTGTACCTCTCCAGCCGAATTCCGCAATAAAGTACTGTGTCATAGGAGCGTATATAAAGGTACCAACTCCGGTCCCACAGGCTCCTAAACCGACGGCCAAATTTCTCCTTTTGTCAAACCAGTAAGCTATAGATACCACCGCAGTTACGTATACCAAACCAAGGCCCAAACCAGCTATGACACCGAAAGTCAACATCATCATCTCTATCGAATTTGATATCGAAGCCAAGACAAATCCAATAGTAGAAATTATACCACCAAGCATGGTCATAGATCTACAACCGTATCGATCGACCAATGCACTCATCACAGGGCCGGATAGAAGTGGTACGGCAATAAATAAACTTCCAATCCATGCTGTCGTTGACTTGCTAGCCTTGAATTCTTCTAGGAATTCAATGTATAGTAGACCAAAGGAAAAGCTTATCCCATCGGCTATCATGGATATGACAAAAGAAGAAGACACCACAACCCAACCCCAACCACCATCGGGTATGTCAGGTTTCATTTCATCATCAGAACATATACTATCTCGTCCGATAGGCCCCACGAACTTAACTCCGTCATTTGTAGGGTTGTCAGTTATTGTTACTTTAATGTCACCATTTAGATGTTCGTCTAAAGATTTTAAATCATGTTCACTGGCTTGATTATTTCTTATTTCGATGTCCGGGCTTGAATTGTACTGTGAGAAAGTACCTACGGAAGTTTCTTCATCCTCTGGAGTACCTTTATCAATACCTGAAGTCGAGTCGGATATCATCGATTCCCTAACAGCTTGCTCCTTGACTAGTCTTCCTCTTTTAGAAGACGAGCGATTTTTCTTCAGAACATTGTCATTTGCTTCTGAGTTTGGCTCCATTGTTTTTACTATTGCTTATTAACTAATGAACTAATCAACGTCCTCTAGGTATCTTAACCTTGGGTCTCTCGCTGAGTATCGACTGGCTTGCCTAGCCACGGAGTTAAGTTTGAGCGTGTTAGCTTTATTCTGCCTGGGTATCATTAATAATCTGCTCGGCTCGTGACCTGTGTCTTCGAGTAAGGCTCCCATACACTCGTTTTCGTATTCTGTGGCGCGGTGAACGCGCCACTACCTTTTCCTTTAATTATAAATGTGTTGGACTTTGCAAAGAAAAGCTGCGTGGCGTTTTTACACGGCAACTGAAAATAAAGGGGAGATATCGATCAAACATGTAGGCGTGGAATTTTTCATGTTTTTTTCTTGAAGGTTGCACGTTATTTTGATAAGGCTTTTGTTTTGTTACCATTAAGGGTGACACTCAAACATTCTGCGCAAATCAAATGACGCATGAAGCCATTATTTATACACGTACCAAAACTCAGCCACGTTTGGCATTTAAGCTTGCGGTTGAGATATCACATTTTAGGCGTCAGCGAAAGTTTACCAGCCGTTTATACTGTCATGATTTTGATTGAAATAGTATTATACATTAGCCATTGCTAACCTAGATCTGAATAAATTTAATTTTCTCTTAAATCCCTATAGAATACCTCTTATGACGCAGCGTCCTAATTTAGGACGTAACTACAACCTAAGTATGAGTCGACTCTGGTAAAATACCTAAAAGGATATAAAAAAATTGTTTCTAGACAATTTTGTTTGCGTGATGCTTTGTTCCAACTTTAGTGCAAACAAAGTAAGTACCTATCCTAATCTCTTTATTGATGCCCATTAGTTAGTTTCATTTAAGTAGAGTGGGCCCACTAGAGATTTATAGCTTTCGTTACGGATACTAGCAAGCTTTTGTAAACATAATCAACATTAATATGTTAGTTTACCATTTTAGCAGTAGTTACTTTTTATAAGGTTTAAGTTTATAAGAACAAAAGACAATATTTTACATTTTAAAACTGGCGCCACTATGCATTGGCATGGCCACTATACGTTCGCGTGCTTCGAAATGTAAAATATTTTCTTTTGCTCTTATAAACTTAAACCTTATAAAAAGTTGCTGGGACTGCACTTGTATCGCTCACTGTACATATTAACCACCGCTCAGTGTATAAGAATCGTTTTCAGGATCGGTAAGAATGACGATCCGTAATCGCTGCTTACTCCTCTGTACCACTGGTACCAATCGAAGACTATGGTTGACATAATAGATAGTCCTGAAGGTTACTGCCTGACTATTACCTATCCCTGAAAATAATTTCTAAACATAGCGCTTACTGTGCTAAATCGTTCATAATTTTGCATCATAAATAATGCCTTTGTAACTTTTACGATCTCTTATCTAATCAGTACGTATCTTTTACACTAATAAGTATAATGGGAAACGAAACTTTTTGTTGAATAAAAAAATTAAGTAGGCGTTTCGTTCCGACGTAAATACTACCCACCTCGTAAACGAAACAATTTCATAGGAGTACCTAAAGAAGTGCTACGTCATAAAAACATTTCATTTTCGTACTTCATACATTCACGACATAATCAAGGTCGCTGGGAAAGCGGGGAATCTAAGTACCTACTTACTCATACACTAGACTTTATATAGCGGCGGTGATAATAACATTCTTTCTTTAAATATTATAGGGCGATGTCTTCGCTTATGTTACAAAAAGAATCTGAAATCAGAAGACATAATAAATATGATGTGTCGTGATCATTGTTTTATCACTCCAGTGGCGGCCACTAGGAAGACAAATACTGTATCCAAAATCTACTTCATCATTATATTATACAGTACCTATATAAATATATAAAGAATAGGCAGGTTATTCGTCACTGTAAGCGTAATGTATTTTTAAGATTACGAAAAAACCATAAATAGAAAGCATAACATCTGCAATATAGCATTTAACATCACATATTTGGCACATGCTAAACATTTGATCGGACCACTTTTGCTCCTTTTATTATGATCTATTTTATTTTATTCGTAATAAACACGTCAAGGTTTATTCTACCATAAACCAACATGTCGATAAATAGTTTGCCGGGTCAGACGGTTATATCATTGCCATTATTAATAATAATATGGTATCTCATCCCGACTTTTCTATGAGGAAGTCCTTGAACAAAAGTTATTAAGGCCGCCATAACCGACGCCATTTGTCGCAGACTCTATTGTAATTCCAAAGGCATCCCCAAATAAATTGCCAAACTTATTCTCCATTAGGGCGGATGGAAAAAATAATGGCCTCATTTACGCACCTACATGTTCTAATTAAGTTTGGATAAAGTTCTTGTCGTGACCTAACTTACTAAAAGGGACATTCTTCATTAATTATTGTCAGAAACAATGATTAATAGTTGTACCTGCATTATTCAAATGATTAGCTATTTTTCTGATCGTTTGTTTGCTAATTCAACGCAACAGGAGCATGAATTGAATGTATTGTAATTTAATAACACATAGACTATAGTGGAGTCATAGGCTGTAACACATAAGCTACATAAAAGAATGTAACATATCATACGCTATTCAATATGACAGTTTGTTCTTTGCGTTAGCTTGAAATTCAGAAATGAGTGAAAACGTGTTCTCATTAAACACATGAACTCTACCATTCAACGACTCACGTGGAATGAAAAACGTGGTAGTTACATTAATTGCATAACATTCCTTACTCCACACAACAATAAAACGAGCTATAGCTATTCCCTTCTGTAAAAAAAAAATATTCTAGCAAAAAACCGAATCTTGGACCCTTTGATTTTTAACTAACACACCGACCCTTAAATTTCAATCAATCAATCACACAATAAATCGGTGATTCTGTCATATAGATTTACACTTTATAAAACGTTGATTGATAGCCTCAATGATACGTTGAACCATAGAACATAAACAATTACGTTAGGCCAATTAGCATGTAAACTGTGAAGATAGTGAAGTCTTGTTTTTAGTAATGTCATGACTTACCAGCTTACATCCTAATAATTAAAATAAGTTTCTACTTGAACAACTTAGTCGCATCTTACAACATGTCACAGATCAACAAGGGAAAAGTGTACAAGTTATAGACACTCGTATGAAGTCATGTCATACTTCTCAATAACATGCTAAACACAAACAATAGTATTTAATATTACTCGCTAACAAGAGAGACAAATAACTAGACTTAGGTACATAGGTATTAGGTTGTTTTCTTAGCCTATCTGCATTAAAAACATTCGTATTCAAAACCTAAGGAATACGGCTATAAATTTGACACTCACACTTTTGTAACAAGAAGGTAACTATACAATAAAGGTACGTTTTGAAACCATGTGGACTTACCTCAGTAGTTAGTGATGAAGCACGATAAAAGATGGATAATTCTCAACACAAAACACGAGCAAATCAATTTGACTACAGCCGTTGTATGGAGGCTAACTCACGACCGATCGATATAGGGTGGGTCTCCCGGCGTTTTAACCAGTCCACTTGACCTACCCCGTCCCCTTAATACTACGGCATTCGAAGGTAACAAAGGCTCCAGTTCGCGCAACTGGAGGTCTTGATAAATGGTCCCGAATGACGTCATGCGAATTTTAGCAAAACAAGGATTTGGGGTTTGGTTGAAGTCTAGCTTCTTAACTTAGGTAAGCTAAAGAAGTACTAATACGTGACGTTTTAAGGATTTAATACGTGCAAGTGAGGGTTCCGGTTCAATTCCAAGTAATCAGTTTTTTGATGCTTATACATGAACAGGATCTTAAAATATTAGATACTAAAGACCATGTTTATTTCGTTTTAAGTTTATGTCCATCATCAATAACTGATATACCTACCGAGGTCACAGATAATATAATACTATACAGTACTATACAGCCGAGGTCATTGTATCCCCACGATACTGTAGTATTATATTACCTGTGCCCACGATATAAAAGCCTCAAAATATTGCAAATATTGACAAATATTCACTATAGAAATAGGCAGAATGGTAAATCTATTGAGATCCACCGCCAGCATTAAAAGGTTAATTTAGCTCAAGATTCTGCTTATTCCACTTTGATCAATTAAAATGAACCACTGATTGTGCTGTTTGTACGATACCTTTATACCATACGAAATCGTTCCCAACGGGCCATCTACTCAATTTAAAATAGAACGAATAATTTATATTAGTATTTTATTACCAAGGAACTACTATCAAGTTCATAATAATACATTTGAACTTCAAATAAAACATAGAATAAAAAGTGCGTATACTCGTATAGAGAATCTGTAAGGGAAGAGTTTTATGTAACTCGTGAGTAGGTAGCGAGAAGAAGGATCATAATTGACATTAAAATTTTACTTCTACAATAGTGATAAAAAAAACTAAAATAATGTTCCTGGGACAAATATTCTTAACTGCGTAGGCTAGGATAGATTGGACTAGCAACCTGGCAATAAAAGGTACATATTCCTAGTGAATTTGGTATCACAACTCTGTTAAAATTACTAACTATCGTATTATGTTTGAATCCTGACCAATTATTCTTGGACTTGCCGATTGAGTTGCCAATAATTATACTTAATTATTTGACCTACGTGATTTAAAGGTGTCGAAAGGTTTTGGTGTTCTATTAATTCTGTCAACCCTGTCACATATTTAGAGCGTAAGTATATACAGTATTTGTTTTAGAAGATATTTGTCTCTAAAGTTCTTTACATCGCAATAAAAGCACCGCAAAAAGTAAAAGTACCGACATACACATTTGTATGACAAGATTGGAAAAATGGCGCCAATATATACATATAGATAGTTTTATACATCGGTTTCTTTGAGAGTAGGTACTTAGGTTAACTGGAAGCACTTAATCGTGACACGAGCACGAGGCTTTTAACTAAATTGATGCTTTAACTACCCATTTAGTAAGTCTTCGATAGACTTTACAACATAAGATATTGATCATATCAACTTGATGGGCAATAAACATTGTTTGTGTTTTTATAAGTAGGTAGCAACGTGGTAGAAGTAACAAAATACATAAATTTAGAAAAAAGTCTATAAAAAAAGTTTATAACAGTCTACTTAGAAATTTTTTCACCGATGAAAGTTTTATATTAGTTATATGATTATTTTTTGGTAGAAAGTTGGATCAAAATGGGAAGTTTCAATTCAAGATAGTTGCAGTTGCACTAGCAGTTTACTATGAAAAGCTTACAGAGCGTCAGCAAAGAAGAAAAATTGTCGTGATCGATCGTTCAATATGAAAATGGATACAATCTGTCTCTTTTAATGGGAAGTACAGGCGTGAACATATTTATATAAAACAATATTAATAAATAGCATTACTTATACCTCAATATATATATTAACACATAATATACGTATATAAAATATAAAACTAGTTTATAAAATAACAATAGAATATCATCGAAATACTATGTTTTTATCTAGGGGCGTAATGTCTACGAGTTTTGCTTAACCTGTTATAAAACAAACATTTAAAAAAACTTTTTCCAAGAGACGTATAAAAGTTACTAATCTGCTTGTAGTTGGTAAAATCGTTTATAACTATACCAATCTGTAAGGCCATGAATATAATCCTAAATAAATAAAATGTTAAAAACTTTTTTTGCTCCGTTGTCAATTCATTAGAGATGGGGTCGCTTTTAAGTTCACTACGCATGATTTATTCGATTTTAAAGTTGATGTTAGGTTTGAAATTGTCGAGAGAGAACTTTATATAAAGCTCTCACATTTTTATTATTTTCAAATATTCCTTTTTAAACTTAGTTGAAGTAATAATATCGTCATTAAGTTAATTTGGAATATATTTACACGACATAAAATAATACTCTTGTACTATTTATTTCTTATAGGGTTAAACAAAAATAATGTCTTAAGATATCTTAAATATCAGCACCATCATCATATTTTGCTTTATAATAGTATTAAAAATTAAATAACGAATCTACAAAATAATATTTTGTGTTATATCAAATAGAATAATAAAATGTAGCAGTTAAAAATTCTGAAAAGTTGACAAGGAATGTTTAAAATCCTTATAGTGAGTAAATTTACTATAAGCTTGATATCAAGTCATTTAAAAAGTATTTATTCACAATTTATTATTTAATTTTCATAACAATAGTTATCGAGTTCGATTAAAAAATTGTTTATCGAATCGTTCGCCATGCTACAAATCGCCATTTTGCCCATCCCTATCTCTCGCATTCTTTTGCTCTGAAGAGTCGTCGGAGACACGTGCGTTATTAACGCAAAATCTTCTAAAATAATACAAAATGACTGAAGGAACAGCTACAGTTCGTACCCGTAAATTCATGACCAACAGGTATGCTATAGATATCATAAATTTAACCTATGTAACATCCTAATATTCAAGACCGCTTGTGTCGGTGCCATGCAGGTTATGTCTGACAACGTTTTCATATTTCCAGGTTGTTGGCCAGGAAACAGATGGTCTGCGATGTCCTACATCCAGGCAAGCCTACCGTCAGCAAGACTGAGATTCGCGAGAAGCTTGCAAAGATGTACAAGGTGACACCTGATGTAGTGTTCGTATTTGGTTTCAAAACGAATTTCGGTGGTGGCAAGTCAACTGGATTTGCCCTAATCTACGACACCTTGGACTTCGCCAAGAAGTTCGAGCCCAAACACAGACTGGCACGTCACGGTCTGTATGAAAAGAAGAGGCCCACACGTAAACAGCGTAAGGAACGTAAGAACAGAATGAAGAAGGTACGCGGTACCAAGAAGGCCAAGGTTGGTGCTGCCGCCAAAAAGTGATGTGACCTAGGACTGTAAGTAAATAAACACTCAAAAAAATTCAACTGTTGTTTTCTTTTCGTTAGATAAAATCAAGCCATCATAGTATAGTAGTGCATACATTCATTAGGTAAATAGTTCTCTCAGTAGTGAATGCAGTTCATTAATCTTCAAAGGCATGTAGTGTTATGAAAAGTGTACATAATTTAGTTCAACCTAACCTGCCTGTATTAAATGCAATTTGACAAATAACTCAGTTCTCATAAAACAGACACTAACTTAAGAATAATAATGTAGCGAATAGTTGTTTTGTGATTATTTATGTGGGACAGGTAATAATATAGAATCGTATATTAAGTCTTGAGCTTTAATTCTATGACAATAATTATGAAATGATCATTTTATAATAACCTTTACTGATTACAAATACACCTAGCTCCAAGTCACTGCAGCAGCAGTGCGCCACAATGGAGGGCAAGCAAAAATTCAATGGTAACCCCTGCCTGAAGGTGTTATTTCTTGCATATTCTATAGAAATAGTCTTCCCTTAGCATAAGCTCTCAGGAATTAATTAACTAGTTATTTGTGTAGGTATGTTATCACAAAGCTGAATCTGAGCACCAAGACACATGGTTAAACAGTTAGGCAATAACGCATAACGCAACAATAACGCAACAAAACGCAACAATACTTGTGCTACTGGACTACTCTCGTGCTTTTGACTGTTTGAACACTGACCTGCTTCTGGCAAAAATGACTTACTATGGTTTTAGTGATTTAACAATTGGATGGTTTAACACATACTTAAACGAACGTAAACAAATAGTTTCATTGACAAGGCCAGATGGTACCATAATACACTCAACTGTTCACACGACTAGTAGGGGAGTCCCACAGGGCTCAATCCTTGGTCCGTTATTATTTATTTTATATACTTCTGACATTGCACTACACATAACTAACTGTAAATATCATATCTATGCCGATGACATTCAACTCTATACTCATATTGACATTAATAACTTTGACTCTGCCATAGAAGCACTTAATGACGACTTAAAACGAGTATATGACTGGTCGGTTGATAACTGCCTCGTTCTCAACCCTGCCAAGACCAAGTACATGGTGCTGGGCAGCCAGCGGGTGGTGTCCAGAGTTTTATCGCGGCAACCGAAAATTAATATTGATGGCGTTGTCATCGGCAGGGTTGAGGAGGCTCGAAGCCTGGGCGTCGTGGTGGATAGTGGGATGCGTTTTGAGAAGCACGTCTCGCAGCTGGTTTCTGCATGTTTTTATCGCTTGAAGGTGTTATACCAGAGCCGGGCGTTTTTGAGTGTGGACATGCGGATAAAGCTGTGTGAGACTTTGATTTTGTCTAAGCTCAATTATGCGCTGGCAGCGTACGGCCCGTGCCTTTATAAGAAAACGCGTAGACTTTTACAACGTGTACAAAATGCGTGCGCCCGGTACTGCTTTCCCATCCCACCCCGAACCCATGTTTCACCGTACCTTAAAAATTCTGACATATTAAATATTGAATCTCGACAAAAACTCCTACTCAGTTGCTTACTTTTTGACATTATTCAAAACAAACAACCGCAATATTTATTTAGGAAACTGACATGGCGATCCCAGCAACATAAATCGACCCGTGCTTGTGTACCGCCGCTTGTTCTGCCTCGCCATCGCACCACCGCTTTTAGGGGAGCTTTTAGGTATGCCGCCTCCAAATGTTGGAACAATATTCCCCCACCCATTAGACAATTATCCTCTAAACTAAAATTTAAACAATATCTCTGGGAACATTTGCTCTGCCAGCAAGAGGAGGCGGGTGCTCCTTCTATTGCCCCTCAGACACTAAATTTATAATACATTATATATCAATTTTAATATGATATAAATGGATCACACTTTTGATTTGCATTTGCTATCCACACACATGTTATCATATCTTATATCTATGTATTTATACTGTTTATTTACGTAGCACTCTATTTAACCATTTTCCTTTAAAATATAAACGTTGCTCTCCAGTGGTTCTGACATAAAACCAGCGTTGCGTTTGTCACCAGACGCAACATACCCAGCTGAGTTAGAACCCTTTTGCTGCGACAATAACATGCACAAGTTATACCGCTTAGTTTGTAAGTTCTTTTTATTGTAAACGTTTTGTATTGTGTATGTTTTTGTGGCCGTAAATAAACGCTTTTTATTATTATTATTAAATGTTTGTGATTGATAAATACCCTAGCTTCACTTACCATATATGTACCTCATTTAGTGTGAGACTGATATTTCATATCAACATAGTGTTGCTAATCGTATAGGGGCCAGTTTATTGAACTGTTTGCTAGTGGTTTGGTGATTGACATTGAAACAGAAATCTAAAATAGGCTGAAACCACATTAATCCTCTTCAGTATTGAACTATCACAAACAGGACGTGAGAGTGCAGCTCAGCAAAGAATAGCCAGAGAAGTTATCCAAAAACTAGATTATGGTTTCATTTTATAGTTGTACATGTTCCTGTGAAATTTGCTGTATTCTTAACTCAGTGTCCCTGCTAGAGGTAATGATAAAGTTATCTCTTTAATGTTTCCCATACCCTTAAAGTATCCAAGTATAATCCCAAATCTTCATGTATGTTTTCACAATAACGTTGCAGAAATGCCTTTATCGAGAGTGGCTTACACTCTTTTTTCTTATGATGATATGGTAAACAGGAGAAAGTTTATTATAATGAAAATTAATCTCAATTTCAGCTGTGGTAGGATACAGAGTAGTATCATTTGTGAATGTTGTGGTATGAAAGAATTTATAGTGACGAAAATGGGTAAATGTAGGGTGTTTAGGGTAAAGAATTTATAGAGTGATAGTAAAAAGTAAAGTAAAACAAATTCAAATTGAAGAAATTCTCCTCTAGGCAGTGCAGTGTACCGTGAAGAACAGAAGACCATGTATGAGAAGGTTATTGGATATGAGTGAAGCATAAAAGATTAGTCAGGATCATTACAAAGTGGCTATTGATAGACTGCTCATTCCGTTTGGAGAGCAGGGGCGTGAATGTATGTATATTCTGCTAGTAAATTTATCTGTAGGTGGTAAGATTGCATAGATGCTGGACGGTGCTCATGGGCCACAAGTCAATTATCTGCCGGAGTACCATTTACCTAATTTGAAATTTCCTTACATGATGAGTTCAATTAAAAATATTTTATGTGGTAGATGTGTCTCAGTAAATAAAATTAGGTATAAAGCATAGGAATGCTAAGAGTGGCATATTATTGGGAATAATAAATAGATCGGTGGTACTAATAAACTACATACATAGAGATCGCGCCACATACGGTGGCAGTTGGAGGCGTCGCCACAGTCGCGTAATTCAGTGTTACCAGTAAACGCGCCAAAACTAGCACTCACTGTGCCATACGGCTCGAAACATTATAGGTTTCATTTGTAACGATCTTTGGTTGCAGAGCTATAAACTCAAATAAAACAAATTAATATATCAAAGTCAAAATATGTTTATTATACTATTTCAAACATGATTAATAATTAACGGGACTTATCCTTCTTATTATATATTACATATATTATGTGTTCCTTCACTCTGTCCGCAATAGACCGTTTAGTCTGTTCGACATAGGATTTCCCACAGCTGCAATCAATCTTATACACACCCTTATATCTTATATCATGAGTATAAATCGCGAATCTCTTAAAACTATTATTTCAAACATGGCACTGAGCATTGTCTTTACATATTTTTTACCGAGGTTAGATCAGCGGAGACCCTAGCTTGGAGAAGAACTAACAAGAAACTCCGGAAATCAATTTATTATAATCACCCTTAACAAACATAAAAATTACAAAGAGTGGGCAAAAAACACAACGCTGGTAATACTAAATTTACTTTTCATACAAAATAACACGCAATGGCGGAAACGTCAAATTTAGTTCCAAGTTTGGCTACTGCCACCGTATGTGGCGGGTACTCTACTGTAATTGATTATTTAAAAAAAATATAATGGCGGTGAAATAAAGTTTCGATTACACTGCCCTCTGTTATTCTCATAACAACTAACGTAACTTCTTGTTTTTAAAATTGTTCTTAACACAACCGTTAGATGTCAGTAGTATACAAGAAAAATACGTTGCCATGCACATTTTTAGGAAATTGTAAAGAAATCATTGTATTCTCTTGAATTACTTTTGTTTAATTATATTGTTGAATAAATTGAGTTATACTGTATTTAAACTATAACAGTTTAACGACAATCAGTCAATCGAAAGGAGCTTTCCTAAATACTTTAAATCCCAGGTAGTACTTAGTATCTATATCAAGGCATGTTTTCTTTCTTTGTGTCGAAACATTGTATTTTACCTACTTGTGTCGTGTCGCGATCGCTCTGCCATCTATTGTCACAAAAAAGAACAAGTTCATTCTACGGTTCGCTCGATCTTCCGACAGATGGCCTCATCTCATTAGAAATCGGCCATTTTGATTACTTTAATTTAGGAGTTAAAACCCGATTTGATTGATAGTTCAGTTTTGCCGCTTTTGCCTCAAGGGCAAGGTCTGGCGACGACGAATTCAACATATTTCGCTTTTATTCGGGAACGAGTTTTCATACGTCAGTCGTAGACTGCAAACACATTGGATGTTCTATTCTGATAAAATCGAATATTCTTAACTATATGCAATTGTCATTATTAGATTGATTAAATTTAAAACGATTACTATTAGACTAGACATTCATAAAACTCCAAAGACACGATTTGAAAGCCGTCCTACTAAGCACACCTTTCCAAATATCTCTTGGCACATAACATTTTGAAACCCGTACATTAGTTCGATTATGTAACATACCTACTTACGTCACTAGGGCAGTCTTGTAGATAATGTACGTAGATATAATAAATACGAACACATATAGGTATTTACTTCACTGATAGTTACTGTTATACGGTTCTTTGTATTTTATCCATTCTTATTTCCTCCTAGCCATTATAACAGTTTAGGTAAATCGTAAATATTTTTACTTGTATTTTCCTTAATGAACCCTAATATCAAATTGGCATGGAACAAAAGCCTCGTTTGCAATCTTGTCATTCGCACTGGCTGGTTTCTAACTAACGAGAGCTGTTTGACACATACGACCTCCCATTCCCGCGTCGACTGTCGATCTTGTATCGGCCGCTTCCATTGGGATTATACGAAACGGGCTAACGTATATTATCTCTGCATAGTCTGGATCAGACCGCAAAATTGTTTGGTTTGTTTTTCGGTTTTATTTCGGATACTGGTAATAAACTACTCGCTATCGACCTATCATATGATAATTATTTAGTGCTAATTCTGTGCTAGTTGTAATTTTAATTATAACTCGTTATGATGAATGTTAGCATGAAATTCTCGGTGCACTTAAAAAATGGTCGGGGGATGGAAGTGTAGACCTCCAACATTTTTTTCTACTATTTTCCTCCAATGTCATTCAGTTAATACTTTGTTCTGTGAAACTACACGGAATGAACAAAATGTTAGTCATTTCGGTAGTTCTTAAATCTTAAATTCTATTTGAGTTTTACACTTACTTACGTTGGTTATTTATTCAGCAGATACTTACCTATTTTAATTTTACAATTCATCAAATCATTCATTTCTACTTTCCTAGTAATTATAAGGAACTATTATCCGACCTCACTAAATTGTGTACATATTCGAGTACTTGAGTAACTACCAGTATTGTGTTTTCCTACAATCCAATCTAATAAGTCATTTATACTTGTACAAAGTTTAAGGCATTAACTCGGTGTCTTCAGGAAAAAATGTACAAAACTAAATAAAAATTTCAAGGTTACGTTGGATTGCAATCAAAAAGATAAGACTTAGAATAACGATACAATATCCACCATTACCAATATACGAATAGTAGCCACATAGTTATGCTTGCATAGTTTTGTTGAACCACAATATATACTTACGAAAGATCAGTAGTAGAAACTAAGTTCGTAAAGATTGAAGAGATTGGGAGTGGCCAATTTCACTTTCACATTTTTGGTGTAGCGCAAAATTCGTGATGACAAGTCTCATCTCGTTTTTATAGCAGAGTTTCGCAACAGTGCCTATGTGCAATCACCCGCGACGGGCATGATATTGATTAGGAACTAACGACTGAAATGGAAATGTTGGAATTCGCAATTTTATCACTGTTTTATCTGAGAATAATTTGTTCAGCCATGCCTAGAAAATGAAAACTAGGAACGGCGTTTGAAGTGTTTCATAATATTATAAGAAGGCAAACTTGCTATCCCTTTTACCAAGAATTTTCGGGTTTGATAGATCTTCTTATTCAGATTTGTGCTTCGTTACACCGCAGCGAGCACTCCAGTCGGCCAGGAGCTACGTATTTTTGGATTGACCCAAATTTATCAACCTACACAAGCATAAAAAATGCACATCCGATAATGAACAGATTTGAAGCCAAGTCGGCACTAGACAGCTGTAAATCTTAGCAAATATTATAAATAAATTACTGTCGTACATTAAAAGAATTAGAATGTGAATTTTATATTACTTTTTGTTTAAGTCTTTAATTATGGTTACCTTTAAGAGCAAAAACATTATTTGCAGGGACTATATTAGTAGTACAAAAATAGTAACGTAATTACGATTGTTACTAACCTAATGTAAAAGCAACCAAAAGTTTAGAGAGATAACATACATTGTTGGGTAATTCGTGGCATACTGACCCCAATTTCGGGAAACTACTGATATCCAATTTCCACAGAAAAACTAGGACGGATGAGATCGTTATTCTCGATTTTATTAACAGTTACGTACGTACTTACGTATTTTATTACGATTTTTTTTGTGAAGGGAATTGAAAAAAGCATATGTAGTACTTCATAATTGCTGTTTTGCCTGTATATTGTTCTATTCATTTTTGCTCGTTTTTATAAAATTTTGGCGTATAATATAACGTACATTACCTGTCCGTAGCACCTTTATTTGCAAATAGAGGCTCCCCTTACCTTGAAAGTATTTAAAGTCATAAGATCATTTAAAAGAACTATTACATAGAACTTTTCATTGTGGTTAATTGTCGAGTTAATCCGTTACTTGTAAATTAACATAACATTTCATTTTATAGCTGACCATAACTATAATGCTTGGTTAAATAATAAATTTTTGAATAGTGAGAGCTCAAGACTGATTGAGTAAATTCTATTACAAGAAAGTCCTTGACACAGATTGATTGTCGAATGTTGTGCTTGCCTACTACGGTTAGTTGTCCAGTTCACTATTTATTTAATAGATAAGATGTTGGATTGATAAGTTTTTGATAAAAATGATTTACGAGCAGATTGTCTCAAGCGAAGAGCCAACTTTTGTAAGACAAGGTTCCGACTAGTGAATAATTTGGCCAAGCTTTGTAACAGTACTGTTTGACGCATAAATGGTGTCGTCATCAACTCCCATGTTTCTTGTTTCCGATTGACAAGGCAGAATTCATTATAAGGCCCACACATTTCGACTTGAAATCCTAAATAGGTAGCATTCCAACAACGTTGATTATCAATATCGTTTCCTAAATCACTATTTTAGGATCTTTTTTTATATTTAAATACTTAAAGTATTATTATAATCATCGTTTTCACATACAGCTTATCCTTTTAATTGTAGATGTACATACTTAGATTAGGTAGTTGGAACTTCACTCTCACTACTCTTTTATAACGTCCGTTTTATCTATTAATCGAACTACCAATCTCTTGTTCTTTCAAACCACTTTCATCAAGTAAGTGTACAGCTAATAAGTAGGTACTTCGATCCCAGTAATTGCATACAATGTAGGCTTAATTGTTGAGCGATGGACTCGCAATCGATCATAGAATGTGCCGATGGGTGTTTCTCTAACCACCATTGCGCCAACGGTGACGTAAATGTGACGGCGGAATACTTTCTAACTTATGGTTGTAGTGTATGCTATGTAACAACAAGTATAGTGAACAAAGCAAGTGTGTAAATACAACTTTACCTTGTATACAGTCCTTACGATTCGTGACAGCACGTCTAGTTTCAAGGTTTTGTGTCGGGTTTTACAATATTTTCCATTTCCTCGAAGCTTAGTAAAATAATTTACTATATTATAAAAAATCGATTCCTGTTATTTCCTACGGTATGATCGGTTTTGTACGGTTTTATTAGAAAACATCCAAATCGTTGATGCCCGTTAGGTTCTCAAATACATTTTTCAAATCTCTTCGAACTAAAAGTTTCGGAAATAACGGTGCGCCCTAGTTGAGGCGTTTTATGCTTAGATCATATAAGTCTGAGGAATTTGGACAAGCTTTGTCAAGTATATTTTTTTAAATTAAAAGATTTTAATGTTGTTAATATTTATTATTTAGAAGATTTAAGAGTAGCTACTCGAATTATCTTAATACAAAACTATACTCTCTAAATAAGTATCAAGGTTCATTCTCATAACTCGTAAAATATTCATTCTCAGAATGACATAATTCCTTTTTAGAGTTACGATTTAATCAATTTATAGCAAAATTGATCATTACAATTTATTCAATGAGATTTACAGCACTCATATGTTTCTAAATTACAAGTAGTTAACCAGTTTAGGATTATAGTGTGTTGCTGGTTAGTTGCTAGGGGAAGAAGGGCCTCAGAATCGAGTCCCGTCAGTTTGTTATAGGTATAGATAGGATATACATATGTTTTATTTATTTGGACTTTGTACAGTGTGTATTTATGCTATGGATGATACAATTGATACCATAATAATGTGTAATCTACGTATTTTTGTTGTGAAAAATTATCGGTATAACAGAAAGCTGAGTAAATGGTTCCCTTCGCTAATGGAAAAATTGTAACTACAATCGTAATTTTAAAGCTATTTGTTCGAATAGAAAAATTTCCACTTTTAACGTTTTACCTTCTAAAGCACAAGCGTACTTGCTTGAATAGTTTTAAACGTTTAGGAACGAAACCTTGACCGAATCAAGCCTTAGAAAAAACTTTAGAGCGGCTTAAGTGCCTATGTAGGCCCATTCGCTTTTAGTTTGGCATTTGCCCCCACCAATAACAGGCTAAAGATACACCTAAGCCAAGATCTTTCACACAGGCCATGTCTAATAGTCGTTTTCATACGCCATAAACGCCTCAAGATTTACGGTGCGCTCCCAAATAAAATTATCCCATTGTTCTAAACCTTTTACCAGCAAAGTGAGTATTTAGTGGCTGGCTGTGTTTAATTTCGTCTCATATGAAGAGTATTTGGAGCAATATCGAATGAATGCTCAAAAATAACCAGCACCAATCCACGCCAGCGTAAGTGTGCCAACTAACGACGCTTTCTAACGTCGAGTTTCGTTGTTTGACAATTCGAAAGCCAACACAAAAAGTTAATGCAAGTAACAGTTACCAAATTCAAAACTGGCGATTGCTATCGTAACGTAACCCATTTAATGTAGGCAGGCAGTGGTGGGAGGCGGCTTTCGGCTAAGCCGAGCCTCGGTAGCAACAACTTTTTGTGTTTAGATTTGAGGTTCGCCGAATTTCGACGCTCATTCATTGTGGCATTCTTTCCTTTTATTGAAAAGTTGAATGTGAACATCGTCTGACTATGAAGTTATTTAATTACATTCTTTAATTATGCTTTCTATAAATATTAATCACGATTTTATTTATATTGTTTATCTGCATTAATATTATGGAGACTGAAAAATATGTTTGTATGGAATATACATATATAATCTGAACAAGTGATTTTAAAAATACTGCTGTAGGAGGCTTAATTTATTTGATTAGCAGAATTAATTAAGCCTGTATTCCGCAGTAGTTGCTAATTAATATGTATCCTCGATTCAATGAGCAGCAAATTTTGCTAACGAAATCTTTTTTGATATAGGTATCTTACAGTATGGAAATCCCTCCCAATGTGTTGTTTTTCATCGCTCATGTTAAAATTAATCCAATTTTAAAGATAATTTACACAATTTTGATGTCACATAAACTTCTATAAGTTGTTTGAATGCACGAAGTAGAGTCATTGCGATAAATGTGTAATATGTTTTGTGTGAAAGTTACAGTTGCTAAACCATCTCCCAATAACTCTACAATATAGTCACAAATAATAGTTCCCCTTAATTACGACATGTACCTTGGACATGACCCAATAAAAGCTTATTCACAAATCCTAGACCAACAATTATAATTAAAAATTATTTAAAAAACAGTGGGTAACCCTGAATATTGTAATGTTAATGATGGCATTGCTTGGGTAAATAAGCGTCTGAAATAGTGATGTTGGATTGTGTGTGTCGTGTTTTGTCTATGTAGGGGTACAAATTACATATAATTAAATTATCGTTCAAAAATATGTATGTCAACAAAATGTGCCTAATAATTATTTAAATACATCGAACTTAATTTCAATAAATTACTTCACTATTAATTTATAAATTATGGCACTTTACTGAATATTGAATGATGTGTACTATTATTCATGCGAAGGGAAATTTGACTACTTTATTATGTGTACTACGTAATCCAATAAGAATCCAACGGGAAAGAAAATTAAACAAAATAATTAACTAAATAGATATTTATTTAACAATTAACTCTTGCATCTGCACACGTTCTCACATCTGTAACTAAAGAAAAACAAAATCAATACAGAAATTGAGTCATTTAAATAAATTTAAACGTTTGACAATATTTATTACTTATTTCGAAAGACAACGAACATCAATTTTGAAATCTTTTGATGGATCAAAATTTGGGAGGAAGTTTTCAAATTATGGTTTGTATTAATGCGAACATTAAAGGCTTATTAGATCAGTGCTAATTAGTTAAGGTCCTTACCGTTTCCCACGTGAGGAATGCGAGTTCGGCTGATGACGCCAGCGCTTAAGTCATTGTTGAGAGATGGATTCACGTTTCATCATCGCGGTTCTTTGTCCTTACATTGCGGAAGCATTCAGTTCAGATTGCCCATCTCAAATGTAGCTTCCGTTCTTCATCCCATACTGTAAAGAATACGTAAATTATAATCGTGTACATGATGTTTTACGTGTGAAATAATGATATGCTTAGATAATTAAGGAAGAAATGTAGAGTGGCAATCAGTAAAACTTTAGGCGGTATATCTGGTCAAACTCAAAAAGCAGTTAAATTTCGGAGCGTCCAAATTAAAACACGCAACGATGGCCACAGAAAACCAGTCTAGCAGCAAACGAATTCCGTTGTCATAACATTGCGACGACGTATACAAACGCAAAAATTGGGTCACATAAGTACTAAGTGGTTAGGCTCTTAGCGGCTGACGTTACAACAAGCACATACGTAGAATAATTCTGTGAATCGCTTTAATCAAGTACTAGTGATAGCTACAGTTCTTAATAGCGGCCAAGGTATGAGAATCATTCTGCATTTATCTGTAGAACGTTGTTACAACGTGATACAGCCATGATGTTATATTAGCGATAATACACGAGTAACTTTACTAGGTCGAGGCGATTTGCTAACTGGGTCACATCAAAATTCTATTTTCTTTGTAGTTAAAAATATTCATGTCGCGCCTACTCGGCTTGTGACGAATTTTCAACAGCTGTTTAATAAATATTCAGTAATCGTATAATCATAATTTTGAATGACCTACATCGACATGTATTAACAAAGAAATAGGGTTTTAGATTTCGGCTTGGAATGACGCATGCGCATAAAGGGGCCCTCACCACGCCTTTTGGCTAACCGTTATGAATTTGAATCGGCTTATTCTTTTTTCGTTGCTTCTTCCAGACTCGACGCTCATAGCAAATCGTATAAGAAAGAGAAAAAGACTGACTTATCCAATATATAGCCTAGTCAATTTCTCCTCCCACACGAGAGGCTTTCACTTTTATCTTCTTTCTTGTGCTATGTTAGTAAAGGGCATTAGACATGTGTTAGACAAAGGAAGCACGTGTTCATCATGCAAAGGGCGGCGCGGAGTGATCGTATCAAAATGGCCTCTGGATTCTAACTAGAATCTAATAAGAACCGCACTTCGCTTGGCGCGACAATGATATTTTCATGACTTGTATGATATTGAGCGAAGTGAGTACACGAGTTAGTATTACATAAAGCGAGCGTGCGCGCCACTTCGGATTCAAACCTTATCGCAATAAGGCTGGTTATTATTTAACGGCCTTTTGAGAGTTGAAATAAAAAGGTCTGACATTGTGCAATAGAATTAAACTGTCGACCTTTACACATTTTATCTAAGCAACACCCTTGAATCAAATAGGCGGACTCGCTTCAACAAGGTCACTCCGTTAGCTCAGCCATGGTGACGAAACCAAGGCCTCGCCGCATGCCAATCGCAGCATATCACTGTTCCAAGCACAATCGTTGCACACGCTTCTCATAGCAACGGACATAACACAAAAATGTTAGATTACAACGAAATTATCTTAATGCGCAGTTGCGAGTAGGCGTATGGCACACTCGCGCTGGCGATAGATTAGAAAGACACGTGTAATGTAATAAAGTGGCGAAATTGACTCACCATTGGCGGCATGCGTCATCGCAGCTCGGCCGGCGGAGAGGCGAGTGCTGCGGCCGACTCCTCAATGGCGTTTGCAGCGGCGCCTGTCTTGGCAGGCACGGGCGCTTGACCCAATTCCGATTGACCCCATTTTTTATTTATCTAGGTCAGCTTCAGGTCACATGAACAAAGGCATGGCGCACGCGGTTCAAGGCGCCCGACTGAAGGGTGGCTGCAGACATGGTGACAGCCAGGCGTGGTTGCGCTGCGGTGGTGGAATGCCTCCGTGGTTTCGTGCGTTAGTGCGATGGCGAAGCGCTCGCTGGCCACGCGACCAGTTCCGACGGACTCGCGGCTGCCAATGGGGCAATGGGCAAATCGCACCGCGACGCCTTTCCCCGCCCCGCGCCTCACAAGGCCGCGGAAACTGCGCAACTGAAGTGCGGGGGGCCGAGGCATGAGCTCACAGCTATCCTATATTTACGCAACACACATTAATTATGCTCTAGTCTAACATTCGTACCGAGTGCTGGGCCCCGTCGTTTGAAAGGCTTCATTCAAGAGCATGACGGATAGGTCACTTCTCTCGGGCTTATGATGAGGAAATTAGAAACTCGATTTTACCATTCCTTTCGCTCACGTCTACCGCATATTATGTAGCTGAATGTGAATAATTATAATGATTGAATAAAAATTACTCGATTACAATGAAAACAAACTGATTATATGGTATGATATGGAAATTTACTTATTTATTTTTTCAGGTGCAATAGTACTCCTGAGTAATGACAAACAAATTATAATAAGTAAAACTTCCATTCCACAAATTGAGCAAAAATAGTTGCATAGGGCCGTCCCATATTCCCGCTCCGCCCGTCGCTTGGACTCCATACTCCTAATTTCACGTACCTATCTGAAAACGAGGGCGACTTCGACGCAAGCGCTGTGCTAGCCCCAGACTCCGCAACAATTTTATCGGGAAACGTTGCATCATTCACTTCCGACTCTACACACCTAGGATTAGAGCACAATATCGTGTGGTAATAGTATACTACGGTAGTAGTATACGCGTATAGGTTTTAGGGGAAACTGGGACAGTACGGGGCTGCGAAATTCGGTACATGCTTGGTCAATATTACTCTTTGTTCATGGAGAACAAAGATAACCACGCATCAACATTTCCAAGTTGGGAATAAATGCAACGCAATTCCCAACTGTCCTTGACTCTACAAATTGGGGGAAATTCGATTTCCCTCAAATGAATCATTGCGTAGCCTGCGCCATTCTTTGTCTACTTTTACGTTATATCTTTACAACAAAGGATTGAGATCTAATAAAACTTTTTTGGAGAATCTAATCAGGAATATTAAACAAGTAATTCAAACTTGCCTCACTCATTTAATTAAAGAGAGATGGATAAATAATAAAAATACAATAATCAACAAAATTTTCATGTATTTATTTTTTTACAATTATCAATAAAACTTTTGAATCATACATTATTCCTTAACACAAAGGTTGTTTTGATAATATTAAATTCTTTTAAATTGACACAGCATTTAGCACTCACAATTATTAACAATTAAATATTAAAATAATGTATCACATGTTCCCACACATATACAAATCACATTTTATATAAAAAAACTGTAATAATACCAACTATACGTAAGTCAAAAAATATATAAAAAATAAATATTAAAAATTTGACTGAAGCGGCAACTTACAATCAGTATGTTTAATCATGTTACATTCAAATCAATAATGACCCGACCTTTTGTAGACGTGAAAGGAACTCAGATTAATAACTTTAATTGATACAAATAAAGTTGAAAATTTTTACATAAAATACCAGTATCCTGCTTTAAGCCAAGATTTATGTTCACATTTTCCAGTGTCCTCCACATTAGCGTTTTTTCAGTTGTAATTTGATTTTGGAAAAGAAAACTTCTATTTAATAATAATTGTCCATGCTTTTAAACCTAATGTAGGTAAAAATAAAAACAAGAAAAGCAATTGAGCATTGTTCTCTAATTATAATTATTTCGTGAAACTCCAATTATTCTAAAAATAAAGCCAATTCTAAAAATAAAATTAAGTTAACGAATTTATTAATGGAATTTTGATTTTATAAAGCAGTATTTTTTATTTTAGGTAGAGATTGCCAAACGACGATAACTTAATCAAATTATTTATAATTAGCTTTAGAATTTGAGCATATTTTTATTAAACAATATAATAATTGGACATAAAAATTAGTCTATCTGGACCAACAACTACGGGACTTGAGTAGACTAACCATCTTTGTGCTCAACGGTGACTAAGAGCCGTGAGGAACTACTACTATTTTAACACAAAATTAAGTGTAAACGACCTTCGAGCTAGAATCGACACCCGAAAACAATTGCAAATAATACTAATACGCAAGCTGTATAGCCAAAAATGTTCTAGAATACACAGCGTATGTAAGTTATAAGAGCAAAGTTTTATAAGATTTTTTATAACGTAAGTAGGGGTGCAAAAAAATCGATATTTGATGATGTCACCTATCACGTGGCTTCGTTTTCTACTTGATGGAAACCCTGTTAAGTGGTCCATAATGGTAATAGAAATTCTGTTTACTTTGAGATAAAGTAGAATCAGTTTTAAACCTTTTATAAGGAGTTAAATAGGACGAGTACATAGAGGAAACGTGTACCCTGGAGTCACATACTTGACCTATATAACTTGATCTTCTAATGCCAAGCGCAGTAGGGATGCCACTAAATATTTTCCTTGGGTTTGCCACATAACTAAACGTATGGATTCCAAAAAACGAACATATGGATTCCAAAATACAGATACGCTAATGTAGAAATGAACTATCTCTTTTTCTATATTTTTCGGGGGATTTTCGGCTATTTACGTAAAGGAATGACAACATAAAAATGCAGTAAGTTCAAAGATCTGCATATCGTTAACTAGTCTCGTTATATATAACTATTTACCTACGTCCACGTAGTTACAAGCTTGCATATACTGCATCGCTGTAGACACAGGCCTGACGTAATATCCAAGATGGCTGTGTATACAGCTCACGGTCACGCAAAGTGGCCTGAATTAGAAGAATCCTTTACCTAGATGTGGGCGAGATTTACTTTATTATTATATAGTTGATATTTTATTTATTAAGGACTTTATTTATAAGAGACAAGGCAGGTTGAGGTCACTTTAATGTAATACAAGAAAAAGAAGTAAATTAAATAAATAAAAATGTGATAGTAAAATTTTTAGGCGTTTAAAAAATTACAATGTTTGAGTTAATCTCTTTATATACTTAAGGGTTTTCTCTGTATATACTTGTGGTTTGGAGAGCCTCTGTTTGTTACATAAAGGGATCGAGGTCATAGTTGCCACAAAATGTGTCATAAGTCACTCATAGCTATTTTTAAATAGGTCACCAATTCTAATAAAACGTCCACACATCTTGAATAGGTTTGAGACGATGTGATAGAACTTTAAACGCTTCATTAAATTACTGCTGAAACCCAAACTAAATATCCCAAGTACCTCATGATATCTACAAAACAATACAAATATTGCTACGGAAGCGTCTGGCATATTGTTTAGTCTCCCATTTACTGGTGTTTCACCTTCTAAAATTAGATTTATCTTTTCACATGCATAGTAGGTAATTTATATGGAATATTTAAATACGTTTCAGTTTAAAACGTCCTATAATCGTTCATTAGGACGCTACAGAGTGCACCCATTACATCGCCTCTAAGCATTGAGATAATTCGTTTCTCGGAAACTAGGTCGGGAGCGCTTGTTATTCAATGTGGCAATAATTGTGACCCCCCACCACGTTGGTGGCACAATTCCATGACCTACATTCGGGTGTACCTACTTCCATTGGTCTCATCTATTTACCCGAATCGATAAGGGCACTGGGATGAAGATGAGTAGTCTCAAAAAATTCATAGAACATTTAGAGCATTATTTTTTTGTATAAACTATTTTAGCAATTAAGTTGCAACGTTAAATGGTCTCTATGGTTTTAAGTGTACGAAAATCCACTCGTCAGTTCAACTGAGTTGTTTGACATGACTTCAAATGTCACAAGTAAAACTTACATAAATATAAAGATAATTTAGCAACACGACCTGAATCTAACGTACTTATCAAAATGTTCTAACTCGGTCAAGAATAGAACACATACTTGCTAGCACAGACACACGAAGTTTGTATTTGTGCAAGTGTCTACACTTTATACTTTGGAACAGCAAACACGTGTGTTAGGTTTATAGACGACCTAATAAAAAGTATCCACGAACTGTTTTCTTAACTATCACGTGATTACAATTTAAATTGTGGAAGACACGTGGATTATACACTAACACGGGCTTACTTAAATATGTTTTGTACAATTTTTCACCAAGTAACGTAATTATACAAAACAATAATTGTTACATTATGTTCCTTACACATATAATTGTATTATTCATATAAGAATGAGGCGTAACAAGCTCATTGTAGCACATAGGATAGCCAACGAAAGGGTGGTTATAATCGAGTCAATAGCATAAGCAGGGTTATGTCTGGTCAGTAGCCGTTACAAAGAGTCCATTCAAATTCTGCATTCATACACTTTTTACAGGGGGAGATAAAAAGCAAGGTGTTTAAAGTAAGATTACATTTACTGGGCATAAAATGTAGCAAAATAATCACATTGAGTCTAGGGTTTTTATCCGTATGAATTTCAATAAACAATATCAATAAAACTGTGAGTTTTTTGTAACAAAATGTTTGAAACTATAGAATACTAAAATTTGGATATTTCGTCAATTGAAGTAAACATAATAGTTTGGTTCACTGGCAACGACATTTAGTCCTTCATTTTGTAACAATATGGAATATCAATAAATATATTTTATTACCACATCATTGTAATTAATTTTATTCATATAATATATCGGTATTGGAAAAAAAAATAAAGTCAAAAAAATTATTACTATCATTATTATTCTAAAAGCATCGATAAATCAATTAAGACATTATTTAATGAATAACTGAATATCTACTATACTTTTAATTAATATTAAGAACATTGTATAATAATATGACATATTTATCTCTCTTTCATATAGTTTATATAATACTGAGTTAAATAAAAAGCAATTCAAATCGAAAAAGAACTTTTAAATCAAAATAATAAAGTTTATTCAGTTACTTTGGTATAAAGTGGTATAAACGAGCGGTTGATTCTTCAATAAAACTAATTTGTACGTAGCTAATACAAAGAACAAGAATTTATAGTTTCTAAGAATATATCTGGCCGGCATACTAGACTGTCGTATCTAATAAGAACGCTGATTCACGAGATTGCATATCTTTTTGTAATAGTGATAACATTAGCAATTATCTTCGCAATAAGTAGAACAGAATTTAATAAAGCATGTTTAGTGTTTTATGAATTTTATTACTAAGCGAAACTTTGTACGTTTATGTGACTTAAACCGTGATTAACTATTACTGGACAACTTAATATGGTCACAAATTGTTGTACAATACAGGTCAACTATAGCATTGAAATTATTATTTTAAATAAAGTAAATCATTAACATATAATCTCATATTAAATTTATACGAACTTACGTTATTAACTGAGAGTATACTAACTTCTTTTTGTGAAGTATATAATTACCCCAATGCATTATAGAATATAATTTACAAATACTAATTCTATTATGGTATTGAGGACCCTGTTCAGCACAGGCAACTCAAATATTAATCTACATACAGCTACATGAAGTTATTTCGATATTAATCCAATCTAATACAGCTATATGTAGATATTTCGTTTTCAAATATCATGCAGTCGATTTCTTGTACAGTACCGAATAAGCCTTCAAGCCAAGGCCACGAATAAATCGATAGTCTGTTCCTCAAAGAAGAAGCGTATAATAGAATCTTGGCGAAAAATGATGCAATCGAAAACACTCGGATTCTTCTAGCAAACGCGTATATTTTAAAACAAATATACGTGAATATTACAGTAATTTCTGTGCAATAAGTTCTTTATTATAAAGAAAACATATACATATTTGTTGTTTATTGGCTAGTTTCTTTTACTTTGGTACTTTATTGCTAATAAAGACAGTAAATTGGAAGTGTAATAACACTAATTAAGGTACACATTGTTGATAAATCGTATCACAAGATATAAGCTATAATATATTTAATATTAATTGCCCTATGTGATGATAACTGATCTAAAACTAGTAAAATCACTACACTAGAACTTACGAATTAAGAAGGCTTTGATAGACTCTATAAATTATTAAGGTAAGGTTTTTATCATAATTACAAGCAAGGGTATCAAGGCAGATATGATTAATAAATAGAGATACACTTTAAAGTATATGTGACAAACATTAACATGCAACCTTTAATTCAGCAATCATTAGGATAAGTGCAAAGTTATCAAAAGCGATATTGTCGAAAAGAACCCTGGAATTTATACACATTAATGTTCCCTTCCCTAATGTAAATCCATAAAAAGATGAAACAGGTAAATAAGCGCAGTGGTTCATCTATATTTCACTGGGTACGAATCACACCGTAACCTATATTTTAAATAGGTCAAAACTTGAACTAAATCATGTCGATTATATCGAATCAGGTTTACTAAGCATAAATACAAGATAGGATTTATTATAACTAGTCTTCTCGCAGTACTGAAGTATGGCCACCGAAGTTTCTTGATGTCACTGTGCCTATGGTACAAACACACATATTTACAATTTGCTATACATATTATACTATATTAATATTGTTGTTTTTGTGACAAGCAGTCCTCAAGGTAATAACATAAGTTGAAGATATGTTGTAATACATACATATATTCACACCTCTACGTCGCTGAAGGGATAAGCAGAGATTATCCATCGCCACATGGAACGAGTCTGACAAATATATATTTTTTATGTAGTTATTCCTTTTGAAAACACTACAATATATCGAGAACATTTAAATTAATGAATTAACAAACTAGATCCTGTATAAATTGTCTCAAAGTATGTAATATGGTTTGTTATCTCCATATAAGTCTTGGATATAAGATAATACAAGTGTGTATGTCAAATGTCCACTGTAGACCAATAATTATTTCCAGCAATCAGCTAGAATATAGAGTATATATTTTCCTGAAATATAACATAACCCTAAGCCACACACTAGCGTGACTACAGTACATGCTATCAGGGTTTGCAAAGATGAATTTCATATGTATATGTGTCAGTAAGTCACCGCGCATGCCAAGGATTCTTTCGGCGTTCAAATTAAATTACTAATGCCGCAGTGCATATAGAGCTGTGATACACGTTGACTATAAATTTATGCCTTGAGTGTATAGTTAATGCACGAATATCTAAGATTTGGACTCAAAAGTTTCCTTTTATAAGACTCAACAGTTTTTTGGTATTAAGGTGTAATTACTCTGAAAAGAGTATGCAAGTTTTTATTATATTTTTGTCAATACTACATAAACATTTATTAGCCATTCCTTCTAAATTACATACGATGAAGTGCATCTAATATATAAGAGCCAAATCACATTAGTGACTTACTATCCGGTATTGATGTTAGGTTCTTCTCAAGACCTTAGCGATACTGACTTAACATTTGTTAACCATTGAGACACCATATTGCGTGACAATATTTTATGTTCTACTAAACAAAATCGAAATCTTTTAATAACTAAGCTAGACTTATTACGGTGACAATAATTTTTGGGTCTTTTAAAACTTTAACTAAATACGTACATGATTAATAATTAACGGGACTTATCGCCGAAGTTTATATATAATAAAATTACCTTTATTAACCCTCTTAATTATTAATCATGAGTATAAATCGCGAATCTCTTAAAACTATAAATACGTACATTATGATTGTTCCGGTTGCCTGGCTGGGGAATGGGCTTCGGCTGGCTCCTCCCCTTTCTTCTTTAATATGAACCTGTTAGAACAAAGTTACATAATTTATAATTTAGTCTGAGAATTCTATGGAATATACTCGTATATTCAATAACACGAAACGGGCTGGTAATTGATGTTCCTTATTTGATTATTGCGTTAATAATCTTTGAGAATTAAACTCTCAATAATATGCTTTCATCTTATCTTAACTGATTTTGACACAAAATTATATCCAGTACCGACATAAGTATGATATTTTTTGGATGGAATTAAATTGAATAAAACAAAGACATAGATTTTCTGAACTTGTCACAGATGTTTTCCTTCTCTCACATTTTACTTCGTATTTCATTATTACATACTTTATTTTACCTTTACCAAGGACTAATCACTAACCCATTCATACCCACACCTTATAAACTTATTTTATTTAATACAACTTAGGTCTCTTCAAGGCTAGAGTGAATAGACTATTACTGGACCAGCTAGTAACATCGATCTCATCGTCACTTACCAACAGGTGAGATAGGGGTCAATCGCTGGACAGTAATTAATAAAAAAAAATAAAAAAACTGAACTTATCATGGATGTTTTACCCCTCCCCCTTATTTTACATCCTATTTCATTATGATATACTTTATTTTACCTTTGCCAAGAACTAATCAATAACCCTTTCATACCCACACCTTATAAACTTACTTATATACATCATCGGTGGTCTGCAGTTGTCCCACAGTGAGTTGCAATCGCCTGCCGGCAGATGGCGCGGGCGGCGGCGACCACCACTCCACGAACCTTCCCACCACGGGCACACGGCGTAGCACGCCCTCCTGCCACAAACGCTCTGCGTTCTCACGTTCGATGTCAGCTTGGGCTGCCTCGATACCTTAAAAAGTGTATCTAATTAATATTTAAAAAACCTCAAGTAAAATCAAGCCATACGATTGGTCGACCTCCTATTGGGAGATGGCACCTGAAGAAGAAGAATTAATATTTAGGCCACTATGACACAAATTGAACTAGTCTCTTGCTAAACATATTGTGACAGGGGTACTAGAATACTGAAACTGAATGTATCTACTTTTATCTAACGGAATAGGTAGACTAATCATCGCCACCTTGAACGATCCAGACAAATCTTCCTCGCTTCAATCACATCGACTAACCTTCTCATACATGCTCTTCTATTCTTCACGCTGCGTACACCCGCCTTGAAACGATTTTTTCTAATTCGAATGTTCTACGTCATACTAGTTAGAATTAAATTTGTTTCGCAGTCTAGCACGGGACCTATACCAAATAAATGTTATATGAAATAAACGTAAGATAAACTAACCTTTGCGTAACACTTCACTCATGTCATTGAGCACCTTTGAATTTTCTTCTACTTCTTTGCCGGCGGCTAGCACTAAGTCCACTAATTCGTCTACCTCAGTGTCGGCTGTGACCATACCAAACCTAAAATTGAATCAAATAATCAATACATGTCAATTACGGACGGACGGAGAAGGGAGTTTGTATACACAAGTCGTGAAGCGTAAGTATGTACATGTCAATAACCTATCATGGAACCTTATACACTATTAATATGGTAGGTGGGTACTTAATCTATTCAAAACTCAATTATATCTATCACTGACATACTGGTTAGAACCTATAATAATTAATTGATATGTGAGAAATGTTATTTGTTAAGTACAATGACTGTGACAGTAATTTTATTAATTTTCGCTGATGTTAAGACCGTCATAAGACTGACCAGTAATCCAAAACTATACACAATCAAAACTTATAACGATAATCATGAAATACACACATTTCCTCATAAAGACGCGTACATACCGAACACAAGCCATCCCATCGTCGCCCTCTCCGCATGAAAAGGCACTGTCAGTCTCTCGTAACTTGTCAACCAATTTCCTATTCAGTTTGTTGAGGTCTTCCTGTGACGCGTCCTCCTTGCCCGCTGGCACATAGCGGATGCCACCTAAGCCTGTAACAGATATAAATTAAGTCATTACAAAGCATATAAAAAGTAAATTTTAAATACTCATTTAAATGGTGACGTCTGGAAAAGAATTTCACTTCACTGACAACCCAATCATAATATCGTCACAGACTACCTGGAATTGGTATGTTAAACTTGGTTTTCGATACAACGTCTTCTTTTTGCATTATACGTATCTGAATAACCGCCCTTCTATCTCATTCATTAACGCTTAAACTGAAGTATGCAAAACATACTGCATACCCTCGTATGCAAAAACAAGTTTTACTATCAATAAGTCTACCACAAGCTAAACAAACCTGCCCACTGCGGCACATACACCAGCCTCAGCAACGGTTGCTGTTGAACCTTCAACTGGAAGGGCTCTCTCAGTTCCACAGTCGCCCTCAATATCTGCAGCTGGTACTCCACCAAGTTGGTTAGTTCTTCTATCCTGTCCAAGTCTAGGATTGTACCTTCTAGGGGACAGTAGCGGAGAATAATGCCATGGCTCTCCGTCTCACAGATTTCTATGTTAATCTGGGAGAGAAAAAGAAATGAAGGAACACCTTAAGTGTCTGTGTATCATTTTTGCACACGATTGTGGAGGAAATCTTTTGACAGAAAATACTTGGTATTCTAAGGGTTAATATAGTTTGAATATAAGTAATTTGTTATTTGTGCCATGTTTTTTTTATATCTATACACTTTTAAAATAACAGTGTTACTTATTAAAATTGTTACTTATATTAATAGATACATTTTTCGTAAGATATGTCAACGAATTGAAGCAAAAATAAAAATCAGGTATGCATATTATAAATGAAATGAATGCACTTCAGTCATTTAGATTAGAATGTCAGTTATTTAATTTATTCTTGTGTAACTTGTATTTTCAGCACACATACGTAATAAAATCTATACAAAAAGATATTTATTCAAAACACTATCTCTTTCTCTCAACAGAATATCAAACATCCGATTTATTTCAACACAACATTACTACAAAATACTAACCATTTCAGCTTCTCGTTGCAGTACCTGACCCAACCATGAGTTCAGTTTGTCATAATACAGCGGAGGTCTATCAACACTTTCCGGAGCAAATTGAAAGGCTACGCACGCTGACGACTCGCTCATTGCATCCTGGTGGTGTAAAAGTGGAATTATATAGTGTTTTATAAGAATTTGGGCGTTAAAATGGTATTGGATAACTGCTTTTTTATTAAGTATACAGAATGGCGCAGTATTAGTTGTTTTTTCAAACAAAGTATGAATGCAGTTTTTCTTTTTATCAAAATCGCTGACATGGTTCCTAAGAACAAATCTTCGTATCTTTTATAGTTTCAGACTTTCCCATACTGACCGTTTTGAATGCGCCACTCTGTATGTTGCTTTGGATGAGAAATTGATTGATGAAATTAAAATTTAAAATTATTTCTTGTTGAAAGTTTATTGCGCAACACTCATACAAGATATTAAATAAGGTCACATTGGGCAAATAGCTTTGTCATTACATTGAAATCTAATAACGAAAATTAGTATACGAGTGATGTATATAAAGGAAAAACTTACAATTAAATTGGCATTCGGAGGATCATCGCCACCAGGTCGGGAACTCTGAAACGTAATTAATATATGTACTTAAGTACATTTTATATAATTTACTCTAATACCACAGTTACATGTTTAAGCTAAAAATTTGTGTTATATCCGTGTCTAATTCAAATGAACTTTAAGTTTTATAAGCACCTGAAGTAATTATGAATATTATATTAATATTATATTTTGACGACCTCCGTGGCGCGATCGGTTAGACACCTGAACGCTATTCGTGGGGTCCCGGGTTCGATTCCCGGTGGAGGCAGAGTTAAGAACTACGCTTTTCTACTGCTTTCCAGTCTGGTCGGTGATTATATATGCTATATATGTATTTATCTATATATATAATATTTATACATTTCTTAAATATACGTTGACTAGTACCCTCAACACAAGTCTTAAATGTACTTACCGAGGGGCTAGTTCAATTTGTGTAATAATGTCCAAATATTATTATTATTATATTAAAGTGTACTTCTTAAATATTTCATTTACATTGAAAGCAGCAGCATTGTACTGATTGATGGTTTATACTAACCAGTATTCGCAATCCCGCATTCCTCACCACAGCTTCCACAGCTCGTGCGGACCTGAAATAGTACATTACAATATTAAATACAATATACATTAACAAACATTTTCCATTTTAGGGCGGATAACACCTTGGAGCACAGTTTTAGCATTAGATTCGAAGTCATTATGCAGTTAAATGGATATAGGCGATATTTCTAGCCCTGGGTGACAAATTTAATAAATTCCTTGTACCTTAGTCACCTTCTACGACATGCCAGGAAGTACAGCAACTAGCATAATATTTTCGTTCCAGACAAGAACAGGACTTATAAATAAGTTTCTAATCTAGTAATGCCACAATTATGTATATAAATACATACCTAAACGCAGAAGCCAGGTGTTGTGCAAGTCTCATGGCTCCAGCCGCTTTGATGGCAGTCCACAGAGGCAGCGCTGGTAATCTGGCATCCCCGCCTGTTAGGCGCGCCAATGCTGCTAACGTAGCCTCTCTGTTATTTGCCTAGAATTTGTAAGAATACATATACGAATGAGTTAGCCCAAGGCGTTTCAAATTTATTAGATAACTATGAATTAAATGTGAAGTTCTACTCGCTTTAGGGATAACCTTGTTATATCAGGATCTATCTTGTTAAATAAATAAAAAAATATTTCATGATTAATTCAGAGTTATATTTATCAATCCGCTACGTAAGCCGAATTAGGAGACTACACTGTAATGGCCATATAATATGATTAATATCTAAATAAATAAATTGAAGAATCATATTGTAATAACTTTAAAAGGCTACTTTTATCTTGATCAGATAAATAATATTATATGTGACTCAACTATAGTTGCAAGACTATGATTAGTAGACTATGGTGACACACTCGCAAACGTTCAAACAAATTTATAAAAAAAAACACATAAATGTATTTTTACTCACCGAGTTTACAACCATTGACACGTCATTTGCACTAACTTGCTGTGGTATTTTATAAAATGTCTGTATTTAAAACATAGGAACTATATTGTTTTCATTAATATTTAAATACCTATAACATTTTGAATTATATGTATTGTTAAAACTGTATGAAAAGCATACATTGATCTAAACTTATTACCTTGTTAAACTAGTATTATCTCGTTGCAACGGCATAACTAAAAGTAAAATACCCCCTCCGAGCCATATGTTTAAACCTGTATCAATGATGCATTAGACACAGAACAGAAATCTCCCTCATTCATTTCAATGACAAAAATATATACTGATCAGTGACCAACCTAGTATTAATTTAATGAGCCACACATAGAAGAATAAGTAAGTATGTTATTATTAATTTATTTAAAAGGATACAACTGTTGGTAGTCCTGTGATACCGAACCATGGGCCTGGGCAAAGAGTCAATGAATCTGCCAAGCTGAATATCTGGAAAGAAAGTTTTTCACAGATTGTTATTTTATCATTGCAGTTGAAACATTAACAAGAACATGATACAACATTGCTACAGCCTTCACTATATTTACAGCTTTTTGCATGATTGTCAAGGTATTAAGTGTATTGGTAAAAAAGCTGACTAGCTTATGGCCCAATAGATTCCACTGGTCCCTTGATTCTAAGACTCCAAAAACAAGGCAGGAAGAAACACAGCAATAAAATAAAAATTCTATCCTCCAAAACTAGTATGGGATGATGTATTGTCCATTTAGGACATATGTATATCTAAATAATAAATAATTTAACTAAATCAAGAACATACCTGATTTCGTCCCATAGCAGCACCCAACGCAAGAGCATGTCCTTGCAAGTGCAAATAAATATTCCTCTTCACACACACATCATGTAAGGCTTTTATGTTGCACCCCGAACCCACAGGTGGCGCTCCAGCCTCCCCCAAAACCAGAAGCGGTACTCTGTTAGCTGCGACATCTTCTTCACATAGACGATCAAGGGATTGTACATCTAGTCCCCGGCCTGAAATGTATGGGGGAAATTAGTGTCTAAATAATGAAATAGGTAGGATTTAGGAAACAGTCATTATTTGACAATGGGAGCTAATATGTCTAATTGGGTATTGCTATTCTCATGAAATGTGGCTTCCTATGTAACATCACAAAAAAAATTAAGATTTATTTTAATTTATTTATTTTTAGTTGGCTGATATTATTATTAGTTTCATGATAGGACATGGATATAATGCTAGCCAGAAATCTTTCTTCTACAATACCATGGAGACAACTTACAGACTAGGGATCAAACATAATTATGTAGACATTGAATCTCCCTGATTATATCTAGCGCAAAATTTATTTATTCCATTTACAAAATAGAAATTTAAAATATTAATTATTTTATTAACTAGATATTAAGTCTCAATGACTTTTCCTACCCAAAATTTATTTATTCCATTAACATACTTAATAGTTTTTTTTTGCATACTTTAGTCACAGATAATATTATACTATGTTTAGTATTACATATTATTTCATAAATGCCTACATTCATATTAGTAGTAATGATTCCAGTTTATTATATTAAACCTGTCTTACATTATATTATATTTATGTACATATATATTATATTAATATAGGTACATTCTACATTCCTTACTACAATGGAAAAATACTTAATTGATGTAGTAGGTACTTGGTAATATGTAGAAAGAGTGCACAGCAGTTATTTTGAGTGAGCATACATTTCATGCACTGTTGCTTACTAGTTAACACTAAAACAATGTTACTGGCTTACTTATAATTAGTGTTACTAGAGCAGTGAAAGTAATGCTTTAATATATTCAAACCCTTTAATTTATATAAGACATTATTTGTATGTATATACTCTTAGTATTATTACTTTTAATTTGCAATATTATTGAAGTTTAATGCAAAATTTAGATTGATAAGAGTACTATGTTAGTATGATTTGCAAAACCGTTCCTTATTTTCTTTGATTTCATTTATATGTCATATCTAGTTCACAGATAAGTATACAATTATGCAGAAGCATAAGAACTCTTCTAAAACTTAAATATTTTATCGTTTTTAAACCATGGTTAATGTGCAAGAAAGTGTGAAATCTGGGTTAGTTACCTCACACATTGCTTATCAAATAAGTGTTAAGACCTATTTAACTCTTCAAAGAATATACTTTGGTTTAAATAGATAACATTCTACTTAATATACCTATATTCTACCTTCTATACCTTTACACATGGATTTTGAGACAAATTATCTCTTTAGTTACATGTTTTGCAAATGTTCTTGACCACTTAGTCTATGCTTCATTATATAATAATATTACAATAATTGAACTAGTCCCTTGGTAACGTACGTGCGTTTAAGACTTGTGTTAAGGGTACTAGTCAACGTATATTTAAGAAATGTATACATATTACATATAGATAAATACATATATATCATATATAATTAACGACCAGACTGGAAAGCAGTAGAAAAGCGTAGTTCTTAACTCTGCCTCCACCCGGAATAGAACCCGGGGCCTCACGGTTAGCTTCAGGCCTCTAACCGATCGCGCCACAGAGGTCCTCATATAGCCAGTACCCAACTTGATTGGATGTTAAGAAATGTATGAGTTAACCATTTGTGAACATACCTAAGAGTTGATATCAGCAAATAATACTATTAAGAACCCTATCATAAAGGTATTCAAGCCAAATTGTGATTAAATTTTATTACTACTGTTATCAGATATTGTAGTGAAAATTGACATTTTATGTAACACCTCATAAATTCAGTAGTTTCTAACAGAATTAAATTGATATATAAAAGACATATCAACAGCAATTGAAACTACTAAGTGGTCACATTGTAAACACAAAGTAGTAGATTATTGCAATGGTATAAGCAAACAAAATAAATTGACATAGTAAATAACAATGCCTGTAAATTACAAATTGCAAAAGTCAGCCTCAATTCACAAACTGAGCAGCATGAAATTAAGATTGATTTACTCACTGGCAAGTCATGTGGTCTACAATAATCATATAGTCATGTAATAGTAATAATAACAGATATTATTGTTTGGAAATTGTCCCAATGAATGAAATAGCTTTTATAACATTTATCAGTATTGTCAACCAATACATTGTGAACAGTGATCAATGAAGCCATAAACTAATCCCTAAAGGAGTAACAAACACAATACATTTTGCTGAAAAAATAATCACTACATAGTATAAAATAAAGTTGCTTTCTTTGTCCCTATGTCCCTTTGTATGCTTAAATCTTTGAAACTATGCAACGGATTTTGATGCAGTTTTTTTAATAGATAGAGTGATTCAAAAGGAAGGTTTATATATATATAATAACATCCATTAAATAGTGGAGTAGGCTATACATTTTATACCCGTGCGAAGCCAGAGCGGGTCGCTAGTTATTTATATTTTTGAATCAATTATATAAAGTTTCTTTTACTAACCTGATACATGGACAGGCACTGGTCTAACGCATGCCAGAGGCAAGCCTAGTTGTCTGCACAGGTGCTGAACCACTCCTAGTGGACTCGCAACTGAACTGTATATGCATGGCAGACGATTCGCAAAGGCCAGAGCTGTAAGAGAAATATTCTTATTATAGATATGAACTTGAAGTAGTCAATGCAAATATACGTGAACCAGTAGTTAAGTCACTAACCCATCTATAGTACCTGGAGACTTACTGGTAACTATTACTTCTGTAAGACCTGTAACTTAACCTAACCAATGGTGCCCAATCTGCACCAGATAGACCATGGAGTAATTAATAAGAGGAGTGGGCCCTACACAATGTTTGTATGGAAACTAGCATGGCATTATGCGCGATGAAACAAGGTATGCGGGATGGAGAGGGGATATTACAAATAACTAAAACACAGCATTTTTAGAGACAAAACAAAGCTATATTCTTTCTACTACACATTTTTGGACTCCGCACCAATTAAAACTCGCCATTTTAGACTCCACAACTGCGTAATAGTGACCGCGCCTTTTGACAGGCCCTTTTTATAGTTGGTTTGGGACATAGACAGTACTCAATGAGACAAATAATGAATTCATCACCACTCAAATTCTAAAGTACAAATACACTACAAAAATAAAAGTACAACTTACCACCATCTTCAAGATATCTAGGGTATTCATGATGCAAGAGCATTCTGGTAACCCTTACAAGACCCTCAAGTTGTTCAGGATGATAGAACGCATTGTAATCTGCTAGCCTGTAAATATTATAAAAGGTGTTTACAGAGCGGTAAATTTCTTGTGATAATGCTCTTAAATACAGGTCTTAGAAAAGCATAACACAACAAAAAGCAAGAATGAATAACATAAGGTTCAATTTAAACAAGTTCACATGATATAAAACTGTGGGAAACACTGAATAGAATTTTCTACTTGATTCATATATCATCAGATTAATAATTTAGGATACTTACCTAAACATATGAGCTAACCATCGAGTAGTCTCACTGGCAATGTGTATCCCTAATCTTGCAGCATGTGTCCTTTCAAGCCTTGTCAAGAATGCAGCTATACTATGTGATAATACAACGGCTCTTGAAACACCATCACTTGGCAGCAATACTGATTCAGAACCATCACCAGTAGGGTCACATTTTGCAATCAAATCCTCTAAATTGTTCAATATAGCTAGTATAGGAGTAGCCTCAGGTTCAAATAATCCAGCACTAAGTTTTCTAAAATCTTGATTTGTATCATCCTTCTTTAGATCCTGTCCATTGATACTGGCTTCCAATCTACCTACCACTTCAGATACCTGAATTTCCAATGCTTCAAATGAGCATGGAAGGTCCTAAAACACAATAGTATTGGTTTTAAATTTAAGATAAGGTACATTATGATTTATACTTGTATTTACAATTAATTATTACCATCTCGATTGTGGCTTCTTTCGCCGGGTCAGGCGGCGCCTCAACATTCATTTCATGCGATGAATTCCCAGCCATTCTACGTGGCCAATTCGCAATGTTTGTTTTCCACTAGCTAAGGTTTTCCACCAAATGATCTAAAAGAAAACAGTGCAAAGAAAATAAAATAAATGTAAACGTCAACAACTAAAGATTTTTTTCACCGACATTAACGCGCTGTGTACACTGTTCAAAAAAATTTACGATTGATAATACAATATAGAACATCTACATATAGATTGTGGACAGATATATAATTGTATATAGTTGTTTTATGATAGAATGATAACAGGTTGTTGGCTCATCGAAAAATAATTTCTATTAACATCTAGTCGCTTACGACAAGACAGAGAGTATTAAATCTTTAAATATGATATGCCGGCAATGATGGTTGCTAGTCAGATAAGAATAGAATAGAAAAGGAACAGCATTCTTTTTTGTTCGAGAGAAGCTCTGGACAGATTGATAATATTCTAATTAAAAATAGTAAAGAGATTCATGAGGCTGAACTAATTCATGAGTCGGAAAAATTATGGATATGAGATCTTTGCCTGCCTCTTTAATGACAAAGGTCGTACTTAGAATATACTGGTATGCTCTTTATATAAGTATCTTAGATGATGTATATTGTTATACGCTTTATCTTCTTCTTCTTAGAGTGCCTCTCCAACTAGTGGAGGTGGGCAGTCAGCTCTGCATACTCCTTTTTGTTCTTAGCAAGGCGGAACAATTCGGCGGCACTTGCAATCCCCGTCCATTCGCGGATATTCCGCAGCCACGACTTTTTCCGACGGCCACGTCCTCTCTTTCCGGCAACTTTTCCCATCATGATGAGTTGCAGCAGTTCATACCGGTCGTGCCTAAGCACATGCCCCAGGTATTATATTATCTGTGCCCCAGGTATGCGACCTTTCGCTGTTTGATGGTCGCAGGACCTCTTCATTTGTGACTTTCTGAGTCCAAGATACTCTCATCATACGTGATATGCTTTATGCTTAGCCCTAAAAATATCATATTGTTTGGAAAATAAGTTTATTACTTTTATGGAACTGCCATGTATAAAATTGTAAAATGTAATATTAAGTAAATACGGAGAAGAATAAGACTTGTTCTTGTTCCGTAAATATTCAATCTTATTTTAATTGTCTAATGCTATTATAAAAGGTGTAACATTTTTTATGTCAAGAACCTTCAATGAACTGCCATGTCATACTATTCTTGGATGTCATCTTGAAAGATAAATCTAAAAAAAATTTGGTTGAGTTGAATATTGAATTTGTTTATTGTAGTTGTGTTGTAGGAAAACGTAAAGTTTCTTACAATGTCTCTTGCTAAACTATTCTCTGTTACATCGCGAGGTAATAACATTTATACACAAACCTAAATTACTCATTACACGCTTAAATTCACCAAATATCGTATAATTTTAAGGGTATTACGCAACTTTTGTATTTATAACCTCCTCACCCGCTTTCATGATATTCCTTTCTTATCTTTCAGTGAGATGCTCAGGTATAGGAGGCGTAGCAAATAGGTACGCGCAGTATTCATCTTCGGCTGCACATGATGATAAAGGCGAAAAACAAGAGTACCCAAGGAAAGATCCAGGGTACATGTATGTTAATCCAGAAGATCCTAGAATGACCTTTAAGGCTTTATCAGACAGTGCAGCCCAGACGATGTTCTGGACCGAATTGGCTAGAGGATTTGCGGTCACCCTGAGCTACGTTTTTAAGGTGATATTTCTATTGTATTTTGAGTGATTGGTTGAGGGAATAATTTGATTAATCATTGAATCACAAACTTTTGTCTCATCCAATCAAATAATTGATTTAAATAATATTTTGTCATTGTTATAAGAGCAATTATAGGATTAGGATTAAATGGAACACTGTTAGGGATGGACTAGCAACTTGTCATCAATATTTTAAAGCAATGTTTATTAACAAAACAATTTTGCTGTAAGGTTCTGTCAATCCTGAAAGGGATTAAGGGATATTATTTTTATATTTGTTAACACATTCGTCGCCATAGTGGGTCAAAATGACCGGCACCACATATACTTTTTTGGACCATGGCGACGAAAGTGTTATTTGCTAATTAAATGAGTCTACAAATATTTATCTTAAGATACTATAGGATATTAGAGAAATATAATTGATATCTGAATACAAAACGTCATGTAATTACTAGTGTAATCTGTTTTATACTTATTTAGTTAGGGCTTTATGACTGTTGAGATTAATTAATGTATCACAGTTGTAATATGCATAAGCCACAGAAAACATTCAATACACAATTTATAAATTACTTTATAAATTAATAGATTACAAGGAAGTCTCCAACATATCAAATTCAATATAGTCTATTGATGTAAACTTTAAAATGTTATATTCTATTTCATTGCACTTTCAGTTATTCAGCTATTGAATAAAGATATTACATTTAATATTACACATTTCAGGAACCTGCAACTATCAACTATCCATTTGAGAAGGGGCCCCTATCTCCCCGTTTCCGTGGTGAGCATGCCTTGAGACGTTATCCTTCTGGTGAGGAGAGATGCATTGCTTGCAAGCTCTGTGAAGCTATCTGTCCTGCACAGGTTAGTTAGTGCTATCATAAGACAAGCAAGGTTTGTGGTTATGAAAGTGTAGCAATGTTTAAACTGTTCATCATTATTTACTTTGATAAGTCTATGGTAAATTATCTTAATCTTCAAATGGACAAGTGTAACAAGAAATATTACTATTATGTTCAGGTATGTTAAAACATGGATAGGTTGAGTGGTTATATATATTTCGCTCTCATAAACCCTTTCGGGGAAGCAGTTTCATAGGTAATTTATCCCTAATATTGATTGCAAGAATTGTTTGTGAGACTGAAAACAAAATATGGAAAGTTCTGAAAGGTTTACGAAAGAGGATAAAATAGTCCTTTACCATGGTTATTGTTAGATCCACCTCTTTCTCTAAAACTTAATGGATGTAAGAAATATAAAAGAAATGTATGTTAACATAGCATAATGTATGTTAATATCTTGGGTTAGGAAAAATTGTTCTCATGATATTGATACATAATTAATTTTAACGATTCCAGGCTATTACAATTGAAGCTGAAGAGCGCAAGGACGGCTCTCGTAGGACCACTCGCTACGATATTGACATGACCAAATGCATCTACTGCGGATTTTGCCAGGTACTGTTATTGTGAATAATATTTATCTGACTGCAACTGTTACATGTATAAATCATATAAAATTAATGTTAAACTAGTAATGCGTCAAATAAATGTTTAACTAGTAAAGCATCAAGTACTTAGAGGTAAAATATAGTGAGGAAACTTACCTCTTTGTAATAGGTCATACTTCTAAATGGCAACATGGTTTATCATTTGTCACATTGACTACTATTAGATGGACATGCAAATCTCTGACTACCTCACAAGGTTTAATGGTGTTGAAAGTTAAGTTTGTTGGTAAACAAGCCATTTAAACAGAGATGTATATTATAAAAAAAAACAAAAAACGCGTTCACGAGCATTAACCATTGCGGGGTAATCAGAAGGTAGTAATTCTATGACCAACTCAAACCGGGACTGGGGAACAGGTAGGTTTTCTCACGATGTTTTCCCTCACCGTAGTATTCGACGCATTTCATAAATGTATTTTTATTACGAAAATGTACATAGAAATTCATTAAACTTCATTTCCATTGGTACATGCTCAAGCTGGATTTGAACCCTGTACCCACTGATACAGAGTTAAGCCCCAAACAAGTAATCTACTTCGAATTAAATGTACTTAAGATATTTAAAAAATGTATATCATCATGCTGTCTCCAAGGACGTTCCTTGACTATGGGTTTCCTAACAAAAAACAATCAGCAGTTACCTGTTATGAGTACGATTTTCAACCAGTTGTATATCACATATAATTAATGGCAACAATTGCATTACAGGAAGCCTGTCCCGTAGACGCGATTGTAGAAGGACCCAACTTTGAGTACTCGACAGAAACTCACGAAGAGTTACTCTACAACAAGGAGAAACTCCTTTCCAACGGTGATAAGTGGGAGAGTGAGATAGCAACCAACATTAAAGCCGATCATTTATACCGCTAAGTAGAAATCAGAATGCAATTGTTTCAGATGTTATCCATGCCAATCTGTAGATACAGAATCATAGTATAGATTCGAGTACTATAGTGCAAATAATATAATATGTATTTACTATCTAAATACTACAGTAGTGTTATATTACATTTCATTCTTGGTATGAATAATATCTGAAACAGTTTTAGTGAATTAGTGTAAATATAGTTACGTTGTTTTACGTGAAACTACTTTCCATCTGCATAGTAAATTATTTGTTGTGATATAATAAACAATATTATGAATCTGATTGATTGTTGTTTTCTTTATCAAAGTTCTTAAACATTTATTCCTCAGTGTATACATTGAAGCGTGTTGCAAGCTGAAGTGGCAGTGGGCCGGTCACGTCTGTCGCAGAACCGACGACCGTTGGAGCAAAGCGGTTCTTGAATGGCGACCGCGTCTTGGTAAACGTAGTGTAGGACGCCCCCCTGCCAGATGGACTGATGACGTGATAAAGATCGTTTGTAGTGGTTGGCTGAGGGCCACGAGTGATCGTGTTTTGTGGCGTTACCTTGGGGAGGCCTACGGCTGATTGATTGATTGTATACATTGAGAATACCATCCCCTCAAAGTAGTGATTAAATGGTTTCCACAGGGTTGTCAAAAGGTCGGAAGGCGGAAACAAACCCGGCTTCGATCCGTCAAAAAGGAGGCACTTGGTCTTGGCTTACCATGGGCTTAGATGAAAGTCATGGCGCAGGATAGGCTTATGTAGCATGTTTTGTTGAAGGCCCTATATCCCTGATAAGGAATTCATGGGTTTAGGAATGTGCATGCACATATGTGTATACAATACTAGTTAACTGCCTAGAATGTACGAGGAAATATATGGATTTTAATGAAAGCAGATACCTAAGATGGGACAATTTAGAACAGTGATCTCTGTACAACCTTGTTCTAGCGGTACATACTGGTATCTAGTGTAATATTGCGCATTTTGTAAAAATTCTTATTGCATAGGAGAATATTTAATATATTGAATAAAAAAGAAAATAATTTTGATTCACTTTATTGATATTACAAAAATTATACTTACTAACTATCAGCCTTATTTGTTGGGACATTCGGATTGAAATTTATTCTACTGTTACTTCAAATAAAAATATTTATATTACATTTGCACTTTTCATTGAGGTAAATAGATTTGTATATTATTATTACTAAGTAAATAAACATAACACTAAAAAATATAGTAGTTTGATAAAAACAAAAAACTAAATTGAATTTTATTATGAATTAATTAAATTTAATATTCACTGATTTACTAATATCTGTAATTTCTTTTCACTGCAATTGAAGAATGATGTTTTGAGTTTACTTTATAATAATGAATATTAGTCTAATTATGTAATAAATATTATGTCAAAAAATACACAACAAATAAAGATATAAAGTTATGTCAAGGACTGATTACACGATACAAATTTTGTGTCCTGTTGTCCAGACCACATGATTATTTCTTAATAACAGTAATTTTACTCAATTTTGAAACAAATAACATTATCAAACAAACAACTCAAACACAAATTACTGATATCAGGTAATTCTACACCTGTTTCTTTAGTTAGTGTGGTTACCACCAAGTATTTTGTAAGTGTATCTCTGCAAATCGTCAACAACTTGATCAATACCCTTATTAGCGTCTATTGTCAGTACTTCACAACCAATGTTTGGACTGGAGAGCCATTTTTCATAAGCTTCATGGACCTGCAAAGATATTGAAATAATACAGTAAGGTTAAGTGATTCTAGTGGAAGAAATATAGTAGTGGTATCCCCAAACACTTAAAATTAAAATGGGTGTTTTTCAGTGACCTTAGATTGCGGTTAGGTTACTTCTTAGTTTATAAAACAACGACAAACCCGTTCACGACCACTAAACCTTGCAGGGTGGTCAGAGGTTCAGGTTTCCATTTCCACATTTGACAACAAGATAGTCAAAATACTCGAATTGCTGACCTACGTTCAAATTTTTGTTATGTTGTTATGTTTATACACATCTTTAAATACATAGGGTTCGTCAATATCCATTATTACTGACAAAATATTTTCCCCTCATTACTGTCAACACTATATACATCTTGACAGACATATTTGGAAGGTGAAGTTCTTCAATATTACCTATTATAGTATAAATATTATGTATCATGAATCAACAGCTGAAATGATGACTTAAGATTACCTGTTCTAAGTATTCCAATGGCACTTCAGATTCCTCAGCACGGCCCCTTTTTATGACTCTGTCAAATACCACTTGAGGTGTAGTTCTCAAATATACTATAAATAAAAGATTAATCCATATAAATTTTATAATTGATATGTAAATCAAAATGATTTATAATGTCACAACTAAAGTAGCCCATGCTAGTCTAGGATGTAAAATGAATGCTAGCTGCCGTTCTTCCCAGCAGGTCCTAGGAGGCAACTAAGGGACTGGGGGTAAATAGAATATATCTTAGGAGATGGGCTAGCCACCTGTCACCAATGTTCCATTATGGCAGTTCTACCTCGAAAGGGATTAAAGGAAGAGCATGTACACTAAATAGACAATGAAGTAGGTGTAGCAGTGACTTAAATTATTGGAACATACATAGAATAGATTATACAGAGAATAGGAACTAACCAATGAGATCCAAATTGATGTCAAGATTGCTCTCAGTGTAGTCAAACCACTTCATCAACACTTGGTACTCTGCATCTTCCAGGAAATTATGTTTTTTAGCATTCTCTACAAAACAGTGCCTGCTGTTTTGTACTGATCTGAAAATGAGTAAGTATTTTATTATATATGGAGATTCCTGATCTCTGCCTACCCCTCTACAGTATATGGAAATTATTTATGAATCTCCAAGAATACCTTAATTTTAGTTTAGCTTATTCTGAAGTTATTATTGCATATTTATGGAGATTATGATAAATGCAGTACAAAATACTGCATTGTACATACTTTTTGACTCTATAGTAGTTTTTTTTTTCGCATATTGTTTGTTAGTATATTTTCGATATGATTAAAAGTACTTACCTTTCAAACATTTTAACAGTAATACCAGGATTCGCTGGAGCACTAGTCTGTATTTTCAGTCGACTTAAATGGACGTAATGTTGAAAACCAAAGCTCCATTTCTGTATGTCACTGTACATAAGACCTAACAGGTTGTGTCCGCTAACATTACGCCACTCATGAAGGGGTTCCTTTAACAAAGAGAAATATTATTTAGGATATGCTGGTGATAGTTGATATGAAATCGGAAGTAGTAGCTGATTCATCAAAACTTATTTTCCTTCATTAGGACTAGCAGATGAAATTTATTAAATAAAAAGTAAGTTGCTTAGGTTTATTCTCGATCAGTGGTTCTATTAGTTAATGAAAGAGGTTTGAAAATCTAGGGATTTTGAAAGGTTTTAGTTGGTTTGAGGTTTATCTCTTTATACAAGAATGACTTTAAATTTGCGTCTACCCCATGAACTCCCATATATATGCTTAAGGAATCTAATTTAGGATAACTGAGATGTAAATAGGTCGTATGGAATACTTACTGGATGAGTTTCAACGTTGTTAAATTTGTCAAAAAACTTGATGCAGGTAGACTTTCCAGAGCCTATGTTTCCTTCTATGGATACTCTGAAAGGACGTTTTCTTATTTCCCTTGCTGCGTTGGTCACAGTAGGCAAAACAGACTTTACACTAGACATTGTTTTACAATCCAAGCTTTTAGGTTATAAATGAAAATTTAACACTGTTTTACGGTGATACCAATAAAAATATGTTCTACTAATAAAAACTGTTTTATTTAAGATAATATGAAACACTCAGTGAATAAAATAAGACTACAAAGACGCTTACAAAGCCAAATTTCAGTTCACTTTATTCAATCGCGCGAAAATAGCGCGCGCTTTTGCGCCTGTTTATTTTCGTTTATAATATAACTGACTGACATCAATGCCAGAATGACAGTAGTAATATGGTTTAGTTAAAACTTTCACTTTTATATTTGACATGTTAAATACATGCATTGCCTGCAATAAAGAAATTTTGTAGGAAGCTTTATTCTATAGGCTGGAATTAAACGCATGATACAATTCCTATCAACTATAATAAATTTCTAGTTCCTATATAGCAAGGGTGTGAAGAAGCAGAACTAGAAGGACCTTATCTTTCTTTAAGCATTCTTATTATTATTCGAACTACCTAACATTAAATAATTAATCAATAAATTAAATTTGATTTTAATAATTAAATATTTTTCCTGTTATAATATGGCACTATGTATTAAAAAATAATAGTACACACAACAGTTTACAGATAAAAACCTAGACAACCTTTCCTCAAATTAAAACAGCTACCCAATATTCACGATGGGCTGGTAACCACCTATTGAACAGATTTAAATAATAAAACCGACCCTTAAGTCGCCTCTTACATAACACAAATGAAACTAGTTTAATAATATTCAAACACACGTAGGCTAATAAATCCTTAACCCTTCTCGTATCAGAGCTTTGTACACATCGACAGTGACAGCAACTGTCAAATTTAAGGTAGCTTTTAAAGGTTGTTCTGATTTAGTGGCCTCAAGAGATTGAAGTGGTGCGCAACTTATCGCTGGCTTAAATATTATATTATAACTATATGTATAAGTAAGCAGACCGTCAGCTTACTATGTTATTTTATACATATGTATAATGTTGTCAATATCACTTCACACCAGTTTCCCTGTAAAAGGGTAGGCAGAGATAACGGATTCACGGGTTGTGAATATGTTATGTATATGTAGGTCTTTTAATTACTTTATGCACATACATTTATGTATTTGATTCTTTTTCTGAAAAAGATAGTGTGTACTTCGACACCTTTTGTATTATTACATTAAGTTTTCTTTTTACGTCCTCGACTAGCACAGGACTTAATTTAACCACAGATTATGTGGAGTTATAACAAATATTATAATATGTACGTAAGTAAATTATAAAAGCAAATGACAAAATTACTCTATGATACAAGAAGCCAAGTCTTACCCGCTAGGCTACAATGGCTTCCTTTAAGTAAAACGGTCGCTGTGTGCAAGGAGGCACACTCATCACCCAAGTGCCTCAAGTCAACCTCACCTGCCCGTGGTGCACCCTGCTGACCAACGAACGAGGATTTCCGAAATTAGCATAGCTAAATACATCAGGCCAGTGACGGGCAGCAGCGTCACTGGTGCGAAAAACTATGCTCTGCGCTCACCAACCCGCCTGCCCAGCGTGGCGAGTATGGGCATCAACCCCAATGAGTCACAACACAAAAGGTTGGCCCCCAGTTCCCGGTCGCCCTACTATTCTGGACCATGGCAGAGGTCTCGGTTACGGTAGGGCAGGGGGGTGCTAAGAATCCCCGGGTTACGGACGACTGCCACAAACTGACCCTGGCGACGTTTAATGGACGGAGTCTGCGGCTGGATGAGAGCTTGGCGCAACTGGAAGTGGAACTATCTAACATAAGGTGGCATGTTCTAGGGATATCGGAAGTCCGAAGACAAGGTGAGGACACCATAACCCTGGAGTCAGGCCATCTGTTCTACTTCCGGGAGGGCGACCAGCGGTCTCAGGGTGGCGTAGGCTTTCTCGTCAACAAGGTTCTCCGTGACAATGTGCTGGAGATTTCGAGTGTGTCAACCCGGGTAGCGTACCTTGTACTGAAACTGACCAAGAGATACTCTCTTAAGGTCGTGCAAGTATATGCGCCGACGTCGGCATACTCGGACAGTGAGGTCAAGGTGCTTTATGAAGATATCGCCAAAGCGATGCATAACACCACCAAGACCCACTACACCGTTGTCATGGGGGACTTCAATGCCAAAGTGGGAGTGCGCGAATGCGACGAGTCGCGTATTGGAAACGCACGGAGTTGGAGCAGCAGAAACGCCAGAGGGCAAATGCTGGTCAACTTCCTGGATAAGGAGGGGTTGTTCTGTATGAACACATTCTTTAGGAAGAAGCCCCATAGGAAGTGGACCTGGCATAGCCCAGATGGTGGGACGAAGAATGAGATCGACTTTATCTTAGCGGACAGGAGGTACATATTCAGGGATGTCTCAGTGGTCAACAGGTTCAAAACCGGCAGCGACCACCGACTAGTGAGAGGCATCCTGAGTATTGACTTCAAGGCTGAGAGAAGTCGTCTGACGCGATCCGTTTCTTCGCCCCAACGATGCTCCAATCCGTGCACGGCTCTGAAGCATTCCAGTTGGAACTACGCAATCGCTTCGATGCACTAAAGGCCACGGCAAATGTTGACGAGAACCTGGATGATGTAGTGAGGGTTCTTCGTGAAGTGGGTGGGAGGCACTTCAGGGCAGGACGAGGCAGCCGAAAATCTAAGCTCTCAAGCGGAACCCTGGAATTGATGCGGATTCGACGCACAATGTCAGAGGGAGCTTCGTCAGACACCCAACGTCTCAACAAGACCATCCGAAAATCGGTGAGGACGTGACCTCCGAAGCTTTAATGCTCAAATTATTCAAGAGGCTATTGAGCTAAATCGGGGGTCTAAAGTCTTCAATAAAAGAATGGGGTCGATCTGGTCTGACGAAGCTGAAAACCTCAGAGGGCAAGACCGTCACCTCAATTCCAGGGATTCTGGCCGAGGGTTCAGAGCTTCTACGGCTGTTTATACGCCTCGCATGCCACGAGGTCCCCACCCGATACGAGGGACCCAAGAGCTGCATTGGTGCGCCATTTCACGGACGATCTTCCACTCGTGGACGTAGACGAGGTTGGGAGTGCTCTCAGACAACTTAGTAATGGGAAAGGCTCCCCGGCGAGGACGGAATCACCTCTGAGCTTCTCAGGGCGGGAGGATCTCCGCTCCTGGAGAGGCTCAAGGATTTGTTTTAATTCCGTCATAGCCAATGGGACTACTCCGAGGGCGTGGAGTAGGAGCGTAGTGGCCTTGTTTTTCAAAAAGGGCGACAAGGCCCTACTGAAGAATTATAGACCAATTGCGCTCCTAAGCCACCGTCTACAAGTTGTTTTCGAGGGTGCTTACGAATCGTCTCGCCTTAAGATTTGACGCCTTCCAGCCGCCGGAGCAGGCCGGATTGGCGATATGTGCAGGTGCTGAGGAGCCTATATAGTATGGCAACGATATTTGTTCAAGTCCAAAACCAAAAGAAGAGTCCTATACAGTTACTCAGAGGAGTGAGACAGGGGGATGCTATCTCCCCAAAACTGTTCTCAAACGCACTGGAGGACCTCTTCAAAACTCTGGATTGGACTGGGATGGGTATCAATGTCAATGGCAGATACCTCACGCACCTTCGCTTCGCTGATGACATTGTCTTGATGGCGGAAGTCGCTGCAGGATCTGCAGGAAATGCTGCAAAGTTTGAACGCTGCCTCACGGTCAGTCGGTCTCCGGATGAACTTGGACAAGACTAAGGTCATGTTCAATGAACTTGTGGTCCCGGAGCCGATTGCGATCAATGGAGAGGCGCTCGAAACTGTCCAAGTAATATGTCTACCCTGGGCCAAGTATTGCAGTTGGGTAGAGACAGTTTCGAGCGGGAGATTTTCCAGAAGAGTGCAGCTGGGCTGGGCAGCATTTGGGAAGTTGCGTCACATCTTCTCGTCGCCACTACCGCAGTGCCCTAAAAACCAGGGTTTATAACCAGTGTGTCTTACCCGTAATGACATACGGATCCGAGACGTGGAACATGACAGTAGGGCTAGCCCACCGACTACATGTCGCTCAGCGAGCAATGGAGCGTTCAATGCTGGGTATCTCGTTAAGGGACAGAGTCCGGAACGAGATTATCCGGCAAAGAACCAAGGTGATAGACATAGTCTATCGCTGTTGTAAGCTGAAGTGGCAGTGGGCCGGTCACGTCTGTCGTAGAACCGACGACCGCTGGAGTAAAGCGGTTCTTGAGTGGAGGCCACGTCTCGGCAAACGTAGTGTAGGACGTCCCCCTGCCAGGTGGATCGATGACCTCAAGAAGGTTGCTGGTAGTGGCAGGATGAGGGCCACGAAAGATCGTCTTTTGTGGCGTACCCTTGGGGAGGCCTACGTCCAGCAGTGGACTAATACAGGCTGATTGATTGATTGATGTATGCATTTATGTTTTTACAGTATATGAAGTTAATATAACATTACAGAAGAGACGGACCAGCTTTAGCAGCAACTCCACAACTACTAGATCTTCCGCGTAACCTTGGAATCGTCTTAAACTTTATGGTATATAATATTTAGGACACTATTACACCAATTGAACTAAACCCTTGGTAAGTTCATTTAAGACTTGTGTTAAGGGTACTAGTCAACGTATATTAACGAAATATATACTTATTATATATAGATAAATACATATATAATCAACAATCAGACTGGCAAAGCAGAAGGAAGCGAAGTACTTAACTCTGCCTCCCCGGAAAACAAACGCGGGACCTCACGATTAGCGTTCAGGTTCAGGAGATTGGTTAACCACCAATGTCGCCACGGAGGTTGTCAAATATCTGTATCAATAAAAATAACAAAATACCTTTCATCAATAGTCACAACTCCCGTAGTAACCAAAGAGTTTTAACTCCGACATGCTAACCACTCTGTTTTGAATCTAAGGACGTATATTTACGTAATTATAGATGCGTCCACGTGTCTAGTTCAGGGACGCGAAACGTCAGACGAACACGTCACTTCTGACGTTATTTCAGGACATGTTTCCGCAACAATGAACGTAAGCCTGGTATACTTGATGAAGGTCTCGAGATTAGGTAGCACCCTTTAACTAGTAAGTACCTAACTTAACAATAACCTGTGTAAGCGTGTAGATAGGTTAACATACATACATATACATTTACGTCCTTTAATACCTTTCGGGATGGACAGAACGTCGGAGAAATAATATCTCGTATATCAAAGTAAGGCATAAATATTGGGGGTTATGAAGTCATATAGAACATTGGTAACAGGTTGCTACCCAATCGCCTTAAAGTTTCCATTGACCCCTAGCCCCTTAGTCACCTAGTACGACATCCCGGAAAGAAAAGCTTCTAGTTAACGATTTTACGTCCCAGACTAGCTCGGGACGGAACATTATATAATTACTCATATAAAAAATAATTATTGAAGTTAAATAATTCCTTTCAAACTGTACACAATTTTAGAGACATACAATATCCTCGATCGTCGTTACTATAAATTACGGATTAGTGTTGATGTGAAAAATTGGTGACAGATTAATACTCCGTAGCCTAATACATACATGCCATTGATATAACAGATATCTATTTATAAATATCACAAGTATAACATGTGCATAATCATAACGACAATAATCCATAAATGGGTAGATAGGCTTTAAAAGTAAATTTTTTAAGCTTTTACTGATAATAAGTGTCTTACTTTTGCAATTGTTCACGACTATTTATTGCAACGCACCAGGCAGATAGTTAAAATCAATGTAAGATCCTAACTATGTCGTAACTAATGCCATGTTCTATAAAACTAATCGGCTTACTCAGTCGGTAGGAAATTCATATCAAGAACAAGATGAAATTCACATTGATGAGCACGTAAGTACAAAACGTAAGCATGTTCGTACAGTACATAAGCATTTACCTATGTACCGCAACTCAGTACATTTCACAACAATACTCTAGTTCTTGAATTGAAATTAAGATACGACATCGCGAGAAGGGAATTATTAAATAAACAGACAATGTTTTGGTGTTCATTCGCTTGTGTGTGAGGACCTTAATTCATAGTTTCACAATAGTACCCAATATTACCTCTCTACAGGGAATCGGGCGTGATGTACATGTATTTATTATATTCGATGGATTATTTTATTTGAAATGTATTACGATGTTACATGTCTACTCTAGAATTCTCCATGGATTACCTTTAAGTTATAAAACTTCAAGACTGTTATCCCATGGGGGTAGTCCGAGGTTCGTGTGTATAATTGCGGAGTCACCTTACTGCATTAGATTGCATAGAATAAATAATGTCTAAAACTACTACTATGAGATTTTAGGGTAATTGAGTAAATACCTGTTGCTACACGTTGATTACGCCGAAACATCAAAATAACTTTCCATTCCCAACATGTTGTTGAATAAAATATGTTGTTTATGTTTTTGTGTTGTTCCCTATGTCACAAATAGTACACAATATGAGAATATAACAGAAATTAAACACATATTTTCCTATTAACTCACTTACAACATTCTGCATACACTCACGCTCATTAGCCTTTGCAAGGTAATAAGAGGATCAATTGACCTTATCCGGAGCTGCGAATTCTCACGATTATAAATTGATACGTCACTTTACTTTCTCCCGAGCACACATTATGGTTTTGTCTGCATATCATTGGTTGCGGACTCAAGAATTACGCAAGATGTCTCTACAGCTTTCTCTCAGCCACGATAAGGTACCAGTGTCGAATGTAAACTGGTAGTATTTGTTGTGTTAAGGTTTAAAACAGTATTTCAAACTAAACCTTTTTGTGTTGTGTTATTAAGTGTTGTGTGATAAGCTTGAAGTGTATTTTACAAGGGTTTAAATGAGTGAAAGTGTGGATTGTAAAGATTATCTTATAAATATAATAAATAAAGTTGTAATTGGAGATATGATTACATAAAACAAAAAAAAACTTTTGGGAATAAATTGACTACATACGAACGTGTGTTAAAAATATTATTAATATAACTTAGAAGTGATAAAATTAAAAACCACCATAAAACTCTAATCATAACGATACATCTTCTAAAGGAGAGATATAAAATAACCATTTCCTAGAAAACCCATCAAAATGTTATGGTTTACAATATTTATCGCTGTTCTGTGCTTGCTTTACTATTCTTGGCAGCGTATGAAATATTTCGCGTCCCGTGGCGTTTGCACGTTGCCGCCATTTCCTTTATTGGGTAATCTGACAGCTGTCACTTTCGGGCGGGAAAATTTCGTGGAGGCAATCGCGAAAGGATACAATGCTTTCAAAGATTACAGGTACATAATGGACTCTCGCACATAAATATTATTCAATTGTTATGTGAATAACATTTATGTGACATTCAATTGCATGGTCCGCGTTTCTTCCCGACATGTCGTAGGAGACGAATAATGGTTATGGGTTGGTGGTATTTATTGTCCGATGGGCCAGCAACATGTCACTAACATTACTTACATATTATTAAATATCATCTTTACCATCATGCTCATGCTTCAATGCTGTTCAATTTGACAGAGATTGACGTCGGTAAAATATATTTATATATTACTCATTTTTTAGGCTATTTTTGTTTAAAAGACTTATGAAACCCCTTATACAAAAAAAGACTTTAAAACACTTTTGAAACCCCTTATACCTAAAGGTTATTACGACCATAGTGTAGACAGTAAGCATCAAACGATACATCATTTGTTCAATTATGATATTCTGAGTAGTTACTAAGCATCAATAGATACTTTTCACAAATAATTTTGTTACTCTTACAGATACTTTGGTATATACCAGTATCACACCCCAACGATAGTCCCAACTGACCCAGAGCTCATACGGCAGATCATGACGAAGGACTTCCACTGCTTTTCCGAGAGGGGTATCCACATACCAGCCGATTGTGATCCTGTTTTCGGCCTTAACTTATTTATGTTGACTGGTATGTATTAGGAGTAATATTATTGTGTTCGAATGATAACAGTGTAATACACGAGAGGGTATTATATCTTCAAAGTTCTGCCACATCTGTACATTTGTACTAACTAAGGTGTAATGGATGTATATAATATATATAATAATAATATTTCGAACAATATTCCTCCAAATGAACTGGCTATTTGCTTCATTTAAGACTTGTGTTAAAAGTAGAGTATCAAAAATACAAGTAACGACTAGATTGGAAAGCAGAAGAAAAGCGTAATTTTTAATTCTTCCGCCACCGAAAATCGCACCCGACCACGCACATATTTATTGAGCAACTTTCTTTTTAATTTCTTTGTTCTTCATTTAATTCTTTATCAGGCAATATTATCCTCTACAACATTCTTTACCCATACATAAAATAGTTAACCCTGAATCGAAATTCATCCACTGAAAATTCGGTCATCGTTATGCTACCATAGTTTACTATATTGCATGCATTTTTTTTAACCAAGCCTTAAGGAAAGCCGGATAACAAGTCACATAAGTATGTTATTACTTTCTACACATAACACGTATACACATCACGTCCGTTTACCTACAGAGAAGTAGATAGAGATCGTGGTATCCTGTCTAGCTCTTTATCCCCTTTTGACCCGATTCTAGCAAACCACTTTTACTTCAATTAGATCCATACATTTTCTCTTACACACCCACACTTTTATACATAGTATACAATACAAGGAATATATTTCCCCAATTTTTCATATATACATATCACGTCTGATTCCCTGTAGAAGGGTAGGCAGATATTACGGATCCCCAGTTGTCCCGATCCTGAAATCTCCTCGCTTTATTGACACTCATACATCTTCTCATACACCCTCGGCGGTTGCAGGTACTCCCAACGTCACCCTTTTTCAATATAGCGTCCATGTGACTGTCATATGTCTTAGGTAATTAAACCAATTCATTTTTTCACAATTTTCTTCATCCTTTTATAGTATAACAATAAAATGAATATATTCCCAGGTCAAAGATGGAAGGAGATGAGAGCTGCAGTAACACCAGCGTTTTCAGCAGCAAGATGTAGATCTATGGCACCAGTCATCAGCAAATGCTGTGATATTTTAATAGAAAATTTTAGTAGAATAGTTGGGGATGGAAAGGAAATTGATATTGAACACGTGAGTATATACCGCTGTTTGTTTACATGAGATATATTTTTGGACAGTACATAAAATAGTATACTACTCATGCGAAATAGCAACGTAAAACCTTAGATATTATAATATCATTGTTCTCACATGTAACAACTCAGGGTTATGCATTATGAAGTAATACAAATATGTTGTATATCTATTCTTTCATAAATAAGATTAATAAATTTTAATGATATTATTGTTATATATATATATATATTTATTGTCTTTAAATTTTATATTTAAACGTAAGTTTATTTTATAACTATAAGTCCAATGACTTTAAAATATTGATAACATAACACTTATGCGTCGGATAGTGTTACAATTCTTTTTGACGCAGACCCTCAATTTACATCATTTTCTTATCATCAATTTCGAATAGGATTTGCCTTTAAATCATAAATTTTTGGGACCGATAACAATGAATACTTTGTCTTATTCTTTCAGAAAACTCTAGCTTTCGTGCATGATGTCATAGCATCATGTGCATTCGGCTTCAGCGTTGATTCTCTGAACGAACCAGATAACTGTATCTTTAAATTAAGCCAAACAGCCATCATACAGGATACGTCACAAATTATGAAGTTTTTCGGCTATGGAAACTTCCCTAGTTTGATGAAGGTTCGTTAACTAGAGATCCCGCCACATAAGGTGGCAGTTGGAGGCGTCGCCACAGTCGCGTAATTCAGTGTTACCAGTAAACACGCCAAAACTAGCACTCACTGTGCCATACGGCTCGATACATTATAGGTTTCATTTGTAACGGTCTTTGGTTGCAGAGCTATAAACTCAAATAAAACAAATTAATATATCAAAGTCAAAATATGTTTAAAATTCAAATCAATTTATTATAATCACCCTTAACAAACATAAAAATTACAAAGAGTGGGCAAAAAACACAACGCTGGTAATACTAAATTTACCTTTCATACAAAATAACACGCAATGGCAGTAACGTCAAATTTAGTTCCAAGTTTGGCTACTGCCACCTTATGTGGCGGGATCTCTATCTATTTTAATTAAATTTATTGACTGACATGTAGTAATGATTAATAACTAACGGGACTTACCACGTATGTTTTTATATAATAAAGTTACCTTTATTAAACCCGAATTATCGCGTATGTTTTTATATGAAAGTCCTCTTAGTTATTAATTATGAGAATAAATCTCAAATCTCTTAAAACTATGATGACATGTAGTAAATAAGATAGTCCGACCAATTAAATAAGGAGTAATATAATATTCAATATTAGAATGTCATGACAATGTCGCTGTGATTAAGGATATATTATATCCCTAAGGTCCTGGCTACCCCGAAAGGCATACAAGGAAGTTAGTGTGACTTATATAGCAGTACGCTTCACGAATTGTGTATACACACTTTATTTTTTATTGTGGCGGGGTAGTCAGAGGCTTGACAGTCCATCTCCGAAAATTTGTTAGGTATGGGCCACTCGAATACCGTTTTTCACGAAATAGACCGCGACCAGCGTGATAGGCAAGCATAGATAGCTTTCCCAATTTATTTACCTCATACACTGGAATATGTATAGTATTATTTATTGTGCTAAATAGCTATTTAAATAGTCTATAAGTTATTTACTTTTCAGTGTTCCATATGATTGGCAAATATCAATTTGTTACAAGTACTGAGTTACGGAAAGTCTCCACCCTAGAAACAAAGTAATTAATTACTACGAAACGTAATTAATTTTAGAACTATTTACTTTTGTTGATGGAATTCGTTGTAAATTTAGCGTAGGCTTGAGGCCCATATTAACAGACTTTCTATTTTCGTTCGCACATTGAACTATACTTAATAAATACCTATAACTTTAGTAATCTCTAACTTGTTAAAAAGTGGGCAGTACGTTGCCATGGTGACGACGTTATTCTTTCAACCTCACTCTATCTGTTTATTGAAATTTTGATAAATCAATAAATATAAATGCCTGGGACGTAAAAAGAATGCTTACTAGCTTCTGTCCTTCCCGGCATGTTGTAGAACGCGATTAAGGCATTATGGGGCAATAGCATTTATTGGGTTATAGGCTAATAACCTCTCTCTTACCAATGTAAACGATATCACAATATTAATGCTAAAAAGTGACCAAGGTAATGTCTTGAGGAGAAATGTAATTGAGGAACGTATATGAATGTATTAAAAAAAGTCTCCATTTACCCTTAAACCCTTTACCTTTCCTAAAAGCAAACCCAATTCTGACGTATATTATATCATATTTCAGCTGCTAGGTGTCAAAATAATCTCTTCAAGTGACGCTGGGAAGTTTGCTAAACTATTCAAATCGGCGTTGCAGGCGAGAAGGGAGGGCGTGACGCATACGAGACCTGATTACATTCAGACGCTCGTTGAAGCTGGACTCAGTGAGATAATTTTGGCATTAAGTTAACGGTCCTAGTCCGTACAGCTAGGTTTAGCGCTATAGTAGAATTAACTCTCTTCCACGTATTGGTTAGAGGACTAAGAGGGAGTAGAATTAAGGAGTTATTTTTTTCAGCAGATAAAAAATGTGATGTACAGTCCACGATAAAAGTGCAGTCCCAGTAACTTTTTATAAGGTTTGAGTTTATAAGAACAAATACTATATTTTATATTTAAAAACTGGCGCCACTATGCATTGTCATGGCCATTATACGTTCGCGTACTTTGAAATGAAAAATATTATCTTTTGTTCTTATAAACGTACACCTTGTAAAAAGTTACAGGGACTGCACTTTTAGCGTTGACTGTATCTTGGTAACTAACTTATATTGAAATGGTAAATAATCATATGGTTTCTGAGGTTCTATTTAAACTGATAGAAGAACGTAAAGTAATGCATTTTTCTACCTCGATTAAATATACGCATATCTATTTATTGCAAAATGAATTATTATTAATTCATAAAATGAATCTGACATGTCAGGTTTAGTTCATCAGGTCAGGTCGGTTAGGTTAGTCAGGTTAACAATCAAATGTCATGACATTTGACTAATAATGAAGTATCGTCAAAATTATCCTCGTATCGTAGAACTTATAGATACTTCCTTGCAGATAAACACACGGAATATAACGACCAAAATAACAATGACGTGAAGCCAGGGACGAAACAAATGCCACGTAAGTACATTAAAAAACATATTTTAAAATTATTTGTAAACTTATATGCCAACACCTAAATAAATAATTATAATTCCGCGCTTTTCGATAGTACATTGATAGAATTTCTCGCAGTATTGTCCAGCGCAGCTTTATATTAAATAAAATTTTCATTCCATCAAAGCAAGAGCTTAAAAATCTTTTTCCAAAAGGCTTTTTTTTTACCTATTTTTTCACCGAGACCAAGCGTATGTGCAAATTTCGGCACCAATAGCTTCCGGGAAAATGGCTGAAATAATTGATTGTAATAGGACGTACCTGCTAGTGAATTTGATGAAAAGGTTTTATTTTTTTGGTGACTGACTCTTTCGTATTTGCTTGAAAAATCCATTCAATTCATTTCGACTGGTGTACAATTGATTTTGTTCTCGACGAGCGTGTTTTATTATGTAAGAAAAGTATTTACTCTGGCTACCCTTATTTAAATCCAATTTAAATGTATAAAATATTATATACTTACGCCTCATAAAGAAACTTAAATTTCTAGTTGTATAAATTTATTCATAACATAACGGTATCCTTAGACTCGTATTCTATACCTACGCAATTTTAAATCCACAGTTTCTGGTATCCAAAAAAGGGTTTTCTTTTTTCTTTCTCCGAATTGATAGGTAGGTACATCGTAGCGTAACTGCCCACATTTCAATCTGCGACCCTGCTAAGGCCCAAAACAACAAATTCGTAAGCGAACAAACAACTCACATCGTTCTTCACCATTCTATAAACATAAAAACACTGTTGTCCTTAAAGAAATCAGGGAATAGGCGCAAGTATTCCCGACATTCTCAAATGAAACGAGCCGGAAACATTGTATTTACATTACTCGTACTACAATGAATTCTGAAGGCTTGAACATATTCATATCAAAAATATAGATAATGGAACATATTATGTACATACATAGCTGTTGATAGAAACTGTAGGGACATCACATCTTCTTGTAAAGATATAATTATAAAAAGTGATAGAGATAGTTTAAAGGATGATGGGCATAAATGTATGGGCTCTGGTATAGGGCTCAATCAGAATGAATTATATATTTTTGGGAAGGTATATCCATGTTCATTAAAGGCCACCATGGCGCTTATCAATATTCGTTGTCCGTTTTGAGTAAGGCCACGTTCAAAGTGATATATGGGTCTTTACATTGCAGGCCGATAATGTCACGTTACATTATAGTTATATTATATTTAACGATATATTTATGTCTTGACAGTTGTGAGATGATGTATGTGTGTTTGACAATTGTTAATAACAAATGTCAGTTGTAAATAAACATATAAAAACTACAGTACTAGTGCATAATTATAAGACTTCGCCAAATCTCGGCATCCCGGACGGTGCCGATGAATCTACCAATCATCGCAATTATTCAATGACGTTTTATGACAGACCACTTCAAAACTCATTCTTTTTGAAGTGGCCTGTCATAAAACTCATTCATTTTGAAGTGGTCTGTCATAAAACGTCACTGCATAATGACGATGATTGGTAGATTCATCGGCACCGTTCGGGATACCTCGTTCGTCGTGGATTTGCCGAAGTCTTATAATTATGCACTAGTACTGTACCTAAATATGTAAATTTTTGCGTTCTTGGCTCAAAATGTACGGGAAGGTTTTGAAGATTAAAACAAAGTAAGTAATATTAATTATTTATTTATTCATTTTGAACATCATTTTCTTCGTCAATACAGATAGAATTTAAAAAAAAGAGCTGGTTCTGTAAATCCTTCGTGTCGAGCGTATCCCAAGTAACCAGATAATAGATACTATATGTGCACATGTACCTACAGTGCGTCGTCCTGTGAGACATGTACAGTAATATTGAATGATAGTCTCATTACATCATAATATATAGCAGAAGTACTTTTTAGCCCTGACATGTCGGGATTGGATACGACCGCGTAATATCCACGCATTTTCTTCGTTTATACCATATTGATTTAAATCTTCTAGCGCTGTTTCTCTATATATTTCTATTATATACAGACCTTGGTGCAGGTGGCTCGCTGCAATATGATTTTGCAAGCTTTAGTTGGTAAGTCCCCCAACGCTATGAGAATAACATCTTCTTCACTTAATCTTGGAAAATCTTCTATGTAATTAGCTTCTAATCTTTGAAAGTCGGCTCTTCGTTGATTCAGATTTTTTCCTTCGACATATGTATATAAAGTGTTTGGGGTTTGTAGTTTTGTTGATATTGTGGTGATAAAAGATTCTACGTAAGGGCTGTCAGTGATTGGGATTGCGCATTGCTACTACCTGTGCAGGCGTCCAAGGGTGTGCGGTGCAGTACGAGGGAGGGGCAAAACTACTTTTGTCTTCGTAAATCTAAAGATACAGTCTAAGACAGGACTTTTGTTACCTTTTTGAGCGTAAATAAATCTTACAACATCGATGATAATGTACAGTCAATGTACAATACAATGTGTACATTGACTGTACATTATCTCGAAATGGACAAATGTTAGAGGTTGGCCGTAATATAATTTTTTTACCTACTCACTAAGACCTATTTAATGGTGTATAATTTATCTTGATTGAGACCTCATACCAAATCGCCCATCATCCTTTATTATTGGTGTTATGATGGCATTGATATTACGGAATTATGTCAATTTGCTAGAGCATTGTTTAATAAAATGTGATATTGTAACACTAGTTTAGAATTATAGTCAGCCCTTTACAGGGAAACGGGCGTGATTTGGATGTATGTAATTATTTTATTAAAGAACATTAGCACCATTATTTCACTTCTACCATGCAAGAATCTTATCCCATTGTAGTAATAGTTCTCAAATATGTTTTAATTTTTAATATATTAATCGGCTGCAAGAGTCCAGTGAGATGATGAAGAGTCTAGTGGGGATTCAGTGTAGCTTCCTTCGTCAGAGAATTAGTCTGGCTATTCAGAAGGGGAACGCTGCCAGCATATTGGGCACTCTGCGCTCCAACGACAGTGACAAATTTTGAGATAAATTTAATTTATAGTTAAATTATTTTAATTAGTTTTAAGTTTGTAAATATTTTATTTGTTTATTTTAAAGATTTCATTGTTAAAATATATTTTTTCGCAGATTTTTCTGAAGAGGAGCTAGTGGCGCAGGCAACGCTATTCTTCGTGGCTGGTTTCGACACTACTTCTAACCTTATCAACTTCTTCTTGTACGAAATGGCATATAATCTAGAAGTCCAAGAAAAATTAGTGCAAGAGATAGACGAACTCTTTTCTGAAGACGGAGATATTTACGAATACGTTCAGAAAATGACGTATTTGGATATGTGTGTGTCAGGTTAGTTTAATATACTTGAAGTCTTATCCAATTTCACAGTAGACTTGTGTGTATAGATCACAACAAACAGATCTTAATTTATCCCATAACCCATACGTCCTTTATCCATAATTTGATTTCCTTGGCTAGTCAAAGGCTATACAGACTACTCGAAGGTCTTTGGTCACCCAAGCTGACGTTTACCCTAAATAATATCGGAAAGGAACGTGATAGGTAATTTTCCGTTCATAGACACTTTTACCATTTCATGGAAATGGTCGTTTATGTTAGATTTTTTTCGTTACTTGAATGAAAAGCACTTAATTAGCCAAATGTTTACGCCGAAATAAAGCTTTTAATAAAGTATAGGTCAAATGAAACATTATAAATTATTAAGAACTTGCACAAATATCTTCAACATTTATAAGTTGCAATTTTGTTTTATATACTAAATACTCAGTAGGAGTAGCAAAGAGTAATGGTCGTTGTTATTAAGATTATTTACGTTTTTATTTCAGAGGTATTACGATTATGGCCCTTGACTGGTTCGGCTGACAGGAAAACAGTCACAAAATGCGACTTCGGTCCTTCTCATCCAGGATCTGATAAAAGATACATTGTAAGTTTTTGTAATTTTACTTAAGCCCGTATTACACTCATTGAATACACTGTCACGCCCTTCATTCATTTTGAACTAAATTATTCATCTTTTCAATCTCCAACAGCGAAAAAAAAAGTATACAGGTTACTGACCCGTTTCCCTTCTATAGTTTGTCAATTAATTCACCCCTATTGCCTTTGTTTCCACCATGTTTCCATTAACTATACGTCAAAAGATATATAAGAGGTAACTAATGTTATATTTACCTCTCAGGCTATTACTAAAGCATAATGTATTCAATTTATTCCTCTTTTTTGTAGGTGGAACCAGGAGTTCACATATGGATCCCACTCTACTCTCTCCACCACGATCCCAAATACTGGGCAGACCCATACGAGTGCATCCCAGAGAGATTCAGCGCAGAAAATAAATCGGATATCGTTCCCTACACTTACATGCCGTTTGGTAACGGACCGAGAAAATGTATTGGTAAGTTAAGCGAAAAATGTGGAACGTGGCACAAGATTTTAATATAAGCATCAGGAATATTATCCCTCGTGGAAAAGGTAGCGTTTGATGCTTCTGTACGGGTTTCAAGGGGCTTACATCATGTATGGGTTTCGATTTACTATGTTCGTTGTACGCACTTGAATTATATCTCTTTTAGTCGTCTATACAACATGCCCAATAACCAGATAGCCTTTCAAAAACTTTAAGGAAAGCTCGGATCCCAAAATGAAACCAAATAAATCTTAAAAGTTCGTTTAGTATAGACATTATATATCATCAACCGATGCATTCTTCTGTTCCAGGTTACCGATTTTCTATCCTGGTAGCGAAAATATTTGCTGCCAAGTTCTTCTCCAAGTTCAAGGTGACACCAGGCAGTAAGACTAGGTGTAAAGAGAAGATTGCGCCTAAAGCCTTCATTTTACGACCTGTTGACGGATTTTGCCTGTGTATTGAACCTAGGAAATAAAGACTTTTATTTCATTTTCTGGTTTAATCCTACGTAAGTTAGTAAGTTTTGATAATGTGACATTACATGTGTAATACTACCAATAAATAAATAGTTACCGTTTTAACCTTGGCTATCATTTCTCAACTCTTCCTTATAAGTTTACACACATTATTCTTAATTACAGTTCTCTCATGTATTTTTAATATATTTAACATGATCGATCAGATGTCTTACAGGTTCATCCCGAATGAGTATAGATATTAAAATAAAATGTTGTTTTAAAAATAACTAGCAATGTAATAAATTTGAAAGGGCTTATAATATTATATATATATGTGTTGCCGTGTTGGCATCAATATTTCCAAAATAATTACCAATCTTCCTATTAAGATACCAAGTGACTTCAAAGATAGTTATATTTATCTATAGCTGTATATTGTCGGGATAATCACTAGAGTATCGAAACCCTTCATCTCGAGGCTTCAAGGGCCAGATATCGATTTTTGTGGGTAGGCACCGCCAAATCCACTTGTCAAAAGCCCGCATTTACGCGGTAACTAAAACTTGGTTACTCGAAAATCAAATTAATACGAACTCTTTTGACCGAAACAGCTTTTAATTAAATTCCGCGGGCCGTAATAAGCTGGCAACAGAAATTGCTAACTAATTATTAAACTTCTGCGTTGTACACGGCAACACCGAATGAGTGCTTTCATACAAAATACATGAAAAGGTGCGAAAGGGGCCTTACTATTTGGTTTTATATCCACTCCGTGGGTGCATTAAACTCATTTTTGTATGTGCGTTATTCGACTATCGAGAATTTATTAAGATACTACTTATAGTATAATTCCTACAACTTTTACCTTTAGATTTATTGGTTATTCAGAGTAGTAGAAGATGACTTCATATTAAAAATTTTATTTAATTAAATTGGCGAGACTTAAGAATATAACGATAAGTAATACGAAGTTGCAAACAGTTCACAACTTGAGACATTCCATGAATATCATCAAGTCTATTTAATTTGCATTGTGTTTATAATTGTTTGTTAAATTCAACTCTCTTTTTTATATTTTTTCATATTCATAACTCTTTAATCAATGTTTACATGAAGTAATAAATTAAAATAATAAGACTTAATAATTAAAGATTAA